>CM021105.1:449137660-449480277 GCA_007115665.2 Sequoiadendron giganteum
AGGGATTAAGAGGGTATGGGGGTTGAGGGATTAGGGTTTAAGGGTTGAGGGTTGAGGGTTGAGGGATTAAGAGGGTATGGGGGTTCAGGGATTAGTGTTTAAGGGTTAAGTGTTGAGGGTTGAGGGATTAAGAGGGTATGGGGGTTGATGGATTAAGGTTTAAGGGTTGAGGGTTGAGGGTTGAGGGTTGAGGGTTGAGCGTTGAGAGTTGAGAGTTGAGAGTTGAGTGATTAAGAGGGTATAGGGGTTGAGGGATTAGTTGTTAAGGGTTGAGGGTTGAGGGATTAAGAGAGTTTGGGGTTTGAGGGATCAAGGTTTAAGGGTTGAGGGTTGAGGGTTGAGTGATTAAGAGGGTATGGGGGTTAAGGGATTAGGGTTTAAGGGTTGTGGGTTGAGGGTTGAGCGGTTGAGGGATTAAGAGGGTATGGGGGTTGATGGATTAGGGTTTAAGGGTTAAGGGTTGAGGGTTAAGTGTTGAGGGTTGAGGGATTAACAGGGTATAGGGGTTGAGGGATTAAGAGGGTATAGGTGTTGAGGGATTAGTTTTTAAAGGTTGAGGGTTGACAGGGTATAGGGGTTGAGGGATTAGGCCTCACTTATCTCACAATCCCTCTATGCCAGGCCTCACTTACCTCCCACCCTACTTTCTTAGGTCTCTCCTTTCCACCCCCTCTCTCCCACTTTGACTCCCTCTCCTTCTCTCAGGTGCCTCCCTCCCAGCCTCTCTCCCTCTCTCTTAGGTTTCTCCCTCCCATGCCCTCTCTCTGCCCCCCTCCCTCTCTCTCTCAAGTCTCTCCCTCCCACCCCCTCTCTCTCTCTCCCACTTCCTCTATCTCTCTCCCACTTTGTGTCTCTCCCTCTCTCTCAAGTCTCTCCTTTTCAGAGGAACATATTTGGCGCTCACCAAATTTGGAAAGCGCCAAATGGGTTTTACCTTGAAATCGTAAAAAATAAGGGTTGACCCCGTGATTTAGGCCCACATTCTCTTGTATTTGTCTAGTTCAATGCTTTATCCAAGTCAGAAATGCCTTTTTTTTTTCTTCTACAGTTGACTTCATATTTTACCAGTCTATGCTTGATCCATCACCTTTTTACCACCAATTTGCATGGTGGACAATGTAGAAGAAGACATTTTGAAGTTTCTACATCATTTTACATTATCTGAGGTAATATATTCATTTTGGTAAATTGAAATGTTTTTATTTAGTATATTTGTTTATTTTTGACAATATAAACTAAATTTCCTTAATGATTTTATTAATCATAACAATTGGACTTAGAATTCAACATTGAATTAGATGGGATTTGCATAAAAAAGTTCAATTTTTAGATTTGCATAAAAAAGTTCAATTTTTAGATTTGCATAAAAAAATTCAATTTTTATGAGTTTGAAGAACAAAAAAAATAAAAACATGACATTTACTTTACATAAATTTACTTATGAATTCTATTTGCATTGCTTATAGTAGTCCATTTCCAGCATGGCTAGTGGAATTCATTGTATTTCATTCTTTTTTCAACTAATTTGGAAAATTTTTATTTTCATCTAATTTGGAAAACCTAATAGCTTTCATCAATGTTAATGCAAGTGTCCATTAATTTTTTTGTTCCATAAAAAATTCAGCTTCATCACATGTGCTTAGATAAATTCAAGTGAGTTGACATAGTTGAGAATGCTTATTGTCTTTCTAAGTTACCTCATTTCCAAAGAAATAGTGAATAATGATAAGATATAGCATCACAAACCCTTCTTTGAGTCCATATTCTTCATGACTTTGTTGACAATCAAAAATTTGGTTTTGAGAAAAATAAACACAAGAGTCTCTAGTTTTCATGTAGGTGGCAACAATTTATACCCTAGGTTTGTGATTCTCATTGATTTGTTGTATTGAATGGTTTCCACCCCTCTTTGCATCAATATTTTTGTAAAATGAATTACTTACTTTTGTTCTATGTGTGTTTGTGGACATGTAGCATTCAAGGTCATGCTGAGGAAATGAACGAAGCCTCTAACACCAGAAGAACATGTAGTTAAAAATGCAAGGAGAAGAGAATAAAAAAATGTAGCTTGTGAAGCAAAGGAATTGCAACCCATACAACCAAAAATTCTCGTGCAATCTAAGAGAGATGTCAAATTGGCAAAACAAAGGGCACGAATGAGGAAAGTTCGTGGAAGGACATGAATGGATATAGAAGTTGGAGGCACATCATCAACCATAGGTGAATCTCAATGCACATCTCCAGTTGAAGACACATTGACAACAACATGTGGTTTTCTAGGTACATCGGAAATCACATCTCCAATTGAAGACACACCATCAAAAATGTTGCATTTTGAAAGTACATCAGGAAACACATCTCTATTTGAAGGAACTCCACAAATTACATCTCAAGTTGTAGGTACAACATCGTTTACATGTCAATCTCAAGATATGTCATCAATTGCACCTCCAATTGAAGGTACACGATCTATCCCCGATGTTGTTGACCTTCCCAATATTGACACAAATTTACATTTGAGAACTCCTCCTAGAGTTTTGCATAGAAAATATTCATTTTTGATTGATATTGACTCCAATGTTTTGAAATGGATGCCTAATAAGATTCCAAAATGTACATCAAAGATATGCAGAAAGGATATGGAGTTTGTTTTTTGCGAAGCTAAGTGAGGGTCGAAGATGCCAGCTATTTGTTGAAATGATGAGGCAACTCAAATTTAGGCTCACCATGAAGGCTCTTGGGCTAAAATTTTTGAATGACTCAAGTGAAAATTCCATTGTAAAGAACTTGATGAGTGCATACGAGAGTGTGGGTTCCACCTCATGCACGAAGGATAGTTGTGCCACATGATGTGTCATGACAACAACACTATTAAGCAGTCAAACAAGGAACAAGGTGAACCTTACAAAGGAAAGTAAGTCTTTGAAAATAAGTAGATCATCTCTAATGAGAGCCAAAGGAAGGCGTGAAAGTGTGGAGGATCCAAATAGCAATGAGTTATGGGCATTTTCGAGTAGAGTGCCATGAAAAGACATAAGAATTGCTCAAGGCTTGAGATATTTAATTGTGAATTATTGGAAGGATAACCCAAGGACCTCTCCTAATCAAAGAGATGTTGTAAGAAGGAGAATTAGTAATAAAAACTGTGAGCCACATCCAATGCATTATTTGGATACCACTCAAACCCAATTTTTTGTTGATTTTTTACAAAAGTTTCTTGAAATTAAAATATGTCAAAGGTATTTTGAAATGATAAAGCCTTTTTATGTCAAAATAAATCACACACGGACTACTTGTTGTTGTAGGGTTCATATTGATTTTTCTAACCATTATGATGTTTATCGACATATATGTGTAGATATGCATACTGACAATGTTTTGCAGGAATGTAACATAATGCCTCCACCTAAATCGTCAAGGAAATTTTTGTCTTCCATTTTATGTGAAAGAGAGGATGGTCAAATTTTTTACAAAAAATCATGTTTGGATGGCACATGTGATAATTGTGGTGGCATGCAACATTGCCAATTTTCCAACACATGGCTAGCACACACACAATTGGAGACAAAATTGTGGAATTTGGCAAATATAAGACAATGGCATACAGTCTAAAAGATGGGAAGAAGCAAAGAAGTGTGAATTGGTCAATGATAAGATTCCAGTGTATCAGTTTATGGGCATTTTTCGTGATCAGGTGGTTTATGATTATGCAATTCATACACATAGAGCACAATGGTTGGAATCACAATTCAAGTTATGCAAGGACACATTTCCACTTCGTCATATCATTTCAGTTGTTGACTTCGCTAAGAACTACACACTACAACCACAAAATGAGGTGCAATCATAGTACTACAACTCCGTGCAGGTTACTATATTTGTACATATAGCATTCATTCATGCAAATGATAGTACAGAGGAAAATAGGAAATTATTGAGGGAGTATCACTTTTACATAAGTGATGATCGCACACATTCTACGGAGTTTGTTCAAGGTTGCTTTCATATGTTCTATGCCGATCTTACTAGCAGGGGCATATCATTTAGTTAGCATATCATACGATCAGATAATTGTACATCACAATTCAAGAATGACTTAATGTTTTACTGGTTGAGCAGGATGCATAGGATTAGTGGTGTTCAGCATATGTGGAACTTCTCAGAGGCCGGGCATGGAAAGGGGGAGCATGATGGAGCAGGTGGATGTATCAAAAGAACCCTAGCATGAGGAGAGTTAAAGTACACAAACAATGTAAAGGTGACAGATGCAAGATCAATTGTCCAGTGGTGCAATGGTTCAATGGGTCCAGGTAGTGAAGGCAATTCTTTAGTTTGTAGATTTTTTCATTTAGTAGATGATACTAACATTGCAAAATATGAGGATTGTTGTACACTAACAAGATCGAGCGAGCTACACTCTTTTAGAAGCTCCAATGCAGGTACATGGACTATCCATACAAGGAAGATGGCATGCTTTTGTTATGCATGTACACTTCAATCATGGAATGATTGTGAGTCAACAAATTGGGTTGACGAATGGTCTGTAAGAAGTCTAACCCCACTTGACACTTATCAGCTCCCGATGGCTCGACAAATCATGGAGATGAAATCATCCATTGAATTTGATCATGTATCGGACCTACTAGAACCAGGTAATATATCTTACTTACAAGTTTATTATGTTGCTCAGTAAATAGATCTAACAAGATGAAAATGTCAATGCAGGGCACGTTTATGCGGTGATTGCAGATGAAGACAATGAAGAGGGTACATATTATTACCTGTGCCATTTTATCGAGGCCAAAAAGAAATTGGAGTTCCTAGTTATAGACGAACAAAACATAGAATATCCTACAGTTTGGTGGTTGTTACTGGAACATGGCTTCAAAGGTATCTAGTTAAGAATGTTGCAGTTTGGTTGTTTGAGGACTTCGACACACATCATAAAATTCTTCACTATTCGAACCTTGTCATCGCCACCAATGTTCATTTGATCAAATATAAGGGTAGAACTACAAACAAGAACTTGTGGAAAGTGCGTGAGTCTGACCACAAGGCAATAATTGACACAATAAAGAGTAGAGTAGACCTAGATGGTTCCCTAGATTGATTTGTAAGTATGCACATTGAATTTGTAAATCCATGTTATTGATCACTCTTTTGGACCAACACCTTGCAATAAGGCTTTTTCACCATTACTGTTTGATGTCATATGCATTTACGACTGTCATTGATCCTTTTCTGATTGTGACTGTAGGTAATAGTGAAGTTTGTCAAAGTATATAAGAAAAGAACAACATTGGTTGTTGGTGCAAGTGTTCAGTGGTATGAGAAACATTGGTTGCTAGTGCATTTTCTGGTTGTCAATCTTCTCTTTCTTTTCCATCTCCTAGATTTATCAGATTCTTATATGCTACACATTTCATGTTAAGCCTCTCAATGATATTTTTGAAATTTATACGTAGGGTCATCGAGAGATGATAAAGTAGTGACGGGGCACATCACCATTGTAGGATCTTCAATCGACCTCCTTATCTAGCATGCATGAAGGTGATAGTAGGTCTCGTCAGTTGTATGACTGACATTATTTAGTTATTTCTCTTTTAATGATTTTTATGTGAGTCTATGTCTAAGACTGAGAGGATTTTGCAGGTTTTTTGTGGACCAAATTCCTATGATACTACACAACCATAGATAGGCTACTATCCATGTGTTTCATAGGGAGTAGGGGATGTACATGTTTTGAACCATTTTGGAATGCAAATAGTTGGGCCAACTAAGGTGGAATGGAAAAATGAAACTAGGCAACAACTCCTTTTGTCCTTTTTCTCAAGTACAATATATTTCATGATCTATGCTGGAAATGGGAGGATTATTTCCCTGCATGTATTGCTACAAGTATTGAAAAATGGGAAGATTTCCAAGATGTTCTTCCATCACTATTGTAATATTTGTCATTGACTTAGGGAATTTTTTGATATATTAAAATCATGAGAAATTAATACATGCAAATGTGTATATTCCTTAATATATGCCTCAATTAAATGTGTATATTACATTTAAAATTAGTTGTAATGCTTCATGGTTTACATTTAAAGAATTAGTTGAAGACTCCACATTCATAAGGACCTATTGCTGCATACAAAACCATAGCTCTTGGAGTCTTGAGACACCGATTGACATAGACTTGACAGTCATAGGACATTGACTATGGTGAGTGAATTTGATTGTCAAGCACTTTATAATCATACACTCACTATACTTAACAAATGATCACTACTCATTTCTAATCTGTCCTTTTCATTTGCATATTGCCATGTATTGTGACCCTTCACAGTTCCCTTGTGTTCATACATTCATGATGCTTGTCTTAATGAATAACCTACCTTTAAATCTATTGTCCTTTGATGAAATGATGATTTTCTTCATACCTCACTTCCCTTGACATAGTCAATTGACTATACATTTGTTTGTTTCCTATCCAATTCCAGCTCTCCTAAATTGGATCTTTTCAATACCCTCATAATAAGGAAGTGACCAACCTTAAAGAAAGGATATCCAAAAAAGGCATCATCTTCACTACCACTTATAGAAACTACATCATTTACTGCTGCACCCTCCTTGCTAAATGATGACCACAGTTTATTAATCCTTGGCTCTAGTTTTATTCCTTGAAAGTGCAGAAGACTAGCAAGAGACACCATATTATCTAGCCCAAAAGCCACAAAAGAAAATATTATATTCATCTAAAGATTGTCTAACCTCATTCACAAAACCTTCTGATGGACTTTCAAATACCCTAACCAGCTGTTAGCAGTGATCTTCCTTGAAATCCTGAATGGTCCCTCTATCTAAACATCTAGGGTTTCTTCAATCTGTGTTATCTCTTGATGATTTGATATGTTGCTGCTATCTTTTTCCAATTAACTGTCATATGCCATCACTTCACTCCTGTGAGAACTAACATTAACTTCTTTGTAGTCTTCCATTTGAAAGCTTGTAGCACATTTGACTGCCATGAAAGCTCGAAAAACTAGTAGAAGAGACCTAAAAGGTAACAAAACCCTAACGTCTCAACTCAGTATTTATTAAATTCAATCATAACAAAACAACCTACTCATGCATGTGAATTTGACTCATTCAAGGCATTAGAGACTAACCTCTTAAAAAATTTAAAAGAAAAGGTTGTTTTGACCCTAAAGGATTGAACATAGACTAACAATTGTAATTGTTTGGATCTACCAATTCATCCCCCCTCTCAGTTGATTGTGTGCCCTTCACCCTTGGCCTTTCCATTATTATCATAACTTTGAAGAAAAATATCAAAAACTACTCCAAGTGCCTAACAATGATATTTCCTCACATTCATCATCCTATATTGATCCATCCACTTTAGCCTCATCATCCACCTCACATAAATCCTTTCCAAATATCAAGGTTGAAATACGAGACAAGACAAGGGTTGTAGAGACTATGGTCTTAAAGGGTATTTTTATGTAGGAAAACTCCCATCTTCTCCTAAGACATATGGAAAACCATAACACATAGAAAAAAGCCTCTTCTATCATTGAATTTGAACCCATGGTTTTCTCCAAGTGGGGAGAGCTAAACAAAGAGGTTATAGAGGAAGACATCTCCAAATTGTTGTACCAATATGAGAAAGAGAAAGCAACCCTACCAATAGATCAATGTGGTACGGGTTTCCAAGTCATTAAGAACATGGGGGATTTACATGACATGGTAGCCTTGGTCTACATCAACAAGGAATAAGATAAACCATTTTTCTAGAGAAATGACAAAAATGTCAAGGGCTTGGGTATGGTTCATTATACATTACTCCTAACATTGAGAATACCCCTAAAATCATATTGCTTAGGGTTGAAAAGGTAGGGGTAGAGTATGCCTCAAAGAAATTGATGCAACCTAGGTCATCTCTAACATACCTTAGGGTATGACATTCAACAAAACAACTACTATGGTTTAACTGACTCGATCCCTTAAGAGTGCAAACTGCAAAAGGGCAACAATATTTGACAGGGTATTACTCATAAACCATGGTGATTATGAAATATCTATCTAAACATGTGAGATCATGTTGGACCCCTCTACAATAACCTCTCTTGGTTATTTCTATCTCAGAGGCATTTTTCTGTGGTGGCGAATTTTCACTCGGGGAAAGAGTTGTCAAATGCAAGTAGTTGAAAGTTGCACAGTGATGCAAATTTTGTTCTATAGCTCGTGTGACCAAAAAAACTATTCCAATGCATCTGGGTGGGTATGTTTACGCTAGGAATGGTCCTCTTTCACACCCAAACACACGGAATCGCTTCGAGCTACGTTCAACCAGATCGATCCCTTACGGGTCCAAAGTGCAAAATGGCTGCAAAATTCAACATGCTATTACTCGGACACCGTGATGATTAGTAACTTCTTGTCTGATCCTATGGGATCATGTTGGATCCCTCTACAATAAACTCTCTCGGTTATTTCTATCTCAGAGGCATTTTCCTGTGGTGGTGAATTTTCACTCAGGGAAAGAGTTGTCAAATGCAAGTAGTTGAAAGTTTCAAAGTGGTGCAACTTTCGTTCTGTAGCTCGTGTGATCAAACAAACTATTTCAATGTATCTAGGTGGGTACGTTTATGCTAGACATGGTCCTCTTTCATATCCAAACACACGGAATCACTCCGAGCTATGTTCAACCGGATTAATCCCTTAAGGGTCCAAAGTGCAAAATGGCTGTGAAATTTAGCATGCTATTACTCAGACACCGTGATGCTTAGAAAATTATCATCTGATCCTACAAGATCACATTGGGCCCATCTACAATAACCTCTCTTGGTTATTGCTTTCTCAGAGGCATTTTCCTATGCTGGCGAATTTTCACTTGGGTAAAAAGTTGTCAAATGTAAGTAGTTGAAAGTTGCAAAGTGGTGCAACTTTCATTCTGCAGCTCGTGTGACCAAACAGACTATTCCAACACATCCGTGTAGGTACATTTACATTAGACACAGTCCTCTTTCACACCTAAAGACGCAGAATCGCTCCAAGCTACGTTCAACGAGATCAATCCCTTAAGGGTCCAAAGTGCAAAATGGTTGCAAAATTCAACATGCTATTACTCGGACACCGTGATGCTTAGAAACTTCTCATCTAATCCTATGAGATCATGTTGGGCCCATCTACAATAACCTCGCTCAGGTTTTGCTATCTCGGAGGCATTTTCCTGTGTTGGCGAATTTTCACTCGGGGAAAAGTTGTCAAATGCAAGTAGTTAAAAGTTGCAAAGTGGTGCAACTTTCGTTCTACAACTCGTTTGACCAAACAGATTGTTCCAATGCATTTAGGTGGGTACGTTTATGCTAGGAATGGTCCTCTTTCGCACCCAAACACGCATAATCGCTCCGAGCTACATTCAACCGAATCGATCCCTTAAGGGTCCAAAATGCAAAATGGCTACAAAATTCAACATGCTATTACCTGGACACTGTGATGCTTAGAAACTTTTTGTTTGATCCTAAAAGATCATGTTTGGCCCATCTACAATAACCTCACTCGGTTATTTCTATCTCAGAGGCATTTTCCTGTGCTGGAGAATTTTCACTCGGGGAAAAAGTTGTCAAATGCAAGTAGTTGAAAGTTGCAAACTGGTGCAACTTTCGTTCTGCAGCTTGTGTGACCAAACAGACTGTTCCAACGCATTCGGGTGGGTACATTTACGCCAGGAACGGTCCTCTTTTGCACCCAAACACGCAGAATCGCTCCGAGCTACGTTCAACCAGATCAATCCCTTAAGGGTCCAAAGTGCAAAATGGCTACGAAATTCAACATGCTATTACTCGGACACCGTGATGCTTAGAAAATTCTCGTATGATCTTACAAGATCATGTTAGGCCCATCTACAATAATATCTCTCAGTTATTTCTATCTCAGAGGCATTTTCCTGTGCTGGAGAATTTTCACTCGGGGAAAAAGTTGTCAAATGCAAGTAGTTCAAAGTTGCAAAGTGGTGCAACTTTCGTTTTGCATCTCGTGTGACCAAACAAACTATTCCAACGCATCTAGGTGGGTATGTTTATGCTAGGCATGGTCCTCTTTCGCACCCAAACACACAGAATCGCTTCGAGCTACATTCAATCGGATCGATCCTTAAGGGTCCAAAGTGCAAAATAACTGTGAAATTTAGCAGGCTATTACTCGGACACCGTGACGCTTAAAAAATTCTTGTTTGATCCTACAAGATCATGTTGGGTCCATCTACAATAAACTTTCTCAGTTTTTGCTATCTCGAAGGCATTTTCCTGTGCTGCCGAATTTTCACTCAGGGAAAAAGTTGTCAAATACAAGTAGTTGAAAGCTGCAAAGTGGTGCAACTTTTGTTTTGTAGCTCGTCTAACCAAACAGACTGTTCCAACACATCTAGGTGGGTACGTTTACACTAGGTGTGGTCCTCTTTCACACCCAAACATGCAGAATCACTTTGAGCTACGTTCAACCGGATCGATCCCTTAAGGGTCCAAAGTGCAAAATGGCTGCGAAATTCAACATGCTATTACTCGGACACTGTGATGCTTAGAAACTTCTCGTCTGATCCTACAAGATCACATTGGGCCCATCTATAATAACCTCACTCAGTTTTTGCTATTTCGGAGGCATTTTCCTGTGTTGGCGAATTTTCACTCGGGGAAAAAGTTGTCAAATGCAAGTAGTTGAAAGTTGCAAAGTGGTGCAACTTTCATTCTGCAGCTCGTGTGACCAAATGAACTATTCCAATGCATCCGGGTGGGTACGTTTACATTAGGCATGGTCCTCTTTCGCACCCAAACACACGGAATCACTCCGAGCTATGTTCAACCAGATCGATCCCTCAAGGGTCCAAAGTGCAAAATGACTGCAAACTTCAACATGCTATTACTCAGACATCGTGATGCTTAGAAACTTATCGTCTGATCCTATGGGATCAAATTGGGCCCCATTACAATAACCTCTCTCAGTTTTTTCTATCTTGGATACGTTTTCCTGTGCTAGTGAATTTTCACTCAGGGAAAAAGTTGTCAAATGCAAGTAGTTGAAAGTTGCAAAGTGGTGCAACTTTCGTTCTACAACTCATGTGACCAAATGGATTGTTCCAATGCGTCCTGGTGGGTATGTTTACACTAGGAATTATCATCTGTTGCACCTAAACACGTGGAATCACTCTGAGCTATGTTCAACCAGATTGATCCCTTAAGGGTCCAAAGTGCAAAATGGCTACGAACTTCAGCATGTCATTACTCAGACATTGTGACGCTTAGAAACTTCTCGTTTGATCCTATGGGATCACCTTGGGCCCCTTTACATTAAACTTGCTCGATTTTTGCTATCTCAGAGGCTTTTTCCTATGGTGGCAAATTTTCACTCGAGGAAAAAGTTGTGAAATGCAAGTAGTTGAAAGTTGTAAAGTGGTGCAACTTTCATTCTACATCTCGTGTGACCAAACAGACTATTCCAATGTGTTTGAATAGGTATGTTTATGCTAGGAATGGTCCTCTTTCGCACCCAAATACGTGAAATTGCTCTGAGCTATGTTCAACCAGACTGATCCCTTAAGGGTCCAAAGTGTAAGATGGCTGCGAACCTCAGCATGCTATTACTTGGACACCGTGATGCTTAGAAACTTCTTGTTTGATCGATAAAAACTAAAAAATTGGCAAAAAATGCTTTTAAAACCTGCAAAAAAATGCGAATAAAATCATGTTGATTTTCATGTGAAAGAAACAATGAGACCATGGCTTGTTGCTTACTATTATGCTTTGATAGACTTTTTCCAAGCATCCATAGCTTGTTCGAAAGCACCTGTTTTAGGATTTTAGCTATAGAAGCAAGGCAGTGAACTGTTTGATAAAATGCTTTGGTAGACATGTATGAAAAATGTTGTAGCATAGACAAGGCAGTGAACTGTTTGAAAAAATACCTCAAAGAAATGCCCTCTCATGGTGATGGAATGCCATGACAATCCATAGTCATAGGCATTCGTCATGGCACACCATCACCATGAGACCACATTTCTTTGAGGCATTTTTTCAAGCAGTTCACTGCCTTGTCTATGCTATTTCTTACTATTATGCTTCAATAGATTTTTTCCAAGCATCCATAGCTTGTTCGAAAGCACTTGTTTTAGGCTTTTAGCCATAGTAGCAAGGCAGTGAACTGTTTGGCAAAATGCTTTGGCAGACATGTATGAAAAATGTGGTAGCATAGACAAGGCAGTGAATTGTTTGAAAAAATGCCTAAAAGAAATGTGGTCTCATGGTGATTATTGTCATAGCATTCCATCGCCATGAGACCACATTTATTTGAGGCATTTTTTCAAACAATTCACTGCCTTGTCTATGGCTTGTAATGCCTTCAAAAGGCTAATTTTTCCAATTTGTATGTTCAAGCCAAAATGATGTGTCAAGGCCTTGTAATGACTAATTTGAATGTAATCAAGTCATAAAATAAGTCACTAGGAGGTGAAAATATAAAAAATGCAAATAATACAATGTTGTTAAAAAGTAATCATGATGTAATTATGTAGAAAGAGAGAGCATAAATCAAGGAATATTAAGAGTTAAAAGGGTAGTTGCACCGATGAGAAGTTAGGAAAGGAAGTTGCTAAGAGGGAAAAAGTTATAGAAGGCATTGTAAGGCATGCAAAAAGGGGGCTGGTATAGTTCTTTTTACAGTGGGTTTGAGAGTCTAATAGAGCATTTCATCTCTACTCCACCAATGTAGGCCAAGTAGATTGGTGGAGTAGGTTAATGTTAGGGTTTTTTGAATGTTTTTTATGATTGCAAGTATAGGGGAATGCAAGAATGCTCAGATGAAGTTGCTGTTAAACATAGAAATTGAAGGTTACCACACAAAATTTGATGCTACAGTCATGCATAATGAAGAAAGAGTTTTCCATGGATTGAGAAGGGTCTAGATGATGTTTGCAGGTGTATTTAAAGGTGTTGGAAGATATGGCATGTTGGTAGAAGATGTGGAAGGTGATATTCCAAGAAACCCTCATTATTTTGCTTGTAAAGCCTATATTCAAGGTTTTTGATATTTAAATGTTTTAGTGGATCTAATAACTCTTGAAAATGATGGAATTCTGAGTTTGGAGGTATGAAAAAAGACTTTTTAAGGTTGGTTAGTGATTTGGAGATGATTTGTTGGTAGTCACCTTGCAAATTTGGCCTAATTTGTGGCTAGGAGCAGCGTATCAGACCAGTTTTCTGATGTTTCTATCAAAACAAGTGGTAATTTTTTTTGTGATATTTCTAAATATTCTATAATGGGTCTCCAAAACTATATCAAGATTGTGTTGATGCAAATATGGTAGAGTTGTATCACCCAATTTAGGGCTTTGCTAACCTACAAGGAAATTGATGAAATGAGTGTGAAAATAGAGGCCAGTGGTATTTGTGATGTAACTGCTTAAATAATGTTTTCAAAGGTATTTCAATGATTTGGGAAAATGTTAAAGGTTAAGGTTGTTGATTTGATGTTTCGACTAGGGTGGAATCTTGATGAAGAATGGTGTTATGACTGTGAAAATCAGTAAATCTAATAACTTAGAGTTATGTGAATATGTTATTGGTTTGTTTCTATTAGAAGCATGATTATTATGAGGCTCTTGTAAGTCTGATAATATTTTGAAGGTAAGAATGTATTTCTATTAGCCTTGGGGAGTGTGAGTTGTATCAAGGAGGTTTTGGTGAATATTGAAGTATTGGTTGGTTCAATGCCTTTGATCAGGTTTTTTTGTTAAGATTAGTCAATTAGATGCTGATAATGGTCTAGAATATGATTTTGGTGATTTGGAAAACTGACATGTTGTCTTGGAGTTTTATAGAACTGAAGAAATCAAGTGAATTTGAAGAGAAATTGATGAAAAGTTTAGTAAACAAGTTGTTTGTTTAATTTGATCTTCTCCTGATTCTGTTTGGGATTGAAATCCCTTGAAGAAATGATGGTGTTGAGGAGTTTGGTTATTGATGCTTTGCATCATAGTGATATCAGAGCATCAAGAAGTAGACCTGTTTTCATTTTGCAGGTTGAAGAAGAAGGTGAAGAGGAAAGGTTGCTAAGATGCCTCCAAAGAAGAATGATATGGCTAAAGAGAGGAAGGAGATGAAAGATAGGCATGCAAGATAACTTAGAGAGTTGGAAGAGAGAGTCATAGCCTTTGAGACAAATAAAATAAGGGAAGTGGAAGAGACTGGTACTGAAGAAGAGGAAGATGAGGAGTTTGAAGATGTGGAAGAAGAGCTTACTCCAGAGGATCAAAGAATTGAAAGGTTGCTGAAGGTAGTGAAGACTGACAAGCCTAAGGTAAAACTTGATGTTCCTAAGTATGGTGGTAGTATAAATGATGAAAAACTATTGGATTGGATTGCTGCAATTGATAACCATTTTGAATGGGATGAGGTTCCTAAAGAACAAAGGGTCAAGATTGCAAAAACTAAGTTGTAGGGTCATGCTTTGGTATGGGGGGATTACTTTCAATTGGAGAGGAGGAAGCAAGGAAAATCTAAAATCACATCATGGGATAAGATGATATCAAAACTCAAAGGTAAATTCTTACCCAAGGATCATCAAGTTCAGTTGTTTAAGAGGTTGCAAAATTTAAGACAAAGGGAGATGGATATTAAGTCTTATACTAAGGAGTTTTATAAATTGAGTTTAAGATCTGGTCATCATGAGAATGAAGATGAAAAGATTGCTAGATATATTGGTGGATAGTGTTATTTGTGAAATTATTCCAATGGACTGCTGTCACATACTCCTTGGAAGACCATGGTAGTATGATAGGTGTGCCATGCATGATGGGAAATAAAATAAGTATACCATAAGGAAAGATAGCCATACGTTTGTTTTGACTCCACTTCTAGAGGATGTGAAAGGGAAAGCCAAAGTGATCATGTGTGGGAACAAGGAACCTGTAAGTGTTGTGAGGGAAATAAAAAATTTTGGTTTTGGGAACCATTATAGGTCTGGTAATATAGGGGCAGTGGATATAAGGACCGATGTAGCAGCAAAGGAGGTAATGACATCGGGTTTGTGTGAAAGTCTTATGGTGGGAACCATAGAATGTCCTATTCTTGTAGGTTTGAGAGTAAAGAAAGCAAGGTTTGTATCTACAAAGATAGATAACACTGATAAAATAGTGAAGAAGCATGGTGGCAGTGTGTTGGGACTGATGACAGGGGTACAAGGACAACTTGTTAAATAGATAAAATGCTGAGTTTTGGAGATTTCAATGAACCTGACTTGGAGATTGTTTTCAAATTTCCATTGTATGAATGTTGAGAGTCTTTGTAGGGCCTTGGTGGATATTTGTTGTTATTTTGCAAGATTAAAGGTTTGAAAAACTTGAGGGTGAGTTGATGCCTATTAGGCTGAATCATTATGAAGAAGAGTTCTTTGATTAAGAATTGACATTTCCATTGTTGTGAGTCTTCTCCACCTTGGATCTGCATCAAAGCACAACTAAATTTATCATTTTAAAGCAAATTTTTTGATGCATTTTTTCAAGCAGTTCACTACCTTGTCTATGATATTGCTTACTATTATGCTTTTGATATATTTTTTCGAAGCATCCATATCTTGTTCAAAATCACTTGTTTTAGGCTTTTAACCATAGCAACAAGGCATTAAACTGTTTGAGAAGATGCTTTGGTAGACATGTATGAAAAATGTGGTAGCATAGACAAGATAGTGAATTGTTTGAAAAAATGCCTGAAAGAAATGCGGTCTCATAGTGATTATTGTCATTGCATTCCATCACCATGAGACTGCATTTATTTGAGGCATTTTTCAAATAGTTCACTGCCTTGTTTATGGCTTGTCATGGCCTTCCATCACCATGAAACCATATTTCTTTGAGGAATTTTTTCAAACAATTCACTGGCTTGTCTATGCTATTGCTTACTATTATGCTTTGACAAATTTTTTCCAAGCATCCATAGCTTGTTCGGAAACACCTGTTTTAGGCTTTTAGCCATATCAGCAAGGTAGTGAACTATTTGATGAAATGCCTGGTAGATATGTATGAAAAATGTCATACCATAGACAAGGCAGTGAACTGTTTGAAAAGATGCCTCGAAGAAATGTGTTCTCATGGTGATGGAATGCCATGACAGTCCATCACCATAGGAATTCATCATGGCATTCCATCAACATGAAACCACATTTATTTGAGGCATATTTTCAAACAATTCACTGCTTTGTCTATGGCTTGTCATAAAATTCCATCACCATGAGACCATTTTTCTTTGAGGCATTTTTTCAAAAAGCTCAATGGCTTCTCTATGCTATTGCTTACTATTATGCTTTGATAGATTTTTTCCAAGCATCCATAGCTTGTTCGAAAGCATCTATTTTAGGCTTTTAGCCATAGCAAGAAGGCAATGAACTATTTGATAAAATGCTTTGGTAGACATATATGAAAATGTCGTAGCATAGACAAGGGAATGAACTATTTGAAAAAATGCCTCAAAGAAATGTGGTCTCATGGAATTCCATGACAAGCTAAAGCAATTGGAAGCTGCTCCTAGTTATTAGTTATGCAATGTGAAGTAATTGCATAACTGCTTAGGTTCACTTTGTAAAAAGCTATCTTGTAATTAAAATTTTGTCATCTATTAGCATCTAGTTATTTGTTATGCAATGTGAAGTGATGCTTTGAGTTTGAAATATGTGCAATGCATGAATATAAACTACAAAAATCTATTTTCTACATTTCATTAGTTAAACTCTTTATTTTATTTTCTCTCTATATCTCTATGCTATGGAAATGCCTTTTGATTTCAAAAAAGATAGTTTTTATCTCTTGTTATACAATTTTTTACGTTTTTTATCTCTTGTTATAAAAAGGAGTAGATATGCAATGTTAAAGAAGAGTGAAAGAACAACTAAATTTATCATTTCAAAGCAATTTTTTTGATGCATTTTTTCAAATAGGTCACTGTCTTGTCTATGCTATTGCTTACTATTATGCTTTTGATATATTTTTTCAAAGCATCCATAGCTTGTTCAAAATCACTTGTTTTAGGCTTTTAGCCATAGCAACAAGGAAGTGAACTATTTGAGAAGATGCTTTGGTAGACATGTATGAAAAATGTGGTAACATAGACAAGGCAAGGAACTATTTGAAAAAATATCTCAAAGAAATTTGGTCTCATAGAATGCCATGATAAGAAAATGCAATTGACAGTTGCTCCTAGTTATTAGTTATGCAATGTGAAGAAATTGCATAACTGCTTAGGTTGACTTTGTTCAAACTATATTGTAATTAAATCTTCGGCATCTATCAACATCTACTTATTAATTATGCAAAGTGAAGTAATTCTTTGACTTTGAAAGATGTGCAATGCAATGTAATCAACGACATGAATATAAACTACAAAAATCCATTTTTTACAATTCATTAGTTAAAATATTTATTGTATTTTCTCTCTATATCTCTATATGCTATAGAAATACCTTGCAATTGTATTTAAAAGGCTTAATATGCTAGTTAGGTGGTATTTGCAAAATCAAGTTGTGAATGAATGGTAATTAAGAGCAAAATTGGAAAATTGCCATCTTAGAAGTCTAACAAAGGGTGGTTATGGTGGTTGATTGGCTCAAGGGGTAGTTGGAAGGTGGTATCAAGATATATTTCTGTAATACCCTGAGTTGAGGGTTGATTTTGTTCAGTTTCTAATAAGAAAATATACTTTGGAAAACACTGATCACTGGTTTTCTTTGTTTTCTTGAATTTTCTTTTCCTTCCATAGGCCCCATACAAGTCCATCATGAATTGAGGCTTTGGATACTTTATTGCATATGAGTTTACTCTCTTTGCATCCATTGTTGGTGTGTGTGGGATCAACAAACTTGGTTACTACTCTGTTTTCTATGTTAGGGGTTTTGAGGGCAACACCATGACACATTAGCCAATCCACCTACTGTTCTGACCCTGTTGCTTGATGGATTGGACTATACCATGATTATTTTGGTGTATGAATACTTTGGAGGCTGAGAGAATGAATAAACTCAGTGGGGTGTGAAGTTCTAATGTTGTTCAGGGATGTTTCCACCATGAAAGTAAGGAACTCAAGTAGTGAATCTGAGAAATACTGAAAGGAATGGGATTGTGAGTGTCTTTTAAGTTAGGGAAGAGGTATTGTGGGGTGTTTGGACCTTTGGAAGGATTGGGGGAGGTCTGGAGTTATGAGTTTCTTTAAAACCCTTGTTTTTGTGAAGGTTTAGGACGGTTTGTGAGTAGAGGAATAGAACAAGTTCTTGGGGCTCTTAAAATGGGAGAATCTTGAGTTTGATGAGCATCCCTAAGACTGTTTCAAGTTTCCTTGGTTTGGAGGTGAGTTTGTGAGGGGGTTCCTTTGGAAATCAGGCCTAATTATGAAGCCTAGAGCGAGGGAGGTGTATTGAAAGTTCATGTTGGTCCAAAATAGTTACTATTGGTTTTGGAATATGTTGTGTAACCCTGAAAAGGGTATCTTAATCCACCTTTAAATGGTCAGGTGTTTTGGAAAGGTTGGGAGAAATTAGGCTTGGATCGGGTTTTGAGTTTGGTGCAGGAGCACCTACACCACATCATCAATTTGTTTTTATTTGAATACATCAATAGGGAAATGCTAGTTTCTTTAGGTTTATTTTGTCTAATAAGCTTTGAGAGATCAAGGATAATGCAAATAAAGGGTGTTTTGTGTCTTAGAAGTCAATTAGAAATTATATAAGTTGTAAAATGCTGACAAAGCAACTTTAACACAAACAAATGTAATTAAGGGACCAACTAATCCCAAGGTTGGTTATGGGAATTGGGGAGAAGATGGTTGTTGGAAAATTCTTTAAAAATCCTTACCAAGGATTGAATGAGAGAGTGGAAGAAGTTTTGTAACAATTTTACACAATAAACACCACAGTTTTGAGCAATTTTCTAGAAAAATACAATTTTCTTGATATTTTTGAGTGTTGTACAGGAATATATAGGTTCTTCATGGTCTAATAATTTTAGAGGATGCGTCTATATTTTTTCTAATTCATTTATTTTTTATTTGGTGTCTTAACTCTTTTTTTGTAGAGAGAACCAACACAAATAGTGATTGTCCCAGTGTTGCTGAATCAAGGGTTTGAGGGGAAATTTGTGATGTAACAATCAATCCACCTAATGTTTGCTATTGTATCTCAGTGGATTGATTGAAAAAATGTCATAATAAGTGTGTAAACTCATTTTGGAATAAGGAGTCATAATTATGTGGCATTTTTGTGACTATTCTAAGACTGAACATGGGTTTTCCAACATGGAAGTGAGGAACCAAAGAGAGGTTTTTAAGAATTAATGCCTGTAAGGGTTATGTGAGGGTTTGATGAATCTCTGTAGAAGTATTTTGAGGTGTTTGGGGATTTGGAAGTGTTGAGAGAGGTCTGGAGTTGTATGTTTCTTTAAAACCCTTGATTTTGTGAAGGTTTAGGAGGGTTTCTTGGGACAGTGAGTTAGAGGCTCTGTAGACACAAACTAATGAAAAAAAATGAGGTTTGGCACCATGACCTAAGACTTTCCAAGGAATTTAGGTAGATACCTAAAGTTGGAAGGGTGGTCCCTTTGGAAAAAAAGGCCTAATTGTGAAGCCAAAATTGAAGTAGGTGTGTTGAAAGTCTATGTCGGTCCAAAAGAGTGAGCACTAATTCTTTGGTATGCTGTGTAGCCCTGAAAAGGGTTTTTCAATCCATCTTGTAATTGTCTAGTGTTTTGGAAAGGTTGGGAGAAATTTGGCTAAAACTGAGTTTTGAGTACTACAAGAATAACTGTCACAAATGTGAGTTTTGGAAACCTTGATGAATCTGACTTATGGATTATTCTTAATTGATTCAATTGTCATTGTATAATGTTGATGGTCTTTGTAGGGCCTTGGTGGAGTCTTGTTTTTCATTTGCAAGGTTGAGGAGTTGAGACCCTTGAGGGTGGGTTGATGCCTATTAGGCTGAATCATTATGAAGAAGAGTTCTTGATTGAGAATTGACATTTCCATTGTTGTGAGTCTTCTCCACCTTGGCTTTGCATCAGAGTGCTACAAGGGTGGATTGTTGGGTAAGGTGTTGAATGAAGAGTTTGGTTTGATGGGGCTTTGAGGTTGTGTAGATTGCTCAAAATAGGTTGTATTAATCTTGTTAGGAGCCCCTTGAAGGCATGTTGTTAGACTAATTGGGTTTGAGCCTCCTTGCCTTTGCATTGGTGAGGCACAAGTAATTGAAGCATTCCAAAGGATACAAACCACCACGAATGGAGCTTATTTATACAATACGCTTTAGATGGGGATTATTGAGCATTCAATAGTAATTAATTGAGCATTAGATGTAAACAAAATCCATGCCTACAATATTCAAGCATACAACTTACACGATACACATGATAACATCATTCAAGAATGGAAGTAGAAAAATAAGAGTTTCTTCAATAAAAAATCTGAAAGGCTATACAATAATATATATTGATAAAAGTATATAAATATATCAAAAAAACCCATATAGGCTTAGTACAAAGGAGCCATTTGGACATAAAATATCACGCATATATATTAATAGTACAAACATATGTTCCAAAATGCCACATAGGCATACAACAAACAACACTAATACATAGTCATTTCCCTCTAGGGGAAGGAAATAGATCCCATGCTACCTTTAAAATTCGGCTGAATGGAGTGACCGTTGCTTGTCTTGTCTTTCGAACATGCCCGCTACTCCTCCTCTCTTCACTTTGGACCTTCAACTGATACAATTAAAAGTAAAGATGTTAAAACATAGAAATTGAATTATGGAATGGCATATAACAAAATATAATCACTTACCACATACATATAGTCATCATGCACATTTAAAGCATCACCATGTCCATGATCTGGAGTGCCAACCACCTGTAGCAACCATGAAGATAGAAATTAAACTACATAAAATTTTCATGAAAATTTTCTATTATAGACCATAAAAGAGCAAATATAATGTCAAATCGACTAATCTATTCCATACCTATCTCAATGGATCAGAACTGGTTATTGCTGTAACAACTCCATGGTCCATCGTGCCACCAACATCACTAGGGCTATCTCTTGTCAACAATTGCAAATGAAACAATATCTCAGGTATCATGTTGATATAGGAGAACATAATGTGACACAATCAAGGAATTCTTGAATGCAATGTTTGTGTTTCTCATCAATTTTTTAGATTTGTATATATGCAAAATTACGAAAAATAGCTAACATAGATTTACAACACCATTAATGAATAAAGGCTACCTGAGTGTATGTTGTTTGAGGATATGAATCGTGAGCTGTGGAGGAAGAAGGTGCACCAGGAAACTGTTTGAAATCCGAAGCATGTTATGAGACAAACATTCAAATATAACATTCAACTATTCAAATGCAATAATCATATCTTTAATACTAGTTGCATACCTATGGACTCATCATCGAGAATGTATAAGGGTATGTAGGAATAGAGCATCCCTCATGAACAGTGCAACCCTGAAATTTCATCATATCAAAATTCTACTAATTTAGTTATTCTTAAATTTCAAAATATATTTTAATAAACAACATTAAAATAACTTGCTAAATTTTACCTAAGTGTCAATGCCGAATGTATCATTCAGAATATCATCTGTGAAAGCCATCACCTCTGCAATTGACGTAGGTTGTGTAGCTGCATCATGAGCACCCTGATAATTGTACGTGCAAACATCACCACAAGCACCACAATGGTGGGGTGGAGCTCGGGGCCTACACGTCTCCTCCACACCAAGCTCTACTAGAGGACTCACACACTATAAAATAGTCTAAGTGAGTAAGCCAATCAACTTCATCGTGTCCACCTCTACACTATTCTTAACAATGGAAGGAATAATGACATGCTCCACCATGGGTCTGCCCAAGGCTCTCGGTGCCAACTGTGGATTATGTCGTGCAACAGGTCTATCGTGTGTGGAGCCCCCACCTCTACCCTGAAAGTCTAAGATGTCAAAATAGTTTGGCATTTTATTGAGGACAAACTTGCAATAGAGTTTCCTCAAAAAATATTATGGCACCTGATGGTTATTGCATGGAGGTTGGTCAAATACCATCCACCATCGCTCCCAAAATTTATTTTTAATTAAATCATGGTGGCACCAATGGATGGGGAACCTCCTGCATGCATGGGACAAAGGTTCATTGGTTTTTGGGTCTTTAAATAGGGCACACAACTTGGCTTTGCTCATTTTTAGTTTTTTGACATTTGCATATGACAAACCATTAGCATAAAATTGCCTCATCTCATCTCTCTTAGTTGACCAAAAATTCATTTTCTCCCTCATTTCTCCTACATGAGTTAAAATTGACTTCAATGATTCAACAATCCCTCTCCTATAAGGGTGGGTTTCAGCATGCTCGGTTAATCTTGCAATTAATTGTTGAATGTCTCTTTTATTGTTTTCAATTTGATTTTGAATATTTTCTTGTGTTCCTTGAGGATGCCTATTAATTGATGGAGGGGTTTTGGGTTGTTCTTGTATATGAGGCTCTTGATGAGGGGGTGATTGTGAATTCTCAATGTTTTGAGGTGGAGATTCATTCCCTGAGAATTAGAACAAAGTTTTATTATAAAAATCTATTTAAAGTTGCATTCCAAATCAAATTCAAAATAAATAGAATAAAAATACACACCTCTTTGCAATCTTTGACCTCTCCGACGTGTTGGCGGCATCCTCGTTGAAAATGGCAAGCTAAGGATGCAAACAATGGAAGATATTTGGCGAGCGCAAGTTGCAGACCTGAAATCTTCCTCCTCAAGCCACGGGTTGAAGATAAAATGAGGGTTTCAAACCCGATTTTGGCTTTTTATGTCTAAAAAGATATTTGGCATGCGCCAAATGGTTTTTTAGTCATTTGGCATGCGCCAAAGGGCTTATTTTGGGATTTTTTTGATCGTTTTTCAATTTGGCACCTAAATTGTGTCACAGATTGGTGCATTTCCCCCTATGTGCTCTTATACTAGCTCAAAAGCTCACAACAACATAATCTTTGGCTTGAATATCTAGCTAAGATACTATAGTTCAACTTTCGCTCAAAGAAGGTTTCTTAGTGCAAAATTATATTTTCAATTATTCGCATACTACTGTAACTCACACATTGAGAGATAAGAGGAACAAATTCTTTTAAAAGAAATGAATAAAGAATTCCTTGAGTTTATAATGAAAGATTGCAAATTTTACTTTTCTATTTCTAGAAAAAAAGAGTTTAAAAGAATGACCTATTCAAAAGCTTCAACTGCACTACCCGAAACATTGTACTCGCATTTTGGCTCACCTTGTGCAAGTAATTGATGGAATAGGAAAAATGATCTTCAAAATGACAACATAAGGAGGAAACAAAAATTCCTATAGAAAGCCAAGGCACCATAACGCTTGCAATATTGATGTGCACAAGGCAAAGTAAGGAAGCAATCTAATGATATCAATCACAATCTTAAGGTGGTCATGGAATATCAAGTGCTATCATTTTCCATGTATATTTACCATGGTTTTCCATTGGAGTAGTGTTGGTGGTATTAGAGAGCCATTGGGAGTGGCACTGGAATATTTTAATATAGGATGAATGACCTATCTTAGTGCCTGAGAAAATCCCCCATTCCTGAGTAAGTATTCTCTAGAGATCAACACCATCACTCTACCTTTTTCCTCCTAGATCCATAACTCCCAAAGTAAACCTTCGATCCCCCAAATATGCAAGAAATGGTTACACAGATCGTTATCACAAGACATAGCGAAAAGATTTCCACGGGTCCATCGTGGTGATTCTTTGCATTGGTTCTTACTCTAGCATGGGTTGCCTTGGGTTAAATATACATGGCTTAATGGAAACCCTCTGTTTGAGTTTTATTTCCATTATAAATAATCTACTCTTGCTTGGATAATGCGATTCCATCACCATGTTATGGCTAAGGCAAGAAAATAACCCTCCTCAAGAAATAGTTGCAAAGACTGTTATCAAGGCCATTATCAACAATAGCTTAAGATGCAGCTTCCAAAGCACGTATACATGGTAAAAACATGACACAACATTAATAGAGATTTAACTTGCTTTCAAATTTAATCCTACCATCTTTGATGATATCCATAGCTCATTAAGGACACATCATTTGGACTACTATTTCACTCCGTCATTTCTCTACTATATGTCACATCATATTATAGCTTAACAAAATTTATATTATGTTGAAACTCTTTCCATTTCTAATATTTAAGCTCACGACCTTTATGGACTTACTAATATTTGAAATACTATTAAGCTTTTTCCAACCCCCATATTGTCAGTCGTGGCTAAATAAGATACATTTTTATTTAAAAAGAGACACGCATATATATATAGGCATATCTATGCAATCACTATAATCCATAAGCTCCTCAATTGAGTCAAGAAAACTTATCAATATAACATTCTCCTCCATAAAAGGAGTCAAGTGAAAATAATGGACTCAACAACTAGATTAGTCATTTAAATTATCACCAAATACATACACATTTAAATGACACATCACTCAAAAATTAGTGTTAGTAACACAGTCTTACAAGATCAATGATGTTAATCTTCACGTCGTGTCCCTAGCGTATTTGCCCCACAATACAAACTCAAGGATGATCATCATGATCGACATACTTTTGCATTTAATATTAATAAACATCAAGTAATAGTGTTTAAAGAACAATTTACAATACACATATGAGAAATATATATTTCTTACTTAACTATATATATTAAAATAAAGAGTTAATAACCCAATTTGAAATCATGTCCAAACGTAATGGATGAATGCAACTCAATCGTCTTAGGTTAACTTACCTCCTAAGCGGAATAGAAACATCCCTAGACTTAGGTTTACAAAAACAATACTTGACCAACGCTAAGCTCATATGATATTATCAAAGGATTCACAACTTCACCCTTCTCCTAGGTGATACTCCCCCTCTTTCTCTCTAGAGGCGTTTAGATCACTCTTGCAATCTCACTCAAGGAAACAAACATGTAGTTAGCCTAGAAACCATTACATCAATGTTCATATCATTGTATTTTCATTAATCATTTGTTTTAAAGAAACAAAATCATCAACATTCCATTTAAATGAGATAACATACTATTATGCAAATCCGTCATAAAATACAACTTTCAAGGTTTCATATTCTCGTGATTCATCATAAAAATTATCATAAGGTGAAAAGTAGTTTTAGGAATATTGGGTGGGGTGTAACATAACTATCCCCTTAAGAATCACCATCCTCGATGATGTAAAGTATCATAACATATAATCAAACAATTTAAAAAGTTTCAATTTCTCATACATAGTATACAAGAAGGTACAAATAATATACATATATAAATTAAACACATTAAACACATAAAGTTTCCATAGTCCATGATAATCAAAAAATTGAAAAAGTTTCAATTTTCTCGTACATAGTATACAGGAAGGTACCAATAACATACATATATAAATTAAACACATAAAGTTTCTACAATCCATGATAATCAAGAGAGCTATTTTTTTGGATTGAAATTGTGTTAGTTTTTTATGTCAACATTTCAGATCAAACTCCATGATCCATCATTAGGATAATATGCAGTTCCAGATCAAACTCCATGATCCATCATTAAGATAATATGCAAGCAAGAGAGAGAGAGAGAGAGAGAGAGAGAGAGAGAGAGAGAGAGAGAGAGAGAGAGAGAGAGAGAGAGAGAAATTTATGCGTAAACAAATTAGAACTTATAATTAATTTATTCCACTTTCGTCATACATGATGAATTAAACATAATATTTTGTGAAATTAATAGTTTTTCTTTGTTTATAAATTTATACTCATTAATTTATTAAAAAGACTTATTTAATTAATTTATGTATTGTTTTCTTTTTTAACATTGAAAGTTGTGATTTGATTAGTGCATAATATTATACTATCTTTTAAGAATTTTGATGAAATTTAGTCCTTATAGAATATGTGAACTAAAAATTCCTTTTAAGTTAAAGTTAGTAACTATATCAATCAAGTCCATGAACTTTCTCATTCTATTAATGCTAACAAGAAGCTGAGATTCTTCCTGAAATTGGAGGTTCTTGATTGCATTGTTGGAATGCTTTGGATTCTTTTGAAAGTTTATTCAACTTGTTGAACAACTCATTTCAACTCCTTTTGTTGTGATGGTGAATGGTTCTCCTTCTCCTTTTTTTTGGAGTTCATGTGGCTTGAGGCAAGGAGATCCTATCTCTCCATTTCTTTTCATTTTGATGGCAGAGGCTCTTGGTAGAAATATCTAGAAGGCTCTGTCTACCAGATCTTTGAAGGGTCTTTCCCCCTTGTCTAGATGTGAGCCTGTTACTCATCAACAATTTGTTGATGACACTATTATGATGGGTGAATCCTTTGTTTGCGAAGTCAGAATTGTGAAGGGGCTGATTAAGGCTTATGATAAGGCTTCTGGATAGTGTATTAATCTTCCTAAGAGTCAAATATTCTTCCTCAACACCCTTGAAGCCCAGTGTAATGCCCCGTTGTGGAACCTAGGAAATGTTACGTCACTTACACTAAACACCCAGATAGTTTTTTTTAAAACATTAATAACATGTGATAAACCACTTATCATAAGCATTCTAGGGTTCCACCACAACGCTACTAAAGTAAATAATCATCATAACACATCAAGAATCATATATATATCAAATCACGTGAATAGTCATGTACAAATACATTACATCAAAAGTTACATTACAAAAAGTGAGATTGTGACAAATCTCAAAACATTATAAGTATCAATACAATGAAACCTCATGCAATATCATGAGTGTGTACAAAATAGAATAAGATCAAGAATAGTTGGTGACCAAGTCCATGAACTTGTCTAATGAACAACTCCGTGAATGATGTGCAATCAGGATCTTGCCAAAAACAAGCATGTCTCAAAAAATATCACCTGTTGGGGACCCAATGGAAGATGTGGCACGTTCCTCCTAACCGCATGGAACTCGAAAGCCTACCCCCCATGCTAGGAGATAGAACAGGTCCTCAAGTCAAATAAACAACAAGAAGAACATCACACAATACATGGTCGACACACATGACATCACAATAACAAGATAACTGACATACTCCCAGAGGCGACTCACAATCACAAGTGATTCGACACAAGAGAACTAACAAGTGTACAAGGAAAAGAGTGTCATCACATAAACATAATAGGTTACCTTGGATAGCCTTCCTAGGTTATTGACCCTCTACCAGAGTTACCTTGGCAACCTCTTACGACTTCCAGCCCCTATACAAACTTATGTGGATTTGAATCACTTCTCGAGAAGACGAAATGTTCAAGTTGCCATTCTAGGCCTTCTCACCGCTTTAACCTAAACAAGCCTTAAAGTCCAAGGTGAGGCAAAACATTATTTGAATTAGTTATGAAGACCACCCAACCCCCTAGTACATTAATTAAAGTTTTCACTTATTTACCAACTTTCGAGAGGTTACCCCTGCAACCACTTCCGGGTCTGGCCCCTAACAGAAGCCACTCCTCTTATAGTATAACTTACAACATAACAATTAAGCCAACATGCATGTAACATAAAAATCCTTTACACCAAGACTCAAAGTCATCAAAAATAAACAATAACATCTCAAGATGAAAAACATGCATGGACAAACTTTCTTAACAACGCATTTCCATAACATGGACTTCAAGATATCCAAAAATAGTAGCACACAAGGTATAATGTGTAAGGTTCACGTTTCAATTTTAAAATCAAGACAAAGAATCTCCATAACAACAATCATGTTTCATTTCAATATAAGGCAATTCTATTCCTTTGGGAGATGATACTGACACCAAACCTTAATACAAGAAGTAAGAATAGCTCCAAGTAGAAAACACCATATTTCAATACATGACACAAGAATGGACTCTAAATGAGAAATAATATTTGAACATCATTCACAAGTTCAATCATTCATATTTAATTTAACACAATAAGTTCATTGAACGAGAATAAATTCATCCATACAAGATGATGTTTGTCTTACTAACCTAGAATCCTATCTACTCATTATAAACATCAAAATCAATTCATCACCCTAAATTAATCAACTCATAAATGTTACAATCTATAAACCATTTAAACAATTAAGAGGAACTTAATTTAAACATAGAATTATAATCTAAGTACATACAACATTGTTTGAAGAATAAACGAATAAAACAATAACTAAATAAACATATTTGTTTATGATTAATACACTCTATACTTACATCATGGGTGACTACGCTTAATACATAAAAGAAAGAGTATCACGTAAATTTTCACTTAATTTTCCTATTTAAAAAATATCTAGTTCTTAACAAACCAAGGGAAATTCTAAAATAGAAACCCGAATTCACTGAGTTTCGATAACTATGAAACCAAAAGAAATAACACCATACTCGCGTTGGATAGACACAAACAAAACCTAAAGTCTCGAACTTAAAGATAGTTATCCCTTTAAGACCCGCGACAACACAAGTAATATCGATGCCGATTATGCAAGAAAGTTGCATGCAAATAAACTCACGGAGAAAAAAACACAAAGAGGTAGACATACTCTCCTTACACAAATGACTTAACAAGATATAAGCCAATTCACCTCGGAGAAAAGTTTATGAGAAAGAGAGGCCATAAGTATGATAACACGTGGCAAGATAGACGTTTTCTAAAACAATGGAATTGTAAAGTTTTGACAGCGACTTCACAAAGTGAAACTGATTATCCATAACATGCAGACGGTAACAAAAAGAAAATAAAGTGAATATCAAGAACCGAACTAGCAAGATGAGAATAGATTCGTGGTGGAAAATAAAGTTGAAGTTTGGCTAAAATAAATACTTGTAACATGCATGCGGCTCAAAAGTAACAGATAATTCAGGTCGCTACACCTTCAATCATGAAAATCCTACGCCATGCAAAAGGCTTCTATTTGGCTCAAATTTGGGAAACAAATCAATACTGCTAATCTTCCAAGATGACGGTGAACAAAACAATAACCGACGCCACAAAGAAGTGGAAAAGATCGTAGGTTAACTACAGGGAAGTATCCTACTGGAGACGGTTCGATTCCATGAACCCGCAACTCCAATGTATCTCAAAGAGTTAAGATATGGAGTTAGAAACTCAAAAACATCATATTAGAATAGCCTAGCAGCCGATGCAAATAGCAGGAATGATGTTAAGGAAATGATGAAGGGTGAGCAAAATTAATACACAATATCAATGCATGCATGCAAATAAAAGCAAGAGGAACCTCGGTAGTGTTAGCCGACAATAAAAACTTGACAAGTTGCGCATGCAAAAGATTTAAATGAATAAATAAACGCCACTAGCCATCGCAGTCGACCCTAACACATATATTATAAACCAAGAAGAGATTGGCAGGGGTAAATCAAGGTAATCACATGTTCTATTCATGCATGTCGATAGCAGCAAAATTAAGAGTCTGATTGCCAAAGCAAAGGACTAAAATTGCTACGCAAGATAGGGAATGCAAATGAATAAAACTACCTATATAAATCGATAACCTGAAGTATGCTTGGCTTATGTAGAAAAATGAGTAGGTGCAAGGGAGAACACAATAAACAAAGTTGATTATAATTTCAAGGTTGAAACACCATGTACAACATTGAATACCAACACATAATGAATGCAATTCAAGTGTCGAATATTAAATAGGAAGCATAATATTTGATTATTACGACTTTTACCAAATAAAAGGAGTTTGCATCGAATGCCTGCAGAGAAAATTTCAAGCGACAGACTAACACAAGAAAGCTCTTAAAAGAAAGCCGATACTACCCAGAAGATTTGGTGACTGGGGAGAATCACCTTCCATTATAGGTAAGCATTGAAATCAAAGTCGTACAACCCAAAGAAATATGAAGAACTCTCCATGCAGAGAGAGAGAACCAATAATTATTAAGGTTTCCTTTAGAAAAAATAGGTATAAGTGAACAAGGATCTAGTACGTAAAAATCAGAAGGAGAAATACAAAATACTATGCCAAACGACGAAATGGCAAGGTTGGTTGTAACCATGGATAAATACAAAAAAAGTTTATACAAATATCCAAATATTCAATCATACAAATCCGAGGTCCTAAGGAGACAGAGATAATTTAAATAATTTGGATGGTTCTTTTAGGAAAATTTTCTTTATATTTAACCTAAATCAGCTAACAAGTTTTCATTTTCTATTGTTGTGCAGGTATCAAACCAATTTTCACAGCATAACACAAAAGAACTACAACAAGAACTTGCATGTTTTCAATTAAAAACCAACATGAATTTAAAAGAAGAAAACCTGATTAGCTTCTCTGAATTCGAGCAACAACGAAGCAAAACCCCAAAATTCAGTCCACAAAAATTTCATAGTGCGAACACCACCTCCAATAATCAATTTTCAGCTTTTTCCTAGACAAACCTCAGAAAAATATAGAAAACAACTTTCTTGTGAAAGAACATCAATTCTTCCTTTTCAAAACAAATTTCTCCAGATTGATTGATTTTTTTTCTATCTTATAACTCCTTTTTTTCCAATTTGCAATCAAACAATACTTTAACTCTTTGTTTTGTATGCATATCAACCATCAGTTAAATTTTCGAACGCAATCATAAGAAAAGATATTTTGAAATTAAGAAACACAAAAAATTGTTTAATTTTTGAAAATATCAAATTTGCACAAACAAATTAATTGTAACTAGTTAACTTTACACAAATAAACTATTTTAATATTTCACTTTTAATTTCCTCAATAATCTAAAAATGGATTTTCCAATTTAAATATTGCAATTAATCATTAATCACATTACCATTAAATCTAAATCATTAAATTAATATAAACATAGCATTATAAAACATGATGTGACAACCATGAATGCACAACAAACAAACGAAAAGACATAAAGGTGACAACAAATACTCATTCTTTCTAGAATGATGGTTCATGACAGAGGACAAGTCTATCTCCATTCAATGATTCCATTGGGCCATGGCACACTTAGACCTGACAAGCAGGTGGAGTCGATGCCTGTACTTGAAAGTTGCATCACACTGCACGGTCAAATGAACAATATGTATATATATATGAAAACACACTGTGAAGAAGAATCATGACATAGTAGGGCACTCACAAATGAGTACTGCTAAACCATCTCCTTCACCGAACTAATGTAAAACATAGAATCTGACATCAACCACATCATAGAGTCATCATGAATAATGTCATCTCATAACAGTAAACATAGCATCATAAAGTAAAGTGTATCATCAACCGAGTTTCACAACTGGTCATGTAAACCATGAAATAAAGCATCAAAGTAACATAGTCTCAACATCTAACTACTAAAAACAACTCAAAACAACAGAAATAGAAATGTCATCAGGAGGGTCACTACACCCTGCAATTAAATATTGCAGGATTTTGTCTTGTAATAGGGGTGAACTCCCATCTACTTACTTGGGACTTCCTTTGTGTATTTCCAAGACTCCAGAGTCTTTTTGGCTGGGTCTATTGGAAAATTTTAGTAAAAAGCTGACAGGTTAGAAAGGGGCACTTCTCAGTCAGATGGGGAAGGTGCAACTCATTTCCTCCACTCTTCAGAATCTACCTTTGTATGTAATGAGTCTTTTTAGAATTCAAGTCAAATTTGAGGAGAAAATAGAACAGATCATGAGAAGATTTTTGTGGTCGGGTGTTGAATCTAAAGCTAGAATTCCTCTTGTGGCTTGGGATTTGGTTTGTAAGCCAAAGAAATGGGTGGTCTTAGCATCAGGAACTTAAAAGAATTCAATAGGGTTTTATTATCAAAGAATGTTTGGAGGCTCCTTATTGGGGATGCTGGTTGGGATCCTCTAGCTAGGAATAAATATCTACAATATGGCTTTGAGAGAACCTAGATATGCTAACTTCTGATGATTTACCTTCTGGTTCTTGTTTTTGGAGAAATATCATTCCTTGCAGGGACTTGATTGCTGATACCAGTGTTAGGTGGTTGTCGGGTGATGGTACCAAAATTATTTTTTAGGAGGATGCTTGGTGTGACCTTAAACCATTGATCAATTTCCCCTGGCCCCCTCCTATTGTTCCTATTTGCAAACGTCTCTTTGGAATTCGAGTGGCTGACTATTTTTAGAATGGGGAGTGGAAGAAATTCCAAGATTGGGACCCATCGCTGAAGGTTTTAAAGGATTTATTGTGCAATTTTTGTATTCCCATGTTTCCTAGTCTGAATAGGGTTATTTGGGCTCCCTATGCTAATGGGAATTTCTTGGTGGCCTTTGCCTTTGTTAATTTGTTGGACAATCCCGACTCTTTTCCATTCTGGGGGAAATTATGGAACAAGATGTTGATCCCCAAGGTAAATGTTTTCTTCTGGTTGCTCATGCAAAGTAAAGTTCTAACACATGATAATCTCTATAAAAGGGGATTTGTGATTCCAAATAGATGTGTTCTTTGTGAAGTTGATGCTGAGAGTGCTTTCCATATCTTTCTTGGGTGTGATTTTTTCTCTCTTCTTTGGAGTAAATTTTTGGTCCTTTGGAATCTGGATTGGGTATTCCCAGATTCCCTTGGTAATTTTGTTGACCAGCGGAAGTGCCCCTCCACCTCCTCTACTCTTAGGTGGGTTTTGGATCTTATGGCCCCACATATTGTGTGGGGAATTTTGAAATAAAACAATAGCAGAATCTTCCATGATTCTAAACATAAAGCTAGTAGTCTCTTCATCAAAATTTGTCAGGCGATCTTGGAGAATTTTCCCTCATTGGGTTTGAGTCACCTTGTTGTGCTCCATCTGCTTGTTTTCCTGTGTACATGACCTTCTGGTGATTTCTAATTGGAAAATACCCTCCATTCCTTCTAAGATCTCTAAGTCCAGCTTAATCGCTAGACTAAGCACTAAGTGGAAACCACCACCTGCAGGGTGGGTAAAAGTTAGTTTTGACGGGGCAGCCAAGGGTAACCCTGGACTTGATGTTGTGGGGGGGTGTTGAGGAATGAGGATGACAATCTCTTAGGTGTAGTGGTACTCCCATTGGGAAATCAGATAAATCACTATGTTGAGGTGGAGGCTGTGTTTATAAGCATCAAATATGTTGTGGATAGCGGTTACTCCAAAATTTGGGTTGAAGGTGACTCTTTAAACATCATCAACTATCTATGTGGCAACCATAAGCCTAGATGGAATGTGAATCAATTAATAAAGGATACTATAATGATGTTACGTTCTTATGAGGAGACTCGTGTTTCCCACATTTTTCGAGAAGGTAATTCTTCGACAATTTTTTTTGCCAATGAGGCTGTCAGGCTTAATGAGTTTCGTGGATGGGATGATGACACTCTCCTTTCTGAGAAAGCTAGTATCTTAATGAGAAATGATGGATTTGGATGAGTGCATGTGGTGGCATCATTTATTCTTAAGTACTAATTCTCGGCTCACACACTTTGTGGGGTTTGTTTGGCTTATTGGATTTCAAATGAATGGTACTTGCAAGGGTTTTTTTCGTCTAGTTTTTTAGGAAATGGGAGGTGACAGGAGAAGAATTGAGCCGCATTCTTGTATGAGCTTGAGGAAAATAAGAAAATTTGGAGTATCCTCTAGCATGGGAATTTTACGCCATTCTTAGAAAGGTTGCATGGGCATGACCCAAATGATTTAGCATAATTCATTTCTCGTTGGCATAATAACAAACTTCAGTTTAAGGGCTTGTAAGTTGATATCAATGAGGAGCTGATTACTACAGTGACTGGGTTGCTGATGGTTGGTTGTAAGTTCTTTAAGGATAAGAAGAGCAACTAGATGCTATGGCTCAATTTTTCAAAGATGATGAACAAAAAAAAATCATCAAAATGGAGAGTTGGGGCTATGAGAGAAAGTCTCTCAAGAAGGTTTGGGTGAATATTGTGGAGGTGATAATGCAGTATGTGACATTGGAAGGTGGGTTTACTGCAATCCTTGGCCATTATTTTACTCTTTTAAACCACTTCATTCATGGGTTGTTTATTTCCTTTATATTTTTATGTTGTCATCCATGAAGGTCTTTGTCTATGCTCACTTAAAGATCAGGAGGGTGCTTGTCCTCCATGAGGGTCTTATTCTTTTAATCATGGAGCATGTTAAATCCCTTATCCTTGCCACTGCTATTAAGGGTAAGGAGTGAGTTCTGAGTGTAGATTTTGTCTCTTCTGGCTCGGATACCAACATTGCTAAGGAAGAGGAGTGTGTTTAAGAGGATGAGGATGGGTCCCCAATCCTTGTGGCCACATTCTCAAAAATAGGAAGAAGGGCAGCCATAAAAGAAAATGGGCAGCCAAGCACCATATTCTGAATGAGATGGGTTATGATAGTGAGGAAACAAAGGTGGGCTCTGGTGATTCCACTCCCAAGAACAATGCTTTGGATGTTGGCCAGGGTGACAAAAAGGTGGGTGGTAAAGAGGAGTGGATGCAGGAGAATGTGTTGACAATGGAGGAAAAGGATAAGTTGAGAAGGGTTTCCAAATGCATAGGCAAGTTGAAGAGCTAGGCCTTGAAAGAAATGGTTAAGGAGACCACAATGCTCGATGAGGAGAAGGCTTCTGAAGAGAAAGTGATGGAAATTGATGACTCCCTGGTTTGCAGCTCTCCCAATGTGGATATGGAAGGGGAGAATAAGGTTTAGGAGGACAAGTATGTTGAACATAATCATGCACAGTCATAGCCTCTAAAGGTAAATTCCCTTTCCGAGGAATTTTCCTATCTCAATGATGACTCTACCTCTATGTTTGAGCTTCTTGATATGGCAAGGGTTGGGGCCACTAGTATATTTAAATTAGCAAAATGGACTATTCAGGAGTTTAATAAGGTAAACATTAAAATAAGGGGTTTGAAGGAGAATTTGGAGAATATTTTGAAAGGCTCAGCCTTAAATATTATGATTGACAAATTGTGGATCTTGATGGGTCATATCATGATTTCAAATCCCTGTGTGAAGAGTGATTGGATGGGTTAGAAGATAAGATATTGGACACCAATGTGGATATAAAGAAGCTTATCCACGCTTGTCACATTTTAGTAAATAATAGTGTGAACTTGTTGGAAGTTTTGTTTCGTAAAATTAGTGAGCTTAGGGAGGACCAACTGTATTTCTCTAAGTTAATGGAGAAGGACCACTCAGCCAAAGGTAAAGGGAAAAAAGGTGTGAAAGATGATGGTAAAGGCCTTGTTGTTAGAGGGTCTGTTAACTTGAAGAAGTCCTTTGAAGCTGAGAAAAAAGAGTTGTTGGCCATGATTGAAATGAATAGAATCTAGGATTGTGAGGTGACCAATAACTTAAGCAATTTGAAATAGTGTCCTATGTGTTTATTTTTCTATTAGTTGTGTGCATTCCTATTGGTGGGTCTCAGTTTCTTTCCTTTTGTTTTACTATAATGTTGATGTTGGGTGCTGCTACAAGCTTAAGTTGATTTATCTTTTGAGCAACATTTTGTTTCTTCGATTGTGTTGGGTTTTTGGGCTGCTGCTGGTGTTCTACTGTAGTATCTATTGAGAAAAATTTTGTACCTTTGGTTGTAAAGGATTTTAGGTCTCTTCAAAACCCGATATTCCCTCAAAATCAAAACTATATCAATCAATTGATAGCATTAAATAGTATTTCTTCAATCTTGTTTCAACACTTATTTTAAAATTAGTTGTTCTCACTAAGATAAAGATGGGAAGGGCCCATACCCATACAAAATGACCATAAAGGCCATGCGAGGGAGCTCATGAGAAGTGAGACACCCAAAAATTAAAAGACAAAAGAGACCAACAAAAACAAATCAGAGAGATAGAAAGATACCAACAAGAATCTAGAAATAACTACTAGTCACCCAACATCCATAGGAATTTTGCAACTTTCCAATCGTTCATCAAGAATTGCAGTTTCTCTTCAGAAGACAATGACTTTCTTTTCTTGGTTTCACCATCTTTGATTGGGGGGCTGGTAGAACTAGCAATTTTTTTTACCTTCTTCTTGGAGACAACTTCCTCTAGAGGATCTTCCCCAACACACTTTCCATGGTTGTTATGAAGCTCTTATTGGAACACTTGGATAGTGATTTAGGTATTCTTCATAGTATCTTTGCTAGAATCCATGATTTCCTATAGATAGCAAAGCATTTTATCCTGATTGATTCTCATAGTGGCCATCTCATCTTGTAGTTTTTTCCTTTCTTTACATAACCCAATAGTAAATTTTATCTCATCAATCTCTGAATCCATCTTGACCCATTTCTAAAAGGACTTGGCAAGTTTGGACAACATGTTTTAATGCCTCACATCCTCGAATTCCCTAGGCCACTCCTGCTTATTCTTGAACATTATCATCTCAAGCATATGAACCTTGTATTTAGTACTAAAAAGTTGAGAAAGAAGCAATTTAAAAATATCATTTTGAAGATTTGTTGCTCAACAAATTTTATTGATTTTAAGTCATAGAGGAGCACAACTTGCACTAACGAAAAATTATAGTTGAGAGTCAACATGGATTTTCTCTTGATTCACATTTTTGGAAGGGGAATTAGGGGGCTTGTAAGGGTTAGAGGTCTAGGGGAAGCTTGGGGGAGAAATTTTTGGGGGGGATACCTAGGAGGGTGATCCAATAGGGGAGTCCTCAAGGGTGGGTGCCAAGAATCATCTGAATTACCTAAGATGGAAATTTGGGGGGTCAGAGAAGGTCACATTTTTCTTTTTGACCAGAGTGGGGTCCTCTGAAGTAGGGGTTATTTTCTTTGAAGGTCGAGGAGGGCTTGTCCTAAAATTTTGGGTATTGGAAGGGGATGGAAATTACACAAGGACCAGGGGAGGAGGAGTACCTTCCAATGGGCCATCAAAGTTTTTGATAGCAAGGGAAGGGTTAGAAACCCTAGAAGAAGGGGAGAGGGACACATCAAATGTGTAAAATCTATAAAATAATCCTTGGTGGAGGGGTAATTATTTTCCCTTATCCTGGTCTGCCTTGATTGCTTGCTCAAGGAAAGAGAAAATCTAGAATGAAAAGTTCATTTTTGCATTATAACAAAAGTGGTTAAACATTAGAAAAAGATGAGCATGAAAACACTTGAATCTACCTTCCAATATAACATACCTCATGAGAACCTCCACCATGGTTCTTGAAACCTCAGGAAGATCCTCCCTATTGAACCCGTTTTGGAGACAACTCATTTTCTTTCACTTTTTGAGGAATCTTTCCATATCTTTCTGGTAATGACCCTTCAAATTTCTCAAAATACATGCCCCATTAAGGGGGAGACTAGTAGTATACAAGATTAATTCCATGGAGAACATAACAGAAAGGCCCCCCACAACAATATTTCCATCCTTCTAGGAATTTGAAAACTCCATTGATAAGTTGGGGTCATGACCCTGCATCGCCTCAATATATGAGGCCAATTTTCCTCTGTATAGGATGGTCCATACATCTTTGTATTTCTTCCATGTTTCACAAGAGGTAGGCTCTTCTTGAACTAAGTCTCCTCCCATCATAATAGGCTCAACAGAAGGGGGAGGGCCGAGGAGAAAATTCTAAAAATAACAAATGTTGTTAGCAAATGAAGACATATCAAATTTATGATTAGGCAGTAACTTCATGTAATTTACAAGTCATGCCAATTGTAATTACAAACCCAAAGAGGTTTCTAGATAATCTCTAGTTTAGAGTACCTTTTGATCATTAATGATAAGCCCTTTTAAATTTTTTGAGATCAATAAATGATTCTCCCAAATCTTTAAACTTCCTAAAAAATGATCCAATGATATTGGTAAGAACGTTCACCACCTTGTTGCCTTCATAGAACATGTGAGAAATTTTGCAATTTCCAATGATCATTATATCATGGTGAGCCTTCGTGATGATAAATCGTACAGTCCAATAGGGGTTAGATTTATCTTTCAACATCATAATAGTGTTACAAGAATCACCCTCAATGGCTAGGTTGGCAAATCTGCTTCTCTTAACAATTTGAATACCATGAAAGGAAACAACCACCTCTATATAGCTAGAATTTTTACTACCTAGGTTGACAAAATATTTGAGAATTAACCTCCCCCTATGATCACGAATGATGCCACCCCCACCCACCCTACCCAGATTTTGAAATTAGTTGTTAAATTATCTTAAATGAAAACATTTTTTTAATTATATTATTTAAATGTCAAATATTTTTAAACTTAAGCAATAAAATTTGTGGCATCATCCGTATAAATTATCGAGGAGTAATAAGGGACATCATAATAATTAAATATGAGTGAATGAGAAATCTTCTTTGAATAGATAAATAAATGATAGTCTAAAACTAATTAAATAAATAAAGTAATGATAGTTTTCTATTTTCACCAATATAGAAATTCCAATGAAACATTAATTAGGAGTGTGTATTAAGGATAATATATTAACATGTCTTGGTCAACATGACTAAGTACTTAATGAACTAATGCTTCCATTAGTGGGTAGTAATCACAAAGGAATTGTTTTCTAGGAAAAAATGGCCTTACAAAGGGATTCGTACCCACTAATAACAATTCACATCAAACTTAGAATAAAATAAAAGTACACACACATATATTACATCATGATCCCATCGATATGGGTATATATGTTGTTTGGATAAATGAAGGAGATTCCTAGTATGCACATTTTCTAAAGCAGGTTTGGTAGATTTTCTAAGGGATTGGATATTCCAACCTACACTAAACATTTAAAAAACTTAAATAAATCACTCAAGTAAAATACTCGTTAAAAATGTAATTAAATCCTTGTGTTAAATGAACAAGACAACTGAGGGGGGTGAATCAACTGTATCCAATTAAAATGTCAAAACCCTCAACAGTAATCAAATCCACATGCATTAATTAAACCCTAAATCAATTATAATGTTTAACCATGAAAAGCAGATAAAAAACTAAAACAACCAACACCATACACAAGAGAACACCAAATTTACGTGGAAAACCATGGTGAGGATTATCTCACAATATAGGTAATTACAAAACTAGTACAAGGGCTCACTGCCAAAATAGGACACACTATCCACAAAGGCTCATAACCAAGGCTCATGATCACAAAAATAGATAACTTCTCAATTCAATAGAAAATCCACCACAATAGCTCCAACACTTTCATAGTCTTATTTGAATGATTGCAGGCACCTTCAACTCACTCCATTCAGAAGTCCAACACTTTGAATTTTTCACTAATTTGCTCAAACTCGTACTCTACTCTTTGAAAATTTGTATCACATACATCTATCATTTCCATCTTATAAACCTTCAACATATCAACTCATACTTATACTATCCCCAACCTTGAAAAATTTCTCCAAGGTTGGCTATACATGCTTCACACTTTGCAATTTGAAATTAGGTTGGCACTAAACATTCTTGTAGTGGATAAGAATGAAATTGGACCAAAAAAAAACTTAATTGGGATCCAAATCAACTCTCACACACCATGCTACACCTTTATTAACACTTGAGAAGCTTTGAATATAGTGTAAACACCAAGTCAATTATTACCTGTGAAAACACATTAAAATTTGAATTACATGCTTCCTTTGAACAATCTAAAAATTTCAGACAATAATTTTCACCTGAACATGATCCAATAACATCCTAGAAACCAACAAACTCCTTCGCAACAAATCTCACTTGAAGATTATATATATTTTGTTTATCTAGACAACACTGCCAAATGCTGCAATACTCTATAACTTAGAAGACCTTCTTTTGATACACCATACCATGAATCCTCTTGACATAGGTAAGAGAATAACATCATCAATTCTCTTTCAAAATTGCAAGACCTAAAACACAGTGATGAAGAAATGCAGAGCAAATACATTCCTCTCAAACACCTTTGTACACAACATTGCAAAACCAGTTCACACACTCATGAACACAACTTCCTCTGACCATCAATCTAGAAGCCCAAATTATAGATATAGAAACTTTGTACATCTCTAACCAACATATCCAAACCACAAGAGAAAATATTCAACCCAAAAGAAATGTGAAGCAAAACCAGAACATCTCTGCAAACTAGAACACCTTTGCAACACCTTGTTTCCTTATTTTATCAATTTTCTCAGTATCCTCAACACCTGAACCATAAATAGAAGCTTATCAAAGAAACACTAGAGGTTAAAAAAAAAAACTTAATTGGTGACAACATAATGCAACTAATCAAAGCAATAATCTCTTCTCAAACACAACACTACTATCATCAATGACAACATAGGCTTATTGACATCAATGACAACACCTTCATATTTGCAACAATCTCCCCCTTTGTCATTGATAGCAACACAAGATGTGAAAAACCATCAAAGACACAATAGATCTAAACATACTTATTTCCTTTTCTCTATTTTTCTCCTTGCACAACTATCTCATTACACTCTCTCTCCTTGATACTTGCCTCTTTTACATGACTTCATTTTCCTTTTTCACATGACTTATTTCTCTCCCCCTTTGACATCAATGGCAAAGGATAAGATATTTTTCATTTTTCTCCCCCTTTGACATAAAACCAAGATACTTGAAACTACTTTGAATGCTCCCCCTTAGGAGTACACACCAATCAACTCACCAAAATTTGTACAATGACACCATAAATTTCATACTGCAACAATGTTACTACCTACTCCCCCTGAGAGGTAGCCACCAACATCCATCCAAAAAAAGAATGAATCCATAGATCCACTGGACTGATGCATCTCCATATGTATTTAGTTCAAAGAAGGAAGGGCAAGAACCCCCAACTTTCTTGAAGATACTCAAAAGTATCTTTAGGAAGAGCCTTAGTGAATATGTTAGCAATCTGATCCTTTATAGGTACATATTCAAGCTTCACCTCATTCTCCACAACTTTCTCTCTTGAAAAGTGATACCTAATTGATATATGCTTTGTCCTTGAATACATCATTGGATTCTTTGAAATTCTAATTACACTTGTGTTATCACAAAAGATACAAATAGGCTCATCGTACACTAATCTGATATCCTTCAATGTCTATCTCATTCACAATACTTGTGTGCAACAAGATGTTGCTGCAAAATACTTAGCCTTTGCAGTAGATAAATAAATAGAGTCTTGTTTCTTTCTTAGCCATGCCACCAATCTACATCTAAGAAAGAATGCACCACCACTTGTACTTTTCCTGTCATCAACACATCCAACCCAATGTGCATATGTGTATGCACTTAATGTGAAATCAATATCTTTAGGATATCATAAGCCATAATCCAAAGTGCCTTTTAAATATCATTTTGATTGCAGCAACACGAATCTTTAGGATCTTATTGAAATATAGCCACAAGACAAACTACATGCATGATATCCGGTCTAGTAGTAGTTAGATATAATAGTCCACCAACTATAGATCTGTACTTGCTCTGATCAGCCTTAGTTGATTCATCATCCTTGCTCAATTTGCAACCAGTAACCATAGGGCTACATACTAGTTTGGAGTCATTCATTCCAAACTTCTTCAAAATATATTTAGCATACTTTGATTGTGAAATGAATATGCCTTTATCTACCAGATTGATTTGTAGCCCAAGGAAAAAAATCATCTCCCCAAACATAGATATCTCAAACTCTTTCTACATATCTTCTACAATTTTCTTACACATATCTTCACTGCCTCCAAAGATAATTCCATCACATACACAACCACTATCAAGATTCGGTCTTCCTCAAATTTAAAGTAAAGATTACTATCTACGGTACCCTTATTGAATCCTTGCTATATCAAATATTTGTCCAATGTTGCATACCAAGCTCTAGGAGCTTTCTTTAATTCATACAATGACTTTTTCAATCTAAAAACCATGTCAGGTTGATCTGACAACTCAAATCCTTTCGGCTATTCCATGTAAAATTATTCTTCCAACTCTCCATTAAAAAAAGTGCACTTCACATCCATCTGATAAATTTTAAAGTTTTTATGTGTTGCAAATGCTAAAAACATTCTGCTTGCTTCCATTCTAGCCACCAAGGAAAATGTTTCTTTAAAGTCTATTCCTTCTACTTGTGATTAACCATTACATACAAGTCTTGATTTTATTTCTTACCATTTCTCCATTCTCATTCAACTTGTTTTTGAATACTCGCTTAGTTCCAATTATATTCTTATTTTCAGGTCTAGTGACCAGTTCCCAAGTTTGATTTTTTTCAATTTGCATAAGTTCTTCTTCCATTTCATTCATCCAATGTTCATCTTTGCATGCCTCACTCACTATTTTAGGTTTATTTTTGGAAAGTAAACAAAAATTTACCTTGGTTCCAACAAATTTTCTTCTTTTCAATACACCTTTTCTTTTGTCTCCAATAATTTGTTCTTCAAAATGATTTCTTTGCACATACTTAGGGGTCTTTTCTAGAGATTCTTCCTCTTCATTCTACATTTCTTTTTCCTTAGCTTTTTATTCTTCTTCTTCACAAGTAGGTTCATCTGAAACATATTCATCTATAACAATTGAATTCTACAAATCTTCATAAACCTTGACATTTGCACTTTCAACAATATTTCTTATCCTTTTGTTGTAACATTTGTAAGCTTTAATTTTAGTAGAATATCCAAGGAATATACCTTCATCAAACCTTGTATCAAATTTTCCCAAGTTTTCTTCATCTCTTCTGATATAGAATTTTCTTCCAAATACTCTAAAGTACTTGACAATATGAATCCTTCCATACCACAAGTCATAGGGAGTCTTTGTGCTATTAGCTTTGTCTTGAACTTTGTTAAGTTTGTAAACAATAGTATGAATTTATTCTCTCTAGTAGACTTTTGAGAGTTTAACTTCTTATATCATAGTCCTTGTAGCTTCTTGAATAGTCTTGCTTTTCCTTTCAACAACTCCATTCTGCTGAGGAGTCTTAGGGGCAGACAAGTGCCTCTTTATTCCATGATCTTCACAAAACATTTTAAAATTATTGGAGGCGAATTCTCCACCTCTTTCAAACCTCAAACATTTGATCTTTAAATCCATTTCATTCTCAATCATAGCTTTAAATTATTTAAATCTATCTAGAGCTTTAGATTTTTCTCTAAGAAAAGTAACCCATGTCATTATAGAATAATCATTAATCAAAAGCATGAAGTACCTATCATCTTGAAGACTTCTCACCCTTGTAGGACCATAAAGATCTGTATGTATTAATTCTAGTAGTCTTATAGCAGATTGCTCTTTTCCTTTGAAGCTACTCATTTTTTTTTTTGAATTGACAATCTTTACAAACAACATTGATAGGCTTTGTGATTGTTGGTAGGTATCTTACTATATGAATTGAATTGATTCTAACCATATTATCAAAATTCATGTGACACATCCTTTGGTGCCATAACCATCTATCATTAATCTAAGTCATTTAGAAATGACCATCAACACCCTTGAGATGATATATATTTCCATATGTCCTCTTACCAGCAACAATCATAGTTCTAGATCCTTTTCTAATCTCACATCCATCATCCTGAAACACAAATTATACCCTTTGCTAAATATTTTTCCAACAATTTAAATATTATGCCTTAAGCCTTTAACATAGTAAACATCTTCAATATTATGCTTTCCATCAAAAGTTATTGAACCTATTCCACAAATCTTAGCTCCTGAATCATCTCCAAATTTAACTAATCCTCCATCATACTTTTCAATTTTAACAAACTTACTTTTATCTTTGGTCATGTGATTAGAGTAGCCACTATCAACAATCCAATAGTTCTTATCCCATCTGGCATGAAAAGTAGATACCAAAGTACCTTCAATCTTATCCTTCTTTTCCAGAACACTTTCCTTCACACAAATTTTAGAGTTAGAAGAAGTAGATTCATCTTTTAAATCCAAGAACAAATATTCATCATCATCTGCATAATTAGATTCATCATTAGAAATACCATCTTCTCTAACATAGTAACTTTTTTAAATCATCTTTCCTTTGTTCTCCTTACTTTTATTGTTCACAACTCTATTTGGACATCTTGAAGCATAGTGACCTATATTTCTACAGCTAAAACATTTGAAAAGTATTTTACCTTTGTACTTATTGGTGCCCTTTTTCATCCTTCTTACAAATTTATCTCCCACATCATCAAGATCTTCTCCATCTGAATCTTCAACCTTTTTTGATTTTCCAACCTTGAAAGTAGTCTCCACTTTTGTACCATTTTTCCAAACATGTTTTCTCATTTCAAATGAAGTTAGTGTACCCAACAATTGATCTCTAGAGTAAGCATTAAAATTTGCAACTTCCTTAATAGAACATACCTTTTCACTATAAGAATCAAGAAGAGATCTGAGAAATTTCTTTACGACTCTAGGTTCTTTGACCTGTACACCAAAACCTCTCATCACACTTACCAACTCATCAAGCCTCTGTATATAACTTGTAATTGTTTCATCTTCAGATATTCGTAGGGTCTCAAATTGTGCTTGTAGATTCTGTGACTTTTCTTGTTTAACCTTATAGACTCCTTCATAAATGCTTTCTACCTTATCCCAAACTTATTTAGCAACCTTAAGATTCATAAATTTTACTAATTCATAATTTGAAAGAGTATTCACAAGAATAAACCTCTCCTTACCATTTATCTCATGTGCCTTGATTTCATCACTTGTGCTCAGACCATTCGAAGGTGCAACATATTGAGTCTTTATTGCATTTTTCAATCTCATATCCAAAGGATGTCAGATATCCTTCCATCTTTGTCTCCTAGAATACATAGTTTGTGCCATCAAACTTAGGGCTCTCTATCTTGTTCTCCATCCCAAATTTACCTCAAGTAGTTAAGATTATCTCCAAGGAACCTTTTACTGATACTAATTGTTAAATGAACAAGACAACTGAGAGGGGGGATGAATTAGTTGCATCTAATTAAAACATCAAAACTCTCAACAGTAATCAGATCCACATGCATTCATTAAACCCTTAATCAGTTATAATGTTTAACCATGAAAAGCAGATAACATAAATTGAATCAACCAACACCATACACAAGATAACACTAGATTTACATGGAAAACTCAATGAGGGAAAAACTGTAGTGAGGATTAGCTCACAATATAAGAAATTGAAAAACTGGTACAAGGTCTCACTACTAGAATAGTATGTACTATCCACAAAGTCTCACATCTAGGGCTCACTAACACAGAAAGAAAAGAAGATATAAGAGAAATGTTACACAGAGAAAAACTTCTCAATGCAAAAAAATATCCATCACAATAGCTCCAACACTTTCATAGTGTTGTTTGAACTATTGTGAACACCTTCAACTCACTACATTCAGAAGCCCAACAATTTTAAGTTTGCATTGCTCTTCTCAAAATCAAACTCTACTCTTTGGCACTTTACATCAATTGCATTACATAAATATATCATTTCTATCTTATCAACCTTCAACATATCATCTCATACTTATACTGTCCTCAACCTTGAAAACTTTCTCCAAGGTTGGCTATACACTCTTCATACTTTGTAATATCAAATTAGGTCAAAATTAAACATTCCCATGGTGGATAGGAATGAAAGTGGACCAGAAAAATTAACTAGGATTTGAATAAGCTCTCACATTTCATGCTATGCCTTCATTAACACTTGAACATATTTGAATGTAGTGTAAACACCAGGTCGACTATTACCCATGAAAACACATTAAAATTTTAATTACATGCTTCCTTTGAACAATCTGAATCTTTCAGACAATAAATTTCACCTGAACATGATCCAGAAACATCCTCAAAACCAAAAAAATCCTTCACAACAAATCTCACTTGAAGATTATAAACATTTTTTTTATCTAGACAACACTGCCAGACACTGCAACATTCTAACTAGGAAGACCTTCTTCCATTACACAGAACCATGAATCCTCTTGACACAGGAAAGAGAAAAACATTATAAAATCTCATTCAAAATGCAAGTCCTGAGCACAATGGTGGAGAAATGAAAAGCAAATACATTTCTCATAGACACCTCTATACACAACACTCCAAAACTAGTTTACACACTGGTGAACATAACTTCCTCTGACCATCAATCCAGAAGCCAAAATTCTAGATATATAAACTATGAACATCTCTAACCAACATATCCAAACCAAAAGAGTAGATATTCAGCCTAAAAGAAATGTGGAGCAAAACCATAACACCTCTGCAAACTAGAACACCTTTGCAACACCTTGTTTCCTTATTTTATCAATTTTCTCAGTATCCTCAACATATGAACCATAAATAGAAGCTTATCAAAGCAAAACTAGAGGTTAACATCAACAAATTAACTGATGAAAACATAATTCTACTAATCAACTTAACAATCTCTTCTCAACCACAACATTACTATCATCAATGACAACACCTTCATACTTGCAACACCTTGAACTAAATCTAAAGATAAAAATAAGTTAACTATATAATTAGAATAATCTAGTGGCTATATTTTCTTGACTCCATGAGGCTTTAGGTCAAATTACAAAGTAGGAATTAAGATTTTACTTATATATCTTTGAATGATGATAAATTTGGTGTACTTCCATTAGGAAAGTGTAGTCATCAAGAAAGACTCATGATAGTGGATGTCTTGATGAGTTTAAGTATTTGGTTAGAGAATTACACCTATCTTATATGGATGGAAGCATATTTTGTATGGATGGATGCATATATAGCATGTATAGAAGATTACCTAAGTATATAGGTAAAAGCTCAAAGTTGTGTCACACTTTCAGCCAACAAAATAGTTTCAAGAAAAATAGTTTTTTCCTAAAACCACATGGAATATATGTGGTAGAGGTGAAACCCTTTCCCTCAAAAATATAAAATAAAAATTTCCCCATTAAAAATTTAAATTTTGGTTGGATTTGTGTGTTAGGTTTTGAGTGAAATCCTTTCAGTTGAGATGGTTCTGAATGGAACCCTTTAGTCAAGAGGGTTTCAAGTGAAACCCATTAAGTCGAGAGGATTTTGGTTGGAACCTTTTCACCTAAAAGTGTCTATGGGGCTTCCTATGTGACATCTTAACCCCTCTTTTGGGGAAAATTTAGAAAACCTTAAACTTCAACTTAGGATTTCTCCAACTATGGGTACTTCCATAAAAATTTGAAAGTACTATTTTCTAGAGCTTAGAGTTTAGAATCTAATTCTATTTGATATTTTGACTAGTTTTATTATGATTTTTTTTTTTAAAAATTCTAAAGTAGGTTTTTATAATCAAACATGAGATTGATTAGAGATTAAAAAATGTTACAACATACTTAAAAAAAAAAACTCTACAGTGCACTAGAGGAGATAATCCTCTCCAAGAGGGTATAATATAAAATAAAAGATAAAAGTTGTCATCCCATGAAAACTATGACATCTAAGTAATTTCTACTTAAAAAAATTATTTAAAAAAAAATATTCATCACTTTTTCCATGCACTATATTTTCAAGTAATCTATGTGGAGAAAAAAATTAAATAAAAAAAAGTTTTTCTCTTTTTTTGTTACATCACATTGACCTCTCTTTTTATTGAAAATATGAGCACTTCAAATTTCACTCTTAAATCTATAAAAAAATATCCAACTAATTTTAACAATATAGAAAATTATAAACATAAACTACATGAATATTTCTCTATTTGATTAGTTTACATCATTTTAAAATTCAAAACATAAATTGTTGCAAATATGAATGAGTATGGTGGTGTTTTCATTAATCTTGTCATTGATCTCAACATAGTTTAGGTTGTTATAGTGAAAGGAATAAAGTGATTGCAGGTGGTACATGTCAATGCAGGTGTCCCGATATGATGAGTTATCAAGTGCTTTTGAGAAAATTAATAAACAATGAAGAGAAAATTGTGTGTGTGTTTTGAATATGCTCCAGTAATGTGCTCTACATTTCTTTTGTGTTGATCATATGCTTGTGCAGATCTATATTTTTGTTTATGGGCATCCTTGGGTGATATATAATGAGTTATAGCTTCTGGGTTGATGAAGAGTGAAAGTTGTGTTCATCGATTTGTGAACTGATTTGTAAGAGTTGTTTATCTATGGATTGGGAGAAATGTTTAGAATTGCTCTATAGTCCTTTGATGGTTTGTCTTAGATCTTTTAGATCTAGAAGAAGGCTTATAATGGTGTCATCTATATTCTAAAATTTTTTCTCGTGGTTTAGTGCTCTGGAAGACTAGTTCCAGAGTTACTATGTGTGTTTGTATAGTTCGGTTGGACTGATGGAAAGTGTTCTATGTATGGAAGTTGATGCAGTTACTGCAAATGAATCTAAAGGCATATAAGAGGTGTTCCAATGTAGGGTGAAGTGTGTTAAGTGGTCCACCCATTATCATCTTGTTGCGAATGTGCGTACTTCAATGTTCATTGGTGTTTTCATTAGGTTTGGCTGACTTGGTGTTTACACATTACATGAAGGATAAGAATCAATTAAGGAAGTGTGTGATTGATCCAAGATGTTGCTTTGGGTCCTGGTTAAGTATTTATTTGGTCCACTCTCATTCTTATCCACCGCGGGAATATTGATTCACCGACCTAATTTGAATTTGTAAAAAGAAGAATGTGTAGCCAATCTTAGAGAAAGTTTCTAAGATCAAAGATGGTATAAATACAGGTCAAGATTTTGTGAATTGAAAGCAACAAGTAAGAGAAGCGAAGTAGGTGTGAAAGAGTTTGCAAAAGTGAATTAAGGTAGCAGTTCGTTAATGTGTTTAACTCCTAAAAGCAGTGAGCCTATGGTGTTTGAAAAATTCTTTGATTAAGGCTGCAAATGTGTTGAAGCTATTGTGATGGATTTTCTATTATCTTTCTTTATTTGTAGGTAGTGAGCCTCCCTTCTAGACAGTGAGTCCTACTTGTAGGTAGTGAGCCCTGTATCTATATAGTGATTCCTATCTTGGGTAGTGAGCCCTTTGACAGTGAGCCTTTGTATCCGATTTTGCAATTACTATTATATTGTGAGTTAATCCTCACTGTGGTTTTTCCCTTATAGGATTTTCCATGTAAATTTGGTGTTTCTTGTGTTGATATTGCTTTCTGTTATTTCCACTTCATGCTCATACTTAAAAATAGATTAAAGTGGATGTGGAATTAATAATTGTTTGATATTTGTGAATATTATTGGTGACAATTGATTCACCCCCTCTCAGTTGTCTTGTGCATTTCAACAATTGGTATCAGAGCTTTGGTTCCTCGGAGAAGAGCTTAATCGCTTGAGGTAGATTTGATCGTGCACAAATTATCAATCCTTATGTTTGATGGATTTGATTATAGTGACTAGAAGGTGGAGATGAGATATTACTTGATCTCTATTGGCTTCAAGACTTGGAAAGATTTTGAGACAAAATATGTTGAGCCGACAAGTGGTCCTTCTTCTGCAGATGAGATTTCTGCCTTTGAGGAAAATGAAAAAGCAAGGTATGCAATTTGTAGTGCTTTATCTAAGACTGAGTGGGAAAGAGTTATTTCATTAGGCATTGCTTATGAAGTATGGGAAAAGTTGAAAGATATCTATGAAGGAAATGATAGAATCAAATTATGAAAGAAGCTAACAACAAAGAAAAAAATATGAGAACTTGAAAATGAAAGAAGGTGAAGACATTGCAATCTATTTTCAGAGGGTTGATATTGTAGAAAATGAAGTAAAAAATCAAGGTGGTACTATGACAAATGAAGATGCAATAGAACATATCTTGATGACCCTACCCGAGAGTTATATTGACAAGGTCTCAACTATTGAGGAATTGTATGATCCAAAGAAATTCACTAAAGAACAACTATTTGGCACCTTGACTACATTTGGAAAAGAAAAGGAGAAAACATAAACAACCTTCAAAGACACTAAGATAGAAGATGATCTCGATAGTGAAAGTTCAAAGGAGGTAGAAGCAAATGTTACCCTTTAAATTTTTTAGTTGTTGAAATATTGGTCACTATGCTTCAAGATGTCCAAATAGAGCAATACACAAGAAGAACATAGATAATAAAGACAAAAAGGACAAAAAGTTCAAGAAATTGTATTATGTTAGAGAAGATGCTTGAATTTATGATGATGAATCTGATTTTGAGGATGATAAATATGAATGCTTGTTTCTAGCCTTGGAGAATAAATATGTGTCTACTAACCATGGAAGATGTGCAAGGGAATGCGATCCAGAAAACAAGAAGGATGAGATGGAAGGTACTCTGATTACTACCTTTCATGCTAGACAAGACATATATTATTGGGTAATTGATAGTGGTTGTTCAAATCATAAGACCAGAGAAAAAAGTAAGTTCACTAAACTTAAAAATTATAATGGAGGATTAGTCATGTTTGGAGATGATTCTAGTGCAAATATTGTTGGAAAAGGAACAATTAGTTTTGATGGAAAAAATAGTACTGATGATGTCTATTATGTCAAGGGCTTAAGGAATAATCTTTTGAGTGTTGGATAAATGTGTAGAAAAGGATTCAAACTTGTGTTCCAGGATAATACTTGTGAGATCAGAAAAGGGTTTAGAACTGTGGTAGATGCAGGAAGAAGAACATATGGAAATATTTATCAGCTTAAGAGTGTTGATGGTCAACATTTTTTGTCTCCAGTTAATGAAATTTGGCTATGGCACCAAAGGATGGGACATGTAAACTTTGAAAATATAATTAGGATCAGTTCAAGAGAAGTTGTCAGGGATCTGCCTAAAATAAAAAAAGTCCATCAATACTATTTGCAAAATTTGTCAATTGGGAAAACAAACAAGATGCAGTTTTAAAGGAAAAGAACAATCAACTACTGGAATGTTGGAATTGATTCATACAGATCTCTATGGTCCCACAAGAACAAGAAGTCTTAATGGTAACAGGTATTTTAGGATTTTGATTGATGATTATTCTAGAATGACATGAGTTACTTTTCTTCGGGAGAAAGCTCAAGCTCTAGATAAATTCAAAGTATTCAAGGATAGGGTAGAGAATGAAGTGAACCTAAGAATCAAATGTTTAAGGTCTGACAAAGGTGGATAATTCACTTCTAAGTGATTTTAATTCATTTTGTGAAGAGCATGGTATAAAGAGACATTTTTTTGCTCCTAGAACTCCTCTATAGAATGGAGTTGTAGAGAGGAAGAATCAAATTGTTCAAGAGGATGCAAGGACTATGATGAAAGAGGAAAATGTACCTGATGTATTATAGAGAGAAGCAATCCACACTATTATTTATATTCTTAAGAGAGTTCAGATAAGAGGTAACAACACAAAGACTCCTAAGATGAACTATGGACTAGCGAGATTACTAATGTTAAGTACTTTAAAGTGTTTGGAAGCAGATGTTACATTAAAAGAGATGATGAAAACCTTGGAAAGTTTGACGCAAGATGTGATGAAGGTATTTTCCTTGGATATTCAACTAATAGCAAAGCATACATATGCTACAATAAAAGATTTAGAAAGATAGTTGAAAGTGAAAATGTAAAAGTTGATGAAGATATGCACACACCAGTTGAAATAGGTGAAGTTGAACTAGATGAACCTATTTGTGGACAAGTACAAGAAGAGAATAAGGAAGATGAAGAAAAAATTGAAGAAGAAGAAGCTTTAGAACCTGCTCCTAAGACTCCAAAATATGTGCAAAAAAATCATCCAGAAGAACAAATAATTGGAGACAAAGGAAAATGTGTAACAACAAGAAGAAAAGTGGTAGCATCTGAGATAAATTTGTGTCTAATTTCTAAGATAGAACCTAAAACAGTGTGTGAAGAATGCAAAGATGAAAATTAGGTTAGAGCAATGAAAGAAGAGTTACAATACATAGAGACAAATTAGACATGGGAATTGGTTCCTAGACTTGTAAACAAGAATGTAATTGGTACAAAATGGGTATTTAGGAATAAGTTGAATGAAGATGGTGCAGTAGTAGGAAAAAAAGCAAGGATTGTATGCAAATTTTATTCAAAAGTTGAAGGAATATACTTTGAAGAGACATTTTCTCTGATGGAAAGAATGGAGGCCATTCAGATGTTCTTGGCATTTTATGCTCACAATGATTTTAAGGTATACCAAATGCATGTTAAGTCTACATTCCTGAATGGAGAATTGGAAGAAGAGGTCTACATGGAACAACTGAAAGGATTTCAATTATCAGATAAACTAGACATGGTCTGTAAGTTGAAGAAGGCACTATATGGACTTAAATAGGCTTCCAGAGCATGGTATGCAAGATTGGACAGATATTCACATTGACACAGCAAAGGTTCAACAAAGGCTCCACATAATACAATCTCTATTTCAAAGTTGAAGGAAACAAAATGTTGATAGTGGTTGTGTATGTTGATGATATTATCATCAGAGGAAATGAGGGTATGTGCAAGAAATTTATAGAGGAGATGCAAAAGGAGTTTGAGATGTCTATGATTGGTGAGTTGAATTTATTTCTTGGACTACAAGTGAACCAAATTGATAAGGGCATATTCATTTCACAATAAAATTATGTTAAAAAATTGTTGAAGAAGTTTGGAATGGATGATTCCAAACCGGTCTGTACCCCTATGGTGACTAGATGAAAATAGAGTAAGGATGATGATTCTCCCAAAATTGATCAGAGCATGTACAAATCTATGATTGGTGGAATGTTATATCTTACTACTACTAGACTGGATATCATGCATGCAATATGTTTGGTTGCCATATTTCAAGAAGAACCTAAAGAAACACATGCTACAACTATGAAGAGGATATTGAAATATCTAAAAGACACTCCATATTATGGCCTGTGGTATCCTAAGGATGCTGATTTTACTTTGAATGCTTTCACTGATGTAGATTGGGCTGGTTGTGTAGATGACTAAAAGAGTACAAGTGGTGGTGCATTCTTTCTTGGATGCAGGTTGGTTTCATGGCTAAGCAATAAACAAGATTCAGTTTCTTTATTCACTGCAAAGGTTGAGTTAATTGTAGCAACATCCTGCTATACATAAGTACTATGGATGAAGAAAATATTGAAGGATATAAGTGTGATGTGTGATGATCCTATCCCTATCTTCTATGATAATATAAGTGCAATAAATATTTTAAAGAATCTGGTAATGCATTCAAGGACAAAACATATATCTATCATATATCATTTCTTAAGGGAGAAGGTGTTGGAGAATGAAGTCAGGCTTGAATATGTGCCTACAAAGGATCAGATTGTAGATATATTTACTAAGGCTCTTCCTAAAGATAATTTTGAGTATCTCAAGGAGAAGTTGGGGGTTACTACCCCTCCTTCTTTGAACTAGGTGCAGATAGAGGTGCATCGGTCCAGTGGATCTATAGATTCACCATCTGTCTTGAATAATGATTGGGGTCTACTCCCCAGGGGAGTAGAGAGTATCATTGTTGTTGTATGTGTGTTGTCATGGGTGCACTCCCAAGGGGAGTGATCAGAAATTTATGATTGAAGAATCATGTAAAAAATTTATTTGCCATTGATGTCAAAGGGGGAGAGAGAATCATGTGAAAAAGCCTATATATAGCTCTAAAAGCTAAAAGGGAGAGAGAATCTTGCAAGGAGAAGAGAGTGCAAAAATTTTGTGTAGGCTGTCTAATCTAAAAAAAAGTAGTAGGAGAGTGTGTATGATTTCTTTGATTTTTTTTCACATCATGTGTTTCCATCAATGATAAAGGGGGAGATTGTTGTAAATATGAATGAGTATGGTGGTGTTGTCATTAATGTTGTCATTGATGTCAACATAGTTTAGGTTATTTCAGTGAATGCAATCAAGTGATTGTAGGTGGTACATGTATGGTTGAGATGTTGTAGAGATGTTGTGAGTACATGGAGCTATCTTTATGATGTTGCAGGTGTGGTGATATGATGAGTTATCAAGTGCTTTTGAGAAAATTAATAAATAGTGAATACAAAATTGTGTGTGTGTTATGAATATGCTTTGGTAATGTGCTTTGCATTTATTTTGTGTTGATTCTATGCTTGTAAAGATATGTAGTGTTGTTTATGGGCATCCTTGGGTGATATATCCCAAGTTATAGCTTCTGGTTTGATGAAGAGTGAAAGTTTTATTCACCATTTTGTGAACTGGTCTGGAAGAGTTGTTTATCTATGGACTAGGAGAAATGTTTCTGCTCTACAGTTCTCTGATGATTTGTCTCAGATCTTACGGATCTGCAAGAACTCTTGTAATGGTTTCATCTATGTTCTAACAAAAGTGCTCGTGGTTTGGTGCTCCAGAAGACTAGTTCCAGAGTTACTATGTGTGTTTGTACAGTTTGGTTGGACTGATGGAAAGTGTTCTATGTATCAAAGTTGTTGCAATTGTTGCAGATGAATCTAAAGGAATATAAGAGGTTTTCTAGTGTATGGTGAAGTGTGTTAAGTGGTCCACATGTTATCATCTTGTTTCAAATGCACATACTTCAATGTTCATTGGTGTTTTCATTAGGTTTGGTTGACCTAGTGTTTACACTTTACATGGAGGATAAGTATCAATTAAGGAAGTGTTTGATTGATCCAAGATGTTGTTTTGGGTCCAGGTTAAGTATTTATTTGGTCCACTCTCATTATTATCCACTACAGGAATGTTGAGTCACCGACCTAATTTGAATTTGTAAAAAGAAGAATGTGTAGCCGACCTTGGATAAAGTTTTTAAGATCAAAGATGTTATAAATAAAATTCAAGATGTTTTGAATTAAAAACAACAAGAGTGAGAAGTGAAGCAGGTGCGAAAGAGTGTGTGGAAGTGAATTAAGGCAGTAGTTCATTAATGTGTTTGACTCCTAAAAGCAGTGAGCCGATGGTGTGTGCAATTCTTTGATTAAGGTTGTGAATGTGTGGAAGCTATTGTGGTGGATTTTCTGTTATCTTTCTTTATCCGTAGGCAGTGAGCCTCCCTTCTGGATAGTGAGTCCTACCTGTAGGCAGTGAGCCTTGTATCCAGACAGTGAGTCCTATCTTGGGCAGTGAGCCTTTGTATCTGATTTTATAATTACTATTATATATTGTGAGTTTATCCTCACCATGGTTTTTCCCTTATAGCATTTTCCACGTAAATATGGTGTTTCTTGTGTTGATATTGCTTTCTGTTATTTTCACTTCATGCTCATACTCAAAATAGATTAAAGTGGATGTGGAGTTAATAATTGTCTGATATTTGTAAATATGATTGGTGACAACTGATTCACCCCCCCTCTTTGTTGTCTTGTGCATTTCAACATAAATATCACTTTTAGATGGTTGAAGCTAAAAATGTGTATTTGAGTTGGCAATTTCCTTTATAAAAGTGTAACATAGATTTGTACTTTTACCTATACAACTGAATAAACAAATAATTTTTTAATAAATGTACAAATAAGAAAAAAATTGGTGGAAACATTTGGGTATAGCTTAAGGGTTGTAACAATCCAAGGAATAAATATGGTATACATAGGTGGTAGAGGTTAGTTATTATCATCATATTGGTTATTGTGTTCTTCCTGAAAATTATTGGAGATGTCTCACTCAAAATGGATTAAGAGGTTGCTCCTTAAAAGAGGCATATTATTATTGAGACTTTGAAATATATTTCCTAATATATTTTGTTGTTGTCCAATTTTTTTTATTACAAGTGGGATTAAAGCATGATATTTGCATCATGAAGGCAAGAAATAAGGCACTTCAAAAAAAATAGTTATTATGAGAAGTGCTTATCTCTCTCATTTGAAATAATTTTTTCTTAAAAAAAGTCAAGTCCATATTGAAACTGATACAATATAGATTTGATGGTATTTAAATAGATTATAGTTTAAGGAGTTATTGCAAAATTAGGGTTTCCATAAAATTTTCTTCCAATATAGTAAATCAATAATTTTCCCACCCTAAGCTATTGATAGTTGAATAAGAACAAGTTGATCCACTTATACTCCTTGTTTGGAGGTCATTGGAGTCATATTTAATAAGTTATTATAAAACTAGGGTTTCCACTAAATTCACTCCTAGAGGTAGAAATTAGCAAAAAAATTGAATATTTTTTGGGAAGTGAGATTTCCCTCATAAGTTACTATAGATTTTTAGATTGATTTGATTTTTTGTGTGCTTTATTACAAAATAGCAGTTTCCACCTAAACCATAAATTTTTTAGGAGAAAGATGTACTCTTTGCACTTCTAGGGTTTTGCACCTAAAAGGAGATAGATCTTCCACACCTAAAATCTAGAGGGTTTATGCAAGATTATGTGCTAGTGTGTGTGTGGAATGTGTCTAAATGAAATGCCCTAGATGCAATAAATTGAAAATAGAAACTAACTAGTAATGTAAAACTTAGGAAATGCAACTATGTTTGAAAACACATAATGATATGCAAATATGTACAAGATGACCTAAAAATTTATGTAGACTATAACAGAAAACTGTAAAACAAGAAGTGTGCACCTGGAGGATAAAAAGGGATGGCACGAAGGTCTGGAATCTTGGAAAGGCTGATGCAGAAGCCAATTGGGACACTTGTTCCAATATGGGCGACTTAGTCCCAAATCTAGAAAAACTAGTCTAGAGCCCGTTTCGGCCAAATGGGTATCCAAATATACCGAAATATCATAAATAAATGTACAGTGCGACTAATTTTCCACTAATGGTGACTTAGTCCACTTTGGCTTTTCTACAAATCTGAAAGTGGAGTCGGAAACCCTCGGTCTACACTTTCTATTCTCGCAGGTATCCGATTCTGAAACTTTGATTCTCATCCTGTAAGAGAATTTTGTGTAGGTCTTGATCTATCCAACAAAGATGTGTCTTCAATAAGCTTTCAATCCATTCTTCAATGATTTTCAAGCTTGCAAGGTACCTAAATCTGCAAACACACAAGGAGAGAAACAGAACATATTGATTGTTAGGGCATGGGGGTTTGCCTTGGTCGAACCCCTTTTAGATACGAAAACATGAAATGTCAAGTAATGGAATTAGTACCTTGCCATGAAGATAGATCTTGAGTTTCTGCAACAATCAACCCTTGAATGCTTCAGAAAAGATGTCTTGATGACTTAGAATTCTAAAACCCTAGCTTGCTTGAGAAGAGTAGTGAATGAATGCATTAGCCAGCTAGTTAGGTGAATGAATTAGGGTGAAAATGAGGGGAAAACCCTTTATTTATACATGTTGTTTCCTAATTTCTAATTTCTTAAAAATACCTCATCATAGGTTGACCTTAGGATTTATGAGACAAAATCCTGCAAGAATTTTGAATTAAATTTGATTTTTATGCCACATTGGACTAAGTCGCCCAAGGTGGCGACTTAGTCCACTTGGGAAATTTTGAGTGGTTTTCGGGAATTAAAATATGATTATTGTTGCTTATTGGGATTGTCTTCCGAAACACACTTAAGTAGGACCTATAAGTGCATTAAGGGGTCATTTTAATAGAAGAAAGGGTCAATTTGTTGATGACAAGCCTAGGAAAGTGTGAGAGTTTGTTACAACTCTTTACAAAACTTTGAAATAAGTCTTGGAAAGGGGTAAAAAGAGGTTGTTTAGCTGAATTATGATGAAAGGGTCTTAGAAAAGTGGTAAAATGTGTTACAACACTTCACAACACCTTTGCAAGACACCATAGAATTCTTATTGATTTGCAAGGGTTTGAGACCTAATGTGAATGTGTTGGTCATATTGCGACATTAAATCCAAGCCAAAAGCCACAAGACAGACCCAAATGATTGAAAAGTGTCAAGGCTACACTTTTTTGCGACACACCACCAAATTCGCCTCCAAGGCTACATGTCGACAAAATTTGTGGAGATTTTTTTGGGAAGTGAGATCTAGGCTTCAAATGATAAATACCAATTTTTTTTAGATTGATTATATTTTTTTTGTGTAATTTATTTTAAAATTATTTTATTGCACCATGGTGGAGGCTTCAATAATAGGTGAGGAGAGAAATCTTGTCACTCTTAGAAGGATTCCTTATAAAGAGGACCCATCAATAAAGGAAAGGGATATCATCCAAGACTTGGATGATGTAAAGGTAGAGATTAAATAGGATTAAGGATGTAATCTTGACAAGGATAGACACAAAGATAAAAGATCTCAAGGTAATGATTGGATGCATAGTTTCTAGCTAAGGTTCTAGATATTCCTAATATAGGATCTTCATAAGAAAAAAAAGAATAATAATAAGAAGAATAATTAGAACAAGGAGGTGAAAAAGTTGAAGAAATAGAAAAAGAATAATAATTTAATAATAATAAGTAGAACAAGGAGATGAAAAAGTTGAAGAAATAAAAGAATAAGAGAAGAAGAAAAAGAGCAAGAAGAATATGATGGATATTTTATTTAAAATCATTTGCAAAGAAATCAATCATCACAAAGAGTAATGTTTCTATAAAGAAGGGGGAATATTATGTGAGTGAGTGCAAGATCATGATGGGCCAACCAATGGCAATAGGGAAAAGTGTGCTTTTACTAAGGAAAAATTTGAAAATATATTTTGGATTTATGTAAAGGTTGGGTAGAAAGTGAATTTTGGTTTGGTAAAACCAAGCCAAAATGGATATCCATTACTAATGGATATACCTTACTAAGGGGTATTTGTTACCTTAAAGCCCCAAAAATCAAACTTTAGTTAAAAATACATACCTTTTGTATTAATAATATATTTTTAAATTTTTTATAGGCATTGGAAAGATGATTAAGAGATCTACATACTAGACTAGGTATTTTTTTTCTTTATTATGAACCAAAAAATAGGTATAACCACGTGAAATTCATCCTTTATTTTTTAAAATTAAAATATTTACAACTTTTGCATATGAAGTCCATTTTTAGTATTGATTTCTCCTTTACTATTATAAAATAAGAGAGTTCATTTCTGTTGGAAAATTTATTTAAATTTTGATGTTTAGAAGGGTATGAAGCATTTTGACTTGAAGATCCATATTTGAAAGTATTGTGTGCTATCAATTTGGATTGAGAATTTTTCATTTGTGCACATAAATCCATAAAAGAAGAAAATTTATTTAAGTATACATTATCATGGATTGGTTTATGTAGCCCCTTAAAATAAATATTTTATAATTAATTTTTTTGTAAGGGGGTAATCATTTTAGAAAATAGAGATTTATATCATATGACATAATCATTTATGTGTTAATTTGATCCTTGGAAAAATTCAAATAGATTGGAAAGGGTTGTACTCTAAGGCCCATGTTAATGCTGATTTATTTTAGGAGAGCTCTTTTCAAATTATTAAATGAGTGTATCTACCATTGAGGAAGTGGAAATAAGCACTCAATAGCATAGTATTTAAGAGTGTGTAAAAATGGTTTTGTTAATAACATGCTCATAAAGGAACTCTACACATGTAGCTATGAATGATCACAAATGGATGTTGGGGTCACATTTCCATCATACATTAAAAATCATGGCATCATAAATTCCATGGGTAATGTATATGTCGCAATATCAAAAGTTAGGGGTGTATATCTAGGATTTGATAATTCATCATTCTCTCATCCACTTGGCCTTACATTAACTTTATTTTCTACTTGATATATTGTAAAATATTATATCTAATATTGAGGAATAAATAGTGACATGGGGGGTTGGGAACCACTATGTTGTGTGTGAACATCATTATGGGACATATGAGGGGCAGATGAACTAATTTATTGGGATAATGGTATGTAGGAGTTACGTTACTTAAGTGTATTCAATATATGGGATGTAGTATTGTATGTGGAAGTGGCTTGAGTGAGTGTGATACAAGTAGGGATAATGGTGGTTGATGAAAGAGGCATGAAAATGTGATAAATCATTTGAGTGATGAGAATAGGTACTAAATAATAAGAAACTAATGGTAGTGGTAATGTGATGATGAATAATAGTTGTAGAGGTCAATGTTGGTAGTGGGGTAGGATACAAATGTAATTTTCATTATAGAAGAAGTAATATTTGCATAAACTACTAGTAAAATCTCCAATCCAAAAAGCTTAAAATTAGAAAGTACATTGTCAAACATATACACTAGTTGTGTAGGATTTTTACTATTTATGAAACAAGCAAATTCCATTTGAAAATCCTAGATTTTTAAATGAGCCTTGTGATCATAGTCATCATTGTTTTCATTATGGGAATAAAAATAGATCTCATTCTCATTTATTTAGGCTATTCTAGGGTTTAGATAAGCACTAATTCAAAGAAATATTGTTACCATAAGTAAATAATGGCATAAAAAAAGAAAGAAAGATAACTTCCAAATGTATACTTTCATATTAAAAATGTCAAAATATCAATGATTTATCAAATGTAAAAATCAAACCCTAATGTGGTTGCCAAGGATGGGTAGGGTGGGTAAAAGGGATTTCACAATCAAGATAATAGAAAATATATGTAACAATATAGAATCAATGAAAAAATGGTCATGCAAAGAGTTTCAAATATAAAATTGAGATGTAAATATCATAAACGTATAAATATGAGAAACCCTAATATGGATAAGAAACCATAAAAGAAGATTAGGTCATATAGGATTGATTGAGTTCACTAAAATACAAATAAATAATAAAATTTCCTTTAGGATTAATCCAAGCTATCGAATGAAATGTAAAAAAATAAGAAACTAACCTATAATAATGATTTTGGGGTAATTATGTGGGCTAATATTTTTTGATATTAAATACTAAGGTATTAAAAGTAAATAAAAAAATAAGGTACTTAGTTTGAACATATCATTCAAAAAAGATTCTATAATATCATTTATTTTTTTAAAGTGTGATCTCCCTATTAGTTTAATTTCTAATATTTTATGTTGATCTTGTGATTTATCTAGGGTCAAGTTTAGAAATCTATGTTAAGTTCACAATTGTGGATTCATTCTTTGAGTTTGGACTCAATCCTACACAATGTCTATTTCTATTCTTATTCCCACCTAGTTTACATTCATATTATCTAGTACTTTCTAGTATATAGTGATTGATGATACTAAAAATACCTTGGAAGAGTTATCATCATGTCACAAGGGTCACATGTTCTCCTAGGTCAACTTGGGGATAAGTGTGCATAATATGAATGACAACAAGGAAGAATTCTATGATGATTTACAGATATTTTTTACTCTCCTTAGTTCACCAAATATAAATGTTTCATTATTGATTACTCCTTTAATGTTTCAAGTCTTTTGGGATAAAATCATTGAAAATAGAATTTGTATGTAAAAGTTGAAATAATTTGAAGTTTAGAAAATGAAGGATGAATTTAAAATGATTATACCTATTTTTGGTGCATAAGAAAAATTACCTAATCCACTATGTAGAGCTTTGAACCATCTTTCAAATACCTATCGAAAATCAAAATTTTGATAGTAATGAAAAAGTTATGCCTATTTGACTAAAGTGTTCTCTTTTAGGCTTTTAGGTAGTAAATATTCATTTTGACTAGCTAATATCCAGTTTTCAACACATAAAATTAAAAAATTTCACCCCTAGGAAATGATTTTTTAAATGAATATTCGTTAATAATGGGTATTTGTTAGTAATGGATATCCATTTTTTTTGACATTAACGTGTTTCCTTCATTTCTTTTTGTTAGTAATGCATTTGATTTAGGTTTGGGAGTGTCAAGCATAAGGGGTAAACTAGTCCAATGTGTTTAGTGGTTTCATGCTCTTTTCGTGACTTCACCCTTCATGTTGATGATATTTTTTTATCCAAGTTTGATGTAACGAAAAGGGTTTATTTAGTAAATGTTTTGATATGGTAAGAAAAATTTACAGGGTGTTGTACCCTTAACATAGAGAGCCACTAGGGCCAAAAATTTCAAGTCCAAAAAACATTAGAGACTAAGCCAAAAAAAATACACTGTAGACCAACAACAGACAAACAAAAAATAGACACAACACAGACTAACTGGCATTTTCCCAGTTTTTTGATAGGAGATTAACAAAATCATACCCAACCCATTCCTGACCATCATCAACATTCTTCTCACCCATTTCATCCTTCATAACCGCAGACAGGGTGCTGGTAACATAATGGACAAGATTGATAGTGAAGCGAGTCAAGCCACAAAATTTATTTTCCATCTTATCCATTCTTTCGTGCATCACACGGAACTCCTCCCCATGATCTATAGCCTTCACAGTATCAACATGCTCTATGCCCAGCGGGTCCAAAGACTGGGAAGCCGAGTTATCCTTCCACACTTTGCTAGTATCAGGAATGGTGTGGGTCCCTTTAGCATACTCCTCCTCATCCCTATAATCCTTGCTATCAGATCGCTCCTCCTTCATATCCAAGTCATTAAATTTATCTTTCTTGTTATGCTTAGAAAGTCTAACAAACCTTTCTGATAATGGTTTCACCACCAGTCACCACCGTATCCATGACCACCGTGTCCCCATTAGAATCCCTACCCACCACATTTTTACCTTTGTTGTCCCTAGTCAGAGCCTCCATCAAACCTTTTGCCTCATCCTTACCTTTCTTCTTCTGGGTGGGTTTGCTAGGGGTCTTAGTAGGGGTTGACTTGAGTTCATAGAGAGTAGCCGCAACACTAGTCTGGGCATTTCTCACATTTCCCTTAAGCTTCTTAGCAGTAGGTTTAGGCTTGTGGGTATCAGTAGCAACGAAATGGGTTTTTCTGATGGGACCTTTGGACTCAGTTGAGGAAATGTTGGTCACAACAAGTGGTTCAATTTCCTCCACACAGACAACATATATGGGTTTGGGTGGGCATACCGCAAGATGGAAGTGGTAGAGTCTCATAATGAGAACTTGGTGTAGTGATAGAGGAGGGGTATCATCAGGGTTAAGGCCAACAACTTCAATGCAGTTTTCAACAAAGCTCTCTAAATCCTTAAGAAGGAAGAAAGGAAAGCTTAACAAAATTTTATGCCTAAGGTTATTTAAAAGAGGGAAATGGTAGAAGTAGTAAGTTTTGTATCTACCTTCAAGAGTCACATACTTCATAATGGACAGGTTAATTGGTCCCATCGATGTGGAAGGGCCTCTCTCTCAAATCCTAACTGGTTACAGACTGACTTCTCACTCCCCACAAAGAAAGAATTCATACTATCATTATCTTGAGTCTTGGTATGCTTCAAGTACTTCTTACTAGTACTCAACAACCCCGTTGCCTATGCTATCACTTCCTTGTTCACTTCAAAGGATATACTGTCCAGAGTCACTCTTCGGTCCTTCCAAGAGTTAGCAAATTACACAGATAATTTAGGGTCGTGACCCACCAAAATCTCTATCAAAGGAGCCAAACCACCCTCAACACATATATGCCACACAAGCAGATCTTTGTGGAATTTTCCACAGTTGTCGGGCTTAGTTTGCACTCTATCACCACCCATAATTCCTCTCTACACATAGAACAACTAGAAGTCTTGTGAGAGTAAAAGGTTAGAGAAAAATTTTAAGTGAAAGGTCACCTACACACTTAGGATTTTAAGCCAAATAGAGCGGCCATGGGTAATCAAAGCAATGTATAGGACACATGCATGAGGAGGTAAATCTCTAAATGCAATCTTGGCAGAATCATAAATGAGAATCTTCAAACACTTGCGGCTAGGTAAGGAGGACATGATGGGAAAGGGAAGTTTTCCATCCACGTTGTTATTACACAGAAACCTAGGTAGGATGGCCATGGATCCAAATTTAGAAACATCAATGAATGTGACCTTTAGAAGAGGAGACAAATTAGTGGAAAGGATAGAACCAAAGAGGAGATTTTCCTCATAATGATTAGTCACATCAATATTAAAATATAAAGACTTCATGAAAATGTGATGGCTTAGCGCAATCCCCAAAAGGAGATAACATAAGGTATGACCCTACCTAGCCTTGATCACAAAGTACCTGCGATAATTCCACATGATGCCCATTTTTTCAAAAATGGAAATCAACCCACTATTCAAATTTTTCCACTTGTAGGACACCTCAACATTAACACCTGTCCTCATAGCCCAAACGATAAGCATGTGGACTCCCCAAACAATATTCAAATCCTGCCACTTGTAGGACACCTCAACATTGACACCCATCCTCATAGCCCAAATGAAAAGCATGTGGACCTCCCAAACAACCCATAAAAACACATGATTAGTTATTATCATTGATTAAGGGCTTTTTTCTTTCAAGATAAGACCTTGAGTGCCAAGAGGTAGGTTACCAAAATTATGCTAGTACTTAGAGAATTTCCAATGTGTGCCAAAGTTGGCTAAGGCATCAACCACTTGATTGCCTTCATGGTAAATGTGGGTAGTGTTCTTCAAATTGAGCTTAGACATGAAGAGCCTTATGTCTAATAGGATGTCTTTAGTGATCCACCCCAATAATCTACAAAAGTTAACAACATCAATAATAGACTTAGAGTCACCTTCGATATGAAGGTTCTCAATCCCCATTGAAACAATAGTCTGTAAGCCCTTTAACAATGCACGAGCTTTCGTGATCATAGAAGATTGGATACCTATCCCTCCAGAGTAACCAACCATAAAATTTAAATTGCTATCTCTGATAACACCTCCTATGCTAGCTCTGCTCGGGTTGCCTTTCATTCCCCATCAAAATTAAGTTTAAACCAACCATTATCCGGTGGCTTCTAGATAGTGTTACCTCTAGCTAGGATTTGGAGTTTTCATAGCAACTTGCAGGTTTTGATGCCAAGCATTGGCCATAATAATTTCCCTTTCCATCGGTCTCTTATCCGAGGTTTTCCCTTTGAAGAGAGAAATGTTTTCCTCAATGAGCCAAGCACCAATGCCAAAGACCTCCTTCAGACACACCTTAACGTTCCTAAAAATCATGTTGTTTCTCTCTTTCCATAAGCACCAATAGATAATGGGAGGAACTTGGTTCCAAATTTCACGAGGTAAGGGGTGAATGAAGGGTCCAATCCAGCTCAATATGAAGGATTTAATATCCTTACACATAGTCCATTGAATTCCCAACCATTCTATAGCAAGATCCCACACATCAACAAAAAATAGGCAGTGTAACAGCAAGTGGTCCAAAGATTCTTCATTACATTTTCATAAAAAAAACATCTATTGGGGATCTGAAATCCCCTTTTCCTCAAATTGTCCATGGTAAGAATCCCGTTATGGTAGACAGTCCACCAAAAGAAGTTAACTTTTGGGATCATGTGTCAATTCCACACCCTCTTCCAAAGGTCAAGGACAACACCCTAGTCCGTTATCATATTGTAAGCTGATTTGACTGAAAGATCTCCCTGCTTATCATGAGTCCAAAATAATTCATCCCCCAAGTTGGTTGAGGGAAGTCTAGTAAGGGAGAGAAACTCCTATAGGGACTTGGAAAGGAGGCTCAGCTCAGGGGATAAAGGGAAGCAAAGAACCAAAGCATTCTATTTCTTAGCACCAAGAGGGCCAAGAAGGTAATCTCTAATATGAACACCAAAGAACTGTTGAGCCAACCTCTTAAGAATTATAAATTCATAATTTTCTAGAGGGGTATCAAGTAACCAGGGGTCCTCCTAGAATCTTATTTTATTACCATTACCTATCTTCCACTTCATCCCATTCTTGAGAAGACCCTGCAAGCTACAAATGCTCCTCTAGGCCAAAGAAGCCATAGTGTGAACCTCCGAGAGACAGTTGACTAAAGGTTTGTTTTGAATATATTTAGCATCCATGATCTTACACCAATCCTTCCTATTACTCAGTTGGTCCCATGCCACTTTAGCCATCAAAGCCTTATTGGTAAAAGAGACAATCCTAATCCCAAGCCCACCATAATGTTTAGGTTGATATACTTTATCCCATTTGACCAAAGAAAATTTCTTCTTGTCCTCAGTCCCAGACTAGAGGAAATTCCTTTGGATTTTCTCAAATTTCTTAGCTATATATTTGGGGATCTTGAATATAGACATGAAGTAGATAGGGATACCCTGAAGAGTAGCAGATAGGATCTGTAGTTTACTAGCCTGGCTAAGGATGGAACCTTTCCACCCAACTAGTTTTCTCCAAAAGTTTGGAGTCACTTCCTTGATAGTAAGGGGTAGGCCAACGTAAACTGAAAGAAGAGAACCACTCATACAACCCAGAAAAGTAGTCACCCAAGCTTGTAGGTTAAGAGTGATCTTGAAGAAGTAAATCATACTTTTGTTATAGTTAATGCACTAGCTAGAGCAAGCAACATAGTTGATAGGAAAGTATCATCCACGAATTGTTGGATCACAATCAGATCTAAGGAAGAGGTAGCCTTGATTCTATTAATATAACCTTTTGACAATAGTTTAGAGAAGTTCTCGCTTAAAACATCCACAATCATGATAAAAAAATAAGGTGAAAGGGGGTCACCCTATCAGATACCTCTCCTAGGAGAGAAGAACCCAAAGGGAGACCCATTAATCAGAACAAATTATTTTACTATTGTTACACATTCCATTATGAGTTTGACCACATATTGTTCAAACCCAAACTTTACCAAGACTTTAGGGATAAAGTCCCAAATCACCTTGTCATAGGCTTTTGATATATCTAATTTAAGGGCCATACCATCATAGTTGCATTTGTCCATGGAATGGAGTAGTTCATGGGTGGTTATGGTTGCATCAAGGATATGATGACCAGACACAAACCATTTTTGAGTGGGTTTGATACGTTTGTCAAGGAGAGGTTTGATGCGGTTCACCAAAATTTTAGAGAGGATTTTATAAAAGGCATTGCAAATACTTATGGGGTGAAAATAATTCATAGACTAAGGATAAAAAATCTTGGGGATTAAGGCTAGGAAAGTGTGATTCATTTGTTTGAGAATCTTTGTAGATTTGAAAAAATCACGAGCAACTAAGACAAGGTCCTCACCAACAATCTCCCAAAATATCTGAAAGAAGGCTAGAGGAAAACCATCTGGGCTAGGTACTTTGTAATCCCCCATACTGAAAGTAGTCAACCTCACCTCCTCTAGAGTGACTGCACTGAGGGTCCCAAGGTTATAATTCTAGGTGATGATGGTTGCGAGAGGGTCTAGTAGTAGACTGTCCAAAGCTGGGTTAGAAGCCTCAGCTGGAGCCGAATAAGCCCTCTGAAAACAATCTGTAGCCAAAAGACTAATTTGGGTGGGCATATTGATCACCTCCCCCTACTCATTAAGCAATTTAATTATCTGATTCCTTTTCTTATGTTTGATGGCTGAAACGTGAAAAAAGAGGTATTCCACCTTCTTTTAGCCATTGCACCCTGGATTTCTGTTTCCAAAAAAAATCCTCTTTTCTTAGAATTTTCTCCCACTCCCTCTAGCTCTCTTTTTCTTGATTGCAAGTAGGTAAACTGATATTCCCCTCCTCTATCTTCTTTTATATAGTTTTCAATTTTTCCCCCATAACTCTTTTCTTTTGGAAAACATCTCCAAAGACTCTATTGTTCCATCCTTTCACCATACATTTGATATGTTTAATTTTAAAAAATATCTTGAACATGGGAGAGCTGCAAACATGAATATTCCACCATTCAACAATTTTGTTCTTGAAGTCAAGGTGGGAGTTCCACATTATCTCAAATCGGAAGGGGAACGGTCCAACAATAGATAAGTCATTCGAGATCAACAACAGAGGATTATGATTTGACACCGTCTTGGGTAGGGCCCTAAGATTGGCACTGAGAAGGCTAGTCCAGTTACTAGAACAAAGGAATCTATCTAATCTTACTTGAATTAGGTCCTCCCCAAGGCGCCTATTGGTCCAAGTAAAAGCTTGGCCTGATAAATCAATGTCAATCAGACCCGTAGAACTCAACAAATTAGCCAGATCATTCATGTTGTCAGAGTAATCCATTAGGCCACCACTTTTCTCTGAAGGATATAAGGGGGAGTTGAAGTCCCCGACCACCAACCAACAAGAACAACTATTGTTTTTAACCCAGCCAGAAAGAAGCAGCCACGAGGCATTTCTAGCATTTCTCTGGTTGGGGGAATATACATTGATGAGATACCATGAGCCACCTAGGTAGGAAAAGAAAACTCCTAAACTATTCCTGTAGTAAAATAGTTACAATCCATTAAGCCTTGAAGGATTCCATAGCATAGCAAGACCACCTGACACCCCTTCAACATCATTGTAGAAATAAGTGCCCCCCGCCCATAAATACTTAGAAATATTGTCAAAATTTGCTTTCTTCATCTTGGTTTCTTGTAAGAGTAACACATCTATCTTATGTTCTAGAAAATAGTTCTTTAGAGCTAGTTGCTTGTGGGAACTATTCAGCCCACACATATTCCATGACATGACCTTTATTTTTGACTTTTCTTGGAGGACAGTTCCAATTTCCTCTATTTACCAATAGCTATCTCGTTTTCTATCTCTCTCAACCTAGTTTATCTCAGGCTAGGTCTACCAAGTTTAGAATCATCTCCCACATCCTCCTTCTTCTTCCTCCCTCTTTTCTTTGGGGTTACCCAGATATCCTCTTCAACAACATTCTCCTGTCACAACCCCTCTGAACTAATAGTTGCCCCTTCAATAATTCTAGTGCCCTCATCCTCCCAAATTTCACCCTATTCACCCATAGCCTCACTATTCCTAGAAGAACCCTCCTCAAATAGGGAGTCTCCAACTAACTCATCCCCCCCTAAAGCTAGGATAGAGGATAGAGCATCTACATTCAAATCGATTGCCTCATTCATAGTCAAAGAGGGAATAGCAAGGCTCGAAGTCAGATCTTCACTAGGAATCACCAACCCACTAAGAGGATCCCTAGAGAAAGGTGGTTCAACCAAATATGGGGAAGTAGGCTTGGTTGGAGAGTCAAAATCCTCTAGAACATCCTTTTCTAAAGGAGGGTGAGAACTTACAATAGAGACCCCCAGGTTAGTATCCCAATTGAATGAAGATTTACAGTCAAAGATAAGGTGGCTAGGTTTAGCACACTTTTGATAGTAAATGAAAATATTTTCATAGTAAATCAGTTTTACCCAGTCCCCAAACTTAGAGAACAACTTCATAGAGTTAGGGAGTGTCTTATTCACACCAATATTTACACAAAAGCGGGGAAATACTAACCTGGATTTGGATCTGGTGATGGAATATGAAGTAATGAATTGTCCCAAGGAATCTCTAATGCTTTTGAAGATGGATTCATCCCAGTATTCTAAGGGCAACCCAGGTAGATGAACCCAGACTGGTGTCAACTTCTTTAGATCCACTACAGGGTCAAACCTCGGCTTCGAGCGGCATCAAGCCAAACTGTGCTTTCCATATACTCGAGGCCCAGAAAAGAGGATGAAAACCAAGTCTTCTAAGGCCGTGAACTTGAAAAGGAAGAGACCACCCAATATTGCACACATCTCCACACTTCCCTTGAGGTGCCATTTAGCAGCAGCCCACCTCCAGACCATATCAACAGTGGGGTGAAAAGAGATAAAATGACTTAGAACTGCATTCTCCATGGAGGAGAGAATCCTATCACTGGCTGTATCATAAATAGCAAAATTTGTTCTCGAATCTTTGAATTCCTCTTCAAAAAGAGGTGCGGGATTTGACTTCTATTTACCATTGGTCATCACATCCTTCCAACCATTAGTTTCTGGAAGAACCTCCGCCACCAAAACTTTCTCACCAGATAAGACCAAAATCATAGGTGACTCCGATAGACCTAAAATCAAAGGAGCGGACCCTCCAGGAGTGGCTCTCGAGGGACACAAGCCCGCATGTGACAAGGAAATACTCAGTTTAGGAGGGGATAGAGGGGGACCGTGGGGTACCCCTAGAGAATCCACCATGCGCACAGGTTGTTCAAACGTGGACAGAGGAGAGAGGAGCGGGAAAAAAATTATTCAGTAAATGTTTACTATTCCAAAAATATAAGATATTTTTTATTATGAATTTAATAGATAATTATTAATGATTTTTTATATAAACTAAATTTGAAGTCTTGATTGATAGGCTGATGAAAAAACATCCATAACTTTCACATCGTTTCACTTTTTTCAAATCCAAAAGATGTGCCACACTCTATGCTTCACTAGTTATATGTTTAAAAAAAATGAGTTTCATATTTTTTTTTACTAGGTTAGGTTAGCCAAAAAAATGCTTTTTAATATTTTTAAAAGTCCTAGTAAAAAATTCATGTAATTATTTACATGATTTTTTTCAAAAAAATGTGTATCACATCGAGCCATGTGTCCTTTACTTATATTTAAAGATTCATTTTTTTGCCCATATTTAATTTGGCCAAAATGACACCTATTTTTAAAAAAAAAAATTATAGTAGTGCTTAATTGAAATCTTTAATCTTAACCAAATAAATTTATCTTAAAAAAAAAGTATCCTATAAACTACATTCAACTATCTACAAATTATATTCCTACCTATTTTTCAAATTGTGTTAGTAACCCATTAAAATTTTCATGTGAAGCTACTTAAGTTTGTTTTCTAGTATTTTTATTGCCACATAGAGGTATTTTTTAGCCCATCATGATCCCCCACTCACCCATTTACTTGGTCGTATAGGCATAAGGTTATGAGTAGTCGGATGTGACTACCTTAACTCTTAAGTAAGTTATATAATCATTAATATAGTCTTATATAGGTAGTTAAGTCACCTTGGGTGTCATCCAATGCATAAATATGGTTTATATAGTAGGTTCAGAGGTTAGTTATTATCATCATATTGAGTATTGTATTTGTATTGAAGACTATTGAAGGTATCCCCTTTGAAGTGGATTAGGAGGTTTCCCCCTCAAAGTGGCATGCTATTATCAAGTATTTGCATGTATATTTACTATTATATTATTTATCATTCAAATTTTTTCATTAAAAGCTCTAATTCATAACCATGTACCATGCAAACTTATGACTAACTTCAATATCTTCCAACTTGAGCATCAAAAACCTAATTTTTGTTCTATTGAACTTTTTTTTTCATACTATTTCATAAAAATAAAACACAATCCACTACTAAATTTCCACTTGATCAAGGAATAGTACCACAAGGAGAGAAAACCCTCCTATAATCACAACTAGGTTTTGATAAATTCAACAACATGCAAATCACATGCAAACCATGAAACCAAATTAGATTTGATACTATTTATGTAAAGTAATATGTTTGCAAACCCCCCAAAAATTATTCTAAAAAAACTTAACTTCTAAACATGTAGGAATTTCTAAATTGGCACTATATAGAAACCAATAAATAAAAAAATAGCATCATATATACAAGCAACAAGTTTAAAATGAAAGAATGAGAGAAAAAATATAATCCAAGAAAAACAAAGAAATCCATAATCATACTAGGTAGGAAGACCTTTTTAGGAAAAACCTAGCCTCTATATCAATGAACCAATTTTTAGTGCAACCAAGTTACAACAATATCAAGCTCAGATCCTTAACATGGAGATAAATTATTATAACCTTTAGAAGAAATATGATAGCATAATTTGATGCAACACAACAATCAAGAATCTTATCAAATTGTCAATTGTTGCAGCACACACATACAAACTAGGAAATCAAATTTTTAATAATTTGAAACTAAATGAGAGCTCAAATCCCAAGATTTTCTAGCACATGAAATGACAAAGATTAAAAAACAATGCTGATTTTATTATCAAATATTCAAAGTCTACACCAACAAATTTAAAAAGAAACTAAACAAACTAGAACATTGCTATAGGCAAGATTTTTCAATCAACAATTTCAAATAAGATTCAATAGTCTTCAAATTAGCCACCAACAATAACACATGTAGACACAAAGATTTGATGCTACCCTCCAAGACGTCCCAACCAGACTTCACTGGTATTTCTCTTCTCAAACTCTTGATCTTTCTCCCATTTCCTTTCCTGTTCTTCTCTTTTCTCACCTAGGTATGGTTACCTCTATCCAAGCTGCTACATTTTCATCCACTCCCCTATTCTAGGCATTTACATTCCCCTCATTAAACCCCCTTCATTCATTTTCAACAAGAAATTTAAATTCTTTTCTAAAATTATCCTCCACTATTTCACTCCACCACTCCACTACCAGGTGCCTAGGTTCTTCCAGCCTATTTAATTAATGTAAAATTCAAATTTGAGAGGAGTTATAAGATGCTGAAAATGTCCTCCTCCAATTTAGTGAAGAAATATTTAATTTATGAGCCACAAAATACATGAAAATTAAGCCTTTGGTGTCACCTATCCAATAGGTACTAGAATTAAATTTTTAATACACTGGAAATGTGTGAAAAGTGCCTAGAAATCATGCCTGTAAGACCAAAATAAAAATTCACAACAAAATAAAATGCAATTCTTTTTGTGTGGCGCAGGATTGTTCGTGCACCCGGATGCCCCTATGTCAAACACCCAAGGTAAGTGAAATTTTCCATGAGCTGAAACTGATGAACGTTTAAAGATCATGTGTTTTCCTTTAATCCATCCTTCTTCCTTATCTACCTGATGTAGTACAAGGATGGGGGGTCTTTTCAGATGACCCATCTAGATAGCCACAACACAACATGTATTCTCATCCCATGATTTTGCAAGCACATGTAATTAAAAATTTAATGGAACACGTTCAAATTTTAACAAATCTTCTTTGAAAAATACAAATGCAAAATCAAATCTCTATTTAAATTAAAAAATCCATTACAAAAAAATATTTTCTTTGCAATACCAACTCAAAAGAAAATTAGATCAGCCTCAAAAACCTACAAAAGTCACCTCGAAATCTTTGCAACATTCAACCTGCTGCTAGTATCTTCCTCCACAACCTTTTCCTACAACTTCACTATTACACCCCTTCACTAGAATTTCTTCACTCAACTCCTAGGCATTGGATTTTTCCCTACAAATCCAACAATAAAATATTTCCCATGCCTCCCCAAATGAGGCATCGGAATCCTCTTGCCTGCAAAACTAAAAAAATGACATTGAATTTCATAACTCTTGTTGAAATTGTTGCTCATAGCTTCACCTGTAATCTCCCATCATAAACCTGGAACTCCGATTGGATCCTTGCTATGCATGAACCTCAAGATTCTCTTCCAGGCCATTTTTAAATATTTCAAAATTCAAATCCCCAACTTGGGTGTTGGGTTTTCAAATTTCCCAGTTTTTGGTTTTTAAGCATATTAAGTGTGCAACTAACAATTAACCCAAATTATAGAATTTGAGCCAAATAATAAAATAATGGTTATAGTAATTTGGCTTCATTTTTCGCTCAAAGATAATATTTAAACATTAATTTACCCAACCAATTTAATAAATAAAATTTTCCATACTCTGAGAGTGCCGAAACTAGGTGCCAAAAAGCTGCTTGCAACAAGAAACCACACAAGAAAAGAAAAGATTAAAGAAAAATATTTTTGGAGATGTAGGGTTGCTTGGTACCCCTGGATTCTCCTGCATCATAATGTTGCAAATAATAATGCATCTACTACATATTCCAATCCAAGCAACCAAATTACCAAATAGGAAAATATATATGGTTTTAGGAAACAATGAGCTAATAAGGGGATGTATGGAACCTAAACTCAATGGATCAAAGTCTAATTCTTCCCTCTATGATGAGTCTAATGGGCTAAAAATATCCACACCATATCTTATCATAAAACTATCATATTCATCTACCAAACTTGGGTGCTACAATTAGTTCATATCCTACCTTTAACAAGATGATCTCTTACATATAATGGCATTCATCATAAGTTGGTGAAGATTCCTAGTGCAATTTGTAACCTCCCTCAAGTACATGCTCTTACATGTGTCATAGCATCTTTTACACATCTTACAATTTCATAGAGGTTCATATATATTTTACATAAAATGGATGCTCTCACAAACCCTTACACATATGACATATAGGCTAAATCAATATAGGATATCTTTTCTATGTGGTCATAATAAAATAATGTAATTAATAAATAATTTAGTATTAGAAGCCAACTAATATCTGGTCCTCCACATTAATTTGTTTAAATATCAATTTCATTGAGGAAAAACCCCACCACACTTGTAAAAATTCTCTAGGCCTTAATCACATTAATCATCACAAAGATCATTTTATCTAGGTGAGCTAGCTCAACTTGCTTCAGACTATGGGAGGCAAAAGAGTTAGAATGAAGCTTGGATCCTATGAAGAGTTCCAAAGGGATGCCCTGATATGGAACATATGTGTGGAGGAGGGACTTGTTTCACTGATGGAGAGCTTAAATAGACACAATGATAATCTATCAATTCAGTTTTATAATGGTTGGAATAGTAGATAGGTCAAAATTTGTGGGTTTTCCTTTGAGGCTAGTGAAGAGGTCATTGCAAAATCTAAGCTCCTCACTCTGTGGGACTAGGTGGGTATGTGTAGGATAATGATGGGCCAAAAAGTGGCGATATCTAAGTGATGTGATGGCCCATGTGGCTGACGACTTTTTTTTTACCCAAAATTGATGAAACGAAAAGGGTTTTTAAAAGAGATTCTCAGCTTTCCACCAATATAGATTATGCTTTACTTTGAATTTAATAAATAATTATTATTCATTTTCTATTTGAATTATGACTAAAGTCCTGATTGATAGGTTGATTGAAAAACATATATAGCTTTCAAACGGTATCACATTTTTTTAATCCAAAACATACACCACATTCTATGCTTCACATACTATAGGATTTAAAAAAATAAATTAAATTTCATGAATTTTTGACCAAGTTAAGGTGGTTAGACATATGAATTTTTATATTTTTAAAAATTTTGCAGTAAAAAATTCATAATTAATTATTTACTTGGAAAAAAATTAAAAAAAAATATGCATCACATCAGGACATGAGTCACCTACTTATATATAAAATCTTATAAAAAAATATTATCATTTTATTGTGGTTAGGGTGGTTAGACAGACACCTACTTCTTATTTTTTCCTTGAAATTTAAGTACTACTGCATTGAAATTTCAAATTTTCGCCAACTAGATTTAAAAAAAAAAAAAAACCTAGTAGTTTAGAAACTACATTTAATTTACTATAGATTCTATTCTTACATATTTTTCAAATAATATAGATAACTTATTCACATTTTTACTTCAAGTTTCCTAACTCTGATTTTCTGAATTTTATTGCCACTTAAGGGCCTATTTTTTCCATGATGATCCTGCACATACCCAGGTATGTTTAGTGATAATGAAATATTTAACGCTTGAGGACATATATAAATGTTTTTATTTTTATCATATGTCATTGCTTAACCACTTTAGGCACTGTTTTTTGATTAGCTTTCCCTTTTTCCTCTTGTCTTCTCTTGAGATATCTATGAAAGAGGCCATTGAGTTATCCGCCAAAAAATTAGAGAAACCCCCTATTCCACTTTACCAGGGGTTAATATTAAGATTATACCACTTCCATCTAGTGCTCTACCCCTAAACCTATCTTTGCTTTCCTTGTGGAAGAGGCTTTATATTTCATTCCCTATATGAAATCCCTTGGAACCCCTATAATGAGGATGTTGCCAAACCTAGTTCCAGGAGAAAGTTGACCCATTATTCCAAACAAACTACTCTCGAGACTAACCCTAAACCTTTGGCCAAATAATCTAAGAAGAAGTGTAAAGCCAATGAAAACCTAAGATAGAAGCCTATGATGGTGGTGTTGTGTGACCTCAAAAAATCTCCTATAAACTTGGGAAAATATGTCTAGAGTTGTGATTGAAATCCCTGACAAAAAGAAGAAGAGTAACACTATCAACCTCTATGTGGAGAAAGCTACTTCTGATGACGAGGAGGTTGATGAAAATAACAAAAACACCAGCAAGGAGGAAAAAATGAGAGAAACTGATCAAAATATTGAAATTGAGAACACCAAAGTGAGAAGATCCCACATACTGGCCAATAAGAAGGCCCTTTCTCGATCACTGTTGATGAAATTTTCAATGACTTAGAACAGGATAACATGGATGAGGATAACAACAAAGGCAATGTGGAAGAGGAAGCTGAGGATTTTACTGAAGGTTCTACCCTTTTTCCCGATCTCAATGCTATGCTCAATGAGGATTACACTCCCACACATGAGCACAAGGATGAAATATGCCATAATAGTGAGAAGATGGCCTTGGAATGCAAGGATATGATGGGGTGTTGCCACAATAATGGGTTACACTTTTTGGGACATCTTGATTTTTGCTGAAATCACATATTTTTAGAAAATATAATGATTTAAGCCTTAAAAAGGTTCCATTTTAAGGGTTTTAATTGAAGAGGGTTTGATCAAACCCACTTATATCAAACCCCCTTGGATAGAAAGTCGCTAGTTTTAAATCATACCTATAATGGAGTCTCCTTTACACCTATCAAAATGCTGATAAAAAAACACTTTTGATTTACCTTTTAGGGGATCAAATTAATTAATTTAAATTTATTTTTTTGTAAACATGTAGTCCTTATTATAAGCTTCCCAAAAAGTATAATTTAGAATATATTTAATTTTATTATTATATTTATTTTTTATTTCTTGTGAATGTAGGTTTTTCAATGAACATCAAAGTCTTTGTTTCACACACAGAAAAATAGGAAAAGTGAAAAAAAATTCTTAAAAATGCATGTACACTAAATTTGATGTCCTTATTCCAACAAAAAAAGAATAAGTTAATTCAAATGAATACAAAAAAAGTTATGCAGCTGAAAGTATAATATATCCAAATTATAATTACTCTGAATTAGAAAATTAATTAAAAAATATATATGCAACAAAAAATTATGAAAAAATATCCATCCACTAGATAATGGTGTGAAAACACAATTAGAATTGTATGCCTTCTATAAAAAAATTTATGCAGCTGAAAGTAAGCATCAGTTTTTGAAAATGATGTTTAGTAAAAAATATAAGTTAATAAAAACTACATAAAATAATTCACAATTTATTTTTTGATTTAAAAAAAAAATATAATTAGATTCTCAACACAAAATATCACAAATCATTAGTTTTCTTCATCTTCAAATTCTTAATGGTTTAGCTTCTATAGGCGTACGAAAGTGAAGATCTGGTGAAAAATGTTGATTGCAATGTCAAGTTTGACCAAAAAGTGTAACCCATTATTGTGGGATCACCCCATGACTAAAGTAAAAAATCTAGAAAGGAAGCTTAATAGCCTTTGTTGTTTTACACTCTAAGTTATCCACCATTTTGTTATTACTTTGGCCTCGGTACTTCAAGATGATATTAAAAAATGACTTATCAACAGACCCCAGCTTCATCCAGTAGAAGAAGGATATATTAAAATTCCTCATGGAGGAATGGGAGAACATACCCAAATAGGGGGTTCTTGTGGGTTTTTTGGTTGTCATTTTCTCTGGTTACTAATATGCTATAATTTTACTGTTGGTTCACTATCTTTATTCTAGTTTGGGACTGTATTGCTAGTTTCTTATGATTTGAAATCCTAGCCCTTGGGGTCTTTTCTGTGAAGGGTACAACACCATATAAATGTTGTTTATTATATAAAAAATAAAGTGTTTGAAGTCTAATCTGAAAAACTAGTGTCAAATTAAATCTTATGTCATTTAACGATGCCATATTAGTCATGAGGTGGGATTTATTCCAATCTAGTCATTCTAGTATTTCTAGATAATGATTCACATGATTAACACTTGAGTTGAAAACTAAAAAACTAATTCTATGCGAGAGTGTGCTTAGTATCTTGGATAGTCATGATGATTAAATTTAAATAAATGCATATAGTACATTTATTCTCTCTAATTATGCATGTATTAATTGTTATGATAATACTTTATTGTTATGGTGCAAAATTATGGTTCATTCACTTGTGAATAAATTAGAACTATGTTATGTATGTGCAATATGATTGTGAAATTTTAGATTTTATTATGGTTAAAGTGGCTTATGATAAATATAATGTGTGCTTGTGTGATTCTAGAGGAGTGCACCATTATTTTGATTTAATACTACGCATGCCTTAAAGTATGCACCTTTTGAATTGTGTTGTTATCTATTGTATAAATAATTGGGTGTGTGCAAGAAGTTGAGTCCACTTTTTTGGCCAAAAAGTGAAGTGTTTTCCCTGATTTTTAGAATTTGTCACATTTGACTTTAAATTTGAAGCACTTAGAGATGGAATCTTACAAAAATTCATTGATAATAAAATGTAGTACTCGAAGTCTAGTTTCCAAATATGTAATTTATTTTAATACCCAGATGATACAAATTGATTTTCAATAGGTGTTTCTAAAAACCACTATTTAAAACTCACTTTTTTTACCATACCATGCACATGTACGCCATCCATACTTTGACCTAAATAATCATATTTTTCTAAATCCTTTTGGGAAAATATTTATAACTCACTGAATCACGTTTTTGATATTTTTTTATAATTTTTTATTGAATTTTAAAAAAATAAAATTATTGGCCATATTTATTGTTTTGAAAAATCGTTGTGTACATTACACATAAGATGACCTAAACTTATCATTTTTTGAATTTTTTATTCAAATTGAAAAGAATTGTCTGAAGTACATTTTCGTACAATTCATTTTTCAAAAAATATTTTAATAAAAAGTTATTAAAACACAAAAAAACCATGATATTTCAAGTTTATGGACCAGTTTCATCAAAAATTAATTGAAAAATTAAAAAATTTAATCCAATTGTAAGAAAATTGCACATTTGGAATCTGCATTGTCTCATCTATAATGGGTTTTAATTTCGTTAATTTTTTTTGCAAAAAAAGTCTTCAGACATATGTCCAAAGTCACTATTTTCTTGTGACATTGACATTACCTTCAAGTTGCAGGTCAAAACATGTGCAAAGCTTAGGTTCGGGTCCCCAAGCCTTTTCCTGAACTAAAAAATAAGGCAAAAACTTGATAAAAAATTCAAATTTTAAAAAATGGGATCCTGTTTCATAAAAAATATTTTCTTATGAAATAGGAATGTGATCCCATTTTTTGAAAAACGAGATCTGTTTTAAAACGGGATCCCGTTTTTGGCTCGAGGCCTCGAAGTGAAAAGAGATCTCATTTGTTAAATAACGGGATCTCGTTTTATTTTGCCCGATTTCAGGTTTTTTCCTAAGTCCAAAACTTCCACCTTAAGTGGACTCAACTTCGTGCTTTCACCTAATTGTTAGCTTGAATGCATGTGATATGATGTCTTGTGTATTCCCATGAGTGCCACACCACTAAGAAAAGTGTTTTATAGGATTTGTGAAGTCCATATGAATCTTGTAATGTATTCAACCTCCCTAGAAGTAAGCTCATGTAGTAATTATATTGTAAATTATAAAAAATATATAAATGATGCACATGCCACAAGTATGGTTGCATATTGAATTCTAATGACATTATTATTTGATTTCTCAAAATAAATGAAATGAACTTGAATTTGTTAAATCGAATGAATGATATGTGATGAATTATATAATGAGCATGGCTTGATTAAAGAAGACAATAAATGAGAATGATATATTTATGCTCAAGGAATAGTTCTTATATTATGTGATGTGATTTAAATTATAATGTTGTATTGAGTCAATGGTTGCATTGCTAGGGTTTGTAACACTTCCAAGGGTATTTTAAATATTAGTTATTTTCATTCATATACACAAGGGAAACATGGGTGCTTTATGGGAGACAACCTTTTTTAAACTCATCAAAACGTTTGTTAACCAATGATGTTAGTTGATCCATGAATTACATTATTGCATGATCTTCTTATGTTTTATTGATGTTTTGTGTTGGACATGAGATGTAAGTCTTGCCTATGCAACATTCTCATGGGGTTATTCCTCTTGTTCATGACCAATACTTTGGTTAATCCATATGGCTCATACAAAATCACTAATGTCCAAAGATGAATCATGTCAATCATCATTCTCATATTAAATTATTTGTATGCATTTCTATATCATTGCAAGGATACACCTATTGAGGGTTGCTACTAGTATCATATTTCTTAGACTTGTAGTTTTTCCTTGCTTATCTTACACTTACTTTAGTGCCCTCACTTATAAACATGATTTTGATAATTATTTACCTCTTTGAGAACCTACTTTCTTAAAACACAGACCTCACATCAACACATGACTCATGCCATACCCAAACATCTTTCTATCACTCATTTTTCACATTTCTATCATCCATGATTCTAGAGTATTGCATTAATGCTCTTTGGGTATGAGAGCATGTGACACTTGACTTTTCCACCCACTCATTTTCTTTTTTCCACTCCCTTAAAATCCTAATTTTCCTCCAATGGTCAAAATAAGGTCAAGACATATATTTATAAAAGGGATTTATGGGAATAAATGCATAGATAGTAAAGGGGGTCTACACATACTACACATATAATCTAGGACACACTTCAACATCTATGGCATCTACAAATAACAAACATCATAATGCATCATTGTTACAACTATGTACACTTACACCTACCGCTTACACACAATCAAGCATAATTTCATACTTTACAATTGAATCAACTCAAGAAAAGATTGTTGTTAGAACTTGTAGACAATCTCAAATACACACAAAAGACAACAACATGTCAATTGAATGCTAGTGAGATCATACAAAACATTAACACAAATAAAAGAAAACCCACTCACTAGTATCCCAAATCCACATTAATATAATCCCAATCAACTAATCTTCAACAACAATAATCTAATCATATTAAAAACCTCTAAATCCTCTCTATCCATTTGTATTTTTATTCTTAAAAATTCAACTTCAACTCATTTAATTTAAACTCTAATTATGAAGCGAGCTATTTCAAAATACAATCATTATATCAAATTATGAATTAAAAGCAAAAAGTAAACTTTATCTTACCTTTCTGTAAAAATTACTTCTATTCGTGGGTGAAAGCCTGATCTTCCCTCAAATGTTTGAAGGCTCATTCAAGGGATTTAGTGGAGATTGTGTCCATTAAAAAAATTCAATTAGTGTGCTCTCAATGATTGCACATCAGTAAATATATGCAAGTATTTGACTTAATTCATTAAAATGTCCCCGGGCAATCCAAAAAATGTTTGGAAAAATCATTACTTTCACGGTTTCTGGGATTTGTTGGAGCCCATGTGAGAGATGTTGCCTGATCGAAAAGCCAAATACATAAAAATCTGATCCTATCTTAAAATTATCAAACCCACATCTTTTGATGACATACAGGCAGAACTTTTTGATAATGCAATCCATTGTTGAGGGGAGCCCATAACATCATGATATAATGCTGGCAATGAACAGTTCATATCAGCTGTATAGTTTATGTATGTTTTGTATTGTTGTTTGACAGTATTTTTAAGGGTTTATATTGTTTTTAATATGAAGAATCGACAATCATTATGACTGATCTTATAATTATATTGTTGTGTTTCAAATGTCTCTTCATTAAGATGTAGCATTTCAATCAGAGTTTGAATTTGTGACCATAGTTTAATCGTCCGAACTAGTATATTGTTATTTTATACTATTTTTATTGTAAGATCTGTATGAGTCTGTATTGATAAATTGTACTTGTTTATTAGTTAATAATTTGATTATACAATTGTTTTATTAATTTTTATTGTTAATGAATCACTGAATATGATCTGAAATATTAAAAGAACACTTAAAATCGTCGTAAAACTTTGTTAAGGACCCGTACCAATGTATTCTCTATTTCCTTTTTAAGGTTAAATCCTTGATGTAAAAAGAATAATATTATGCTTCTCCCAATCTCAACGTTTAATCAAGTTCTTCACAGCATCATCTCTTTTCTTTTGTTAAGCTACGATAATACATGAGGAAGGACAGACAATGCTGAGCATTTTTTTTGGTACTGAAAAGTGAAAAGACATTTTGTGCTTAGGAAAAAAAGGTAGGTGTCACGTGGGTTTGTCTGGTTAATTTCTCTTTTCTTAAATCTCTAGCCATCTGGTTCGACAGGAATCAACGGTTTTTTCGCAACTATTCTTGCCCAGTGGGAATCCTTGTGTCACGAGGTACAACTCTTAATAGAAATGGATGAGCTGGCACATATTTCTAATGTGCAGGCCCGAGTTCTTCTTCCATGGGGGAAAACTAAGTGGTAACTAAAAAGTGATGGTGTTTTTCGACAAAACCTAAGTAAGACAAGCCTTAGGATAGATGTTTCGAAATGCTAGAAGTGAGCAGCTTTTTTCTTTTAAATAGATTAAACAAGGAGGACCCTCATCCATTTTAAAGAAGTCATTGGTATTCTAGTGCTTACATTTCTGCTGTTGTCATTGTGTGGATGTAGAGCTGATTGTTCTTGGCAAAATAAATGTTCACTTCCTTTCTTGAAAGATATAATTATTTAAATCTCGATAGATATGTATTTTATTAATGGAGTCATATAAACTTTAATGGATAAGAGAAATATTGGAGTTATGTATGATTATTAGATTCAAATATTTGTTCAATTTGGTTGCAACCATACATTTTCTATTGTTAGTTATTTGAAGGATTATACAACAATCCATACTGCACTTCTTGATAGAGAAGTTTATTTACTCGCTAGCGGTTAAAATCTAGAATAACGTCCATGTCTCTTTAAATAAAAAAAAACATCTTTAATGGGCAACCCAAATAAACCATGACATTCATAACAAACTATGCTAGAACATTTCATTGTTCCTCACACACATGTTTACAAAAGGATAGCTTCTACAACTCCACACTCGTAGTAGGAAATGTTTGCATCCACATTAGAAGCTTACAAATCTCATCAAGACTACAAACATACAAAGCCATCACAAATTCACTCTAATGGCCAAGCTCTTAGTTTTACACTAGACTCATATTGCATTAGACAACAACAACACTAAAGTAGTTTAAACATTGACCAATGCAATCATGTATAATGCGCTTCAAAAGTTTGTACCAAGGAGCCACTTCTACAACTATGACATTATTTTGGATCATTGGTATCTATCACTTGGACTACTTTGTGTTCCAACTCTTCTGTACAAAGACTAGCTTCTCTCAACAAGGATTCATGTGTTAAACAACACACTCTGATTTTAATGTTGGAGTATGGGGACCAAATTCACTTGGCATTTGCAAGCATGCATAGCCATGACTATGATTCAACAAGAAACCATGTCAACACACTCCAAACCTTCATTGGTTCCTAGTTATAAGTACAACAAATTTAGATCTTCATTGTTTCCTAAGCTTTGTAAAATATTTTTGGCTTCACATCTACAAGTCATCAATAGATATATGTGTTACTTGCACTTTTGGGTATATTTTTGGTGTAATAAGGGTACCACTCTAGAAGAAAGGGTAACTAATCTAGGCACAACCACACAATGGTTCAACATTATTTGTGATTTTTTAGATCAACATCAATTAAGTTATTTATGTGCATTAGGTGTAATGAATACCATTGCTATACAAGAAAGGGTGAATAATTTGTGCATAGTTCTATATTAGTTGTGCTACTAAAATTGACTCAAATGTAAGCTTGTCACATGCCTCAATCTTCTCTTGCAATCACAACAATGTGACATGATGTTCTATGTATGGATGGGGCACTTTGATAGAATAGATTTATACACATTTACATAAGGATATATTCTATATAGCTTAATGCAACTTAATAGAGAAGCAATATGCACACACACTTCTATCAAGCTACACAACTTTGGGAGTGAATTTTAATTTTGACACAATTATTACCATCTTCTACTTCAGCCTTTCTATGTCTTGAATGATTTATTTCTTCTTTGTGTATGATTTGCACGTGGGCATCACATGAACCTACCTCAATACATTTGGTTTGGCTCTTTACACATCCAACTCATTTCCACATCTACTCCACATGATCATACCAACTAATTGGCACCATATGGATCCAACATATGGCACAACCTTGGTCACATGGGAAGCACACCGTACATTTATTATATTTATTAGCATCTTATGGAAGGATTAGTTGATAATAGGAAGGATTAGTTGATAACCTATTATATAAATACACCTCACTATGCATTTTGTAAACTAGTTTTCTAACTAGTGAGCCTTATCACATCAGTTGGCCTAGTTTGGTTGGCCTCTAGGGTGTTTGGTGAATCATACGGATGTTCTCTCCCTACTTGAATAATAAATTGAGCTACCATCCTTGCCTCTATAATTATTTGTACATTCACATAATATCATGAATGAAGGGCATCATATTATTTTTTTCTTATAACATGTTCTTGTCATGCTTTTTCTATAATGGTTCTAATTTCAAAAACCTAGTGAATATTATCACATCTTCATGAGCATTATTTCATATCCTTATTGCTACACATAAGGTTGTCTTTCGATCTTAAACATAAATCAAAATAGACATTACTATTATCCTTGGAGATTCCTAATAACTAGGATTGAAGAAAGTTAAGGATAGTATTGAGAATATCCCAATCATGAGGAGCGCCTCCCTACCTTTGATCTTTTCATTTCCTATTACTATCTCAAGCTTCATGTGTTCAAACTGGTAGTTTAAAAAAAAATCATTATCATTTAGTGAAGAAGGATTATGAGGTATAAATATAAGGCAATGGTTAAGAGGGTCAACTTGGGTCTGTGAATCATTCTAGAAATGAGATGATTTATCATTATTTATTTCTAAATAAATAGATTAAGTGATTATATTCTTAAAACTACCTAAGAAATCCCAAATGTTAAATTCTTCTAGCTAAATATTAGAAGAGAGAAGTCTAGTTAGTTTAAGAAATTCAAGGTATTTTTTGAGAAAATTTCCCACAAGTTGTCATTTTCTCTAAAATATGTCCAAACTAATTTTTCCCCTAGGGTATTATTGACTTTATATGTATCCTTGATTCCACATCATATCTTAGATGATTTTACAAACTCCATCCCATTTCATAATGGAGGTTTTCCTTTCACCTGATGTCCTATTCCAAATATAATTCTTCATGAAGGAGTTGATTCTATTATGTAAATTCTCTAAAGTAGCAAGAATAGACATAAAAGTTAATACTAAATAAATTGCAACTTCCCTACCCAAGAAATCCATTTTCCTTTACAAGAGGCTTATTTATCATGAAATTTATTTATGAGATAATCCTAAAAGTACTTAGTGGACCTTTCTTTTAAAATAAGAACTATCAAGTATTTAGTCAAGGAGGTTTAATGGAAAATCCAAAAATTCTAGCAATTGTGATTTTGGATTATAGGAGAGATATTAAAAAATCCCAATTTAGCCTTGTTAAGGCTTTGACTTTAAATTATTTAATATAAGTCTAGAATTCTTGTAATAGCCTTATTATTCGAGATTCTAGCAAGGCTAGCCAAAATTTATTCATGAGACAAAAAGATACCTTCCATGATAATGAAAACTTTGGATCTTTTTAAGTTCTTTGACATTGCACACTACACAACCCAATTTTTTAACACATGATGATGAAGAGGTAGAGAAAAATTAGGTCCCCTTTTCTAATAGCTTTGGTACCTTGAAAAAGTCTTGTCAGTACACTATTAATGAGGATAGAAAATAAGATCTTTGCAAAGAAAAACTTTCCAAGAATTAGTAAGAGGAAGCCTAGGTCCAAGTGATCATAAACTTTATTGAAATAAATTTTGATTATCATTGTTTAATATCTCTTGAGCTTCATAGAGTTTTGAAGATTATGCATGACTAGAATCCTATCAAGATATATCTTCTTTCTATAAACCCCCTCGTTGAGGAGAGATGATAATTGTAAAATATTACGCACCATATAACCATGGCCTTAGTAATGATATTCTTGGTAATGGCCTTATTTTTAATTATTTTGGATCTCAAATTTTTTTATGAAAGTAATCCTATTTTGTGGTTTTAACCTACACATTCTTGACCTTTGAAATCTTATTCAACACTACTATTTCATAAATAATATTAGTGTCTACACATATCATTAGATATTGTTGTGTAAGGATTTTTTCCTTATTCAAACCCCTTGGATTGATTTAATGATATGAACAAGGATTAAAGACACCAAATCACAATTTAGTTTTCCTATTCTATTGCTATGATTTTGATGATGCAATGATGTGCTATGATACTCTAAATGATAATGTGATGACTATAACCAAATATTCTTAATAGATTTTAGATGAGTAAATGTTCTCCCTTTTATACAAAACCTAGTATGTAAATCAAATATTTTGAGCTCAATTTGGTAAGTAATGAATAGAATGAATGAAGTTAGCTTGGACCCATTTTTAGGTTTAAATTTGAAGTTCAAGGGTCAAAACATTATCTACAAATTTCAACCAACTTTAGTTCCACATGTATTTAAAATTGACCTAGGTCAAGGAATCAAATATATGCATATTAGATATGGATCTTTGTGATGAATAGAATCAAGTTCAACCAAGTCTCTAGTTAATTGTCAAATTTAAGAAAAAATATCCAAGACTTATCAAATTTTAATAAAAAGGGTCAAAATGAGTCCAAAACAAAAGGGAAAAGTGCAAGGTATGCACTTTTTACCCTTATATTTTTTCCTTACTATGAATTTCATTTGTAGTATGATTCTTGCAAGTCAAAGTAAAAAAGTAGTCTACATGAAAGTAAATAACAAGCACACATTAAAAGGATATAAGTATGGATTAATATTTCATTTATGCTTTTATTAATGAAAACTTCACCTTAGCACCTTTAATATGAGTGGATTATTAAAAAAATAATATGCATAGTCATGGAATTTTGTGACAATAAGCTGGATATGTGATAGCTAAATGCAAGTACAAGTGTTGAATAGTGTTGTGGGGCTAGAAAATATGTAGATGAAATTATGATTTTGGGAGTTTTGTGATGGGATCATGATTATGAAAGCATACATTGATAGTAAACATGATATAAATTAAAATCCAAACAAAACAATCACCTTTCTAGATTCTTGTGTCTTTAGAAATTCTTTTTGGGTCTAGGAGAACTTTGTCGTGCACAAGTATCCATAAATATGTGGTCAGGTATAAGTTATAAAAGGAATGTGAAGGTTAATTAATATTGTAATAAGAAAAAATAGAAGCATTCACATATTTGTATTAGTTTTCTATGTAGTTGGAACAATGGTGTAGTCATTAAAAGGAGTGAGGGAAAACATGTTAGATGCATAGGACAACTAAGATGGGGGTGAATCCGTTGTAAATTAAAACATCAAAACCCTCATTAACATTCAGATCTTTATTAGCCCTTAAACCCTTAATTAGATCTAGCATGAAAGTAAAAAAATAGAAACACATCAAAACACCATGCATAATAGAACACTAGATTTACATGGAAAACCCAAGAAGGGAAAAACCATAGTGAGAATTAGCTCACAATATAAAGTAATAGCAACAATGAATACAATAGGCTCATTTCCCAAAAGAAAGAAGGGCTCACTACTAAAGGACACACTATCCAAAAGAAAGAAGATAGAAGAAGGGGTGGTTCATGACCAATTTGAACTAATAATAATGCATCTCTCTTATGTTGAAGGTACAGTTCCATTGAAGCACAAACAACTCATTCAATAGACTAAAATGTAGACACCTTCTTCTCACTGCATGTGGGAGTCATAGGCATTAAAGCTCGCACTAAAATAACCACACTTGATCACTTTCACATAATTTACATCAAATGCACTCTTTTCTTAATCCACACAACAAGTCACATTGTATTTATACCATTTGTGACCTAAAACAGTTTCAATTAGGTTGAAATTGTTTTAGCCTTAAGGAAATGTATGCACCTTAATCGTGCAACATTAAATAGGTCCGCACCAAACACTTCCACGATATAAATAAGTGAAGTCAGACCATGCCACAACTTAGTTGGGACCCAAATCTACACTAAAATGCTTCTCAACACTTCTACGAACAATAATAATCCACCACAATTAGCGTTAGCATGCCAGGTTATCCAAACTTGCACTAACACTAACAAGTGAACACAAGCAAGCCTCTCTAGGTCTGAAGACATCTCGTAGACCATACAACAACATTCCAAAACATCTTAGAATATTCTACATCATCAAAATATTCACCACTACTACTGCAACCACCTAAAACTTAAGAACAGTTTTATTATGTGCAACCAAACACACTAACACAGACATCCAACACACCAAACAACCTTACAGAACACCACAACACCTAAAAATTCAAGGAAAGCTAGATACAAATAGTATAAGAACATTCCTAGATCCAAAAGACAAGAACCTTCACTTAAAATAAATGTGGAGCAATATCATCTCTCCCAAACACCTTGTTTTATTAGATAGACATGTTAGAGTAATAAGTTATATGCTTAATTAATTATATCATATTGGTTAATTAATTAAGTCACTTATTCCTCTAGTTGCTTAAGCTAAACTTAGGCACATTAATAATTGATTAATTATTAAGTGTGCACACTAGGGTTTCATTTAGGGTTTCTTGATCTCCTTCATAAGGATTGATCTCTTTGTAATATTTGAGATTCTCATAATGCATTTTACACTTTGAGGTTTACAGAACATCTTGTTGGTTTTGCATGTATTTTGCATGTGATAAGTGATTGCATGTAGGTGATCTTGGATTCTAACATGGTATCAGAGCTCCAGACCTGCCGCTGCTTGTTCGTGATCTGAAGATATGGCTTCTCAGTGAGTTTCAAATGCAAGGGTTTCCACAGGCATCTTTTATGCAAGATTTGGGGGTAGCCAATTTTTTGGCACACTATGGGCTCAAATGGATGTCGCCATTGCATTCACAGTGCCTCAAAACCCTAGGAATGCCTGTCGTTTGGTTGATTTTGGTGATCTTGATCTGGGAGGCAAATTTTTTTTGCCAGGGAGGCCGTACAACCTCCCTAGCATGCGTTCCGAGGCACAAATTTCAAAAAAAATTGAAATTTTTTTTAAAAAAGTGATTCTTGGAATTTGTGCCGACGCTCGCAGTGTAGAGAGGATTCCGCCACCGGGAGGCCACCCAGCAGCCACCGCCACCGGTGGCTCCCCCCCCCCCAGCTCCGGCAGTCGGCCTAGCCCCCGCAGGTCCCTTCGCGTGCAACGTCAGTCATATGGACAACCGGGGCTTACCCGCCAGCCCCTGAGGGCTCCCTATCTGCAGCGCATGGTCGCATGGAGAATCAGAGGCTCTGCCTAGCTCCCTGCCCTACGCCCACGGTCGCATGGAAGACCAAGGGCCGAAATTTTTTTTGCAAGGGGGCCAAATTTTTGTGCTGATGGCCGGATGGCCATCAAATTTTTTGCAGTAAAGTGCTGACATCAGCATGACATCATCGGTCGTACGACAGTTTGTCCCCCTAACCCTTATTTGCCTTAAAAGAGTAGTTTTTTTGTTTTTGGCATAACTTGGGAATACGGTATCGAAATCGGGAAAACAAGATATTGCCGAAAAGCTGGTTCTGAGTACTTTTGTTTGGTGTAGTTTATTTTACAGTATTTTCCTATTTTACTGCATTTATTTCTGGTTGAAGTCAGATGTTTATTTTATGCTTCCGAGCTCATAACTCTTTGCCACGATCTCTGATTTTCGCTATCTTTGCGGCGTTGGAAAGGTATTGAGGAGCTTTATGTTGCTGTCTATGCAATTTTTTTTGTATCTGTCCTAGGTTTTTCATTATTCCAGATTTGAACCGATGGGTGTTTTGGAGATTACTTGGATATTTTGACAGTTGGGAGAGTGCATCTCGCATCTTTACACTTCGTTTTCAGTGATACATCATTCAATAATTGACTGTTGCTTCATAGATTCCAGCGTTGTTCCTGTTTGGAGTTTTTGAGTGTTTTGTGGCATCGGGTCTGCTGTTGCATCATTATGATTCTGATATGGTTTCTTGTAGACCGAAGTATCTTTCCTTGCTTGCTAGATTGCGGTTCCAGTGTTACTCTACAGTGTTCTTCCAGTGCTTCTTTGTAGCATGTCATATCATTGTAGGGGGGTTTTGTTCCACTGGGTTTTCCTCCTCTACCTCTTTCTTGCATTTGTAAATGGGTACCTGATCAGGCCTAGTTGCCAGGACCCATCTTTGCTTGCATGCATCTTCTTCTAGTGTTTTAGCTTCTTCCTAAGTTCATCTTAAGGGGGGGTGTTAGAATAATAAGTTATATGCTTAATTAATTATATCATACTGGTTAATTAATTAAGTCACTTATTCCTCTAGTTGTTTAAGCTAAACTTAGGCACATTAATAATTGATTAATTATTAAGTGTGCACACTAGGGTTTCATTTAGGGTTTCCCTTTTAGGGTTTCTTGATCTCCTTCATAAGGATTGATCTCTTTGTAATATTTGAGATTCTCATAATGCATTTTACAGTTTGAGGTTTATAGAACATCTTGTTGGTTTTGCATGTCTTTTGCATGTGACAGGTGATTGCATGCAGGTGATCTTGGATTCTAACAAGACATACTATCAAACACATCTTCCACTATAGTACAATCCAAAACCTAAAAAAATTGGGTATAAAACACCAACACCAACACTGTGTTGACATCAATACCAAAAAATCCATGCTTCTAACAACTAAGGGTTGACATCATCAACACCAATAGAATTCCAACACTCTCTTCATACAAGGGGCTAACATCAATAACAACACCCAAATAACTCACAAACAAATCAAGCTTCCAACAATCTCCCCCTTTGTCATTGATGGAAACATCGGATTTGTAGAAAACCATCAATAATAAAAGAAACCAACAACAACTCTGCAACAAGAAGCATTCCCCCTGACCGAGTCAACTCTCACTCTTCATATTCTCATCCTCTTGCTCCTGAAAACTCTCTCCCCTGTGTTCTTCAAACCATATTCTCTTATGAACTATGGTTTTTCAACCAACTTTCTCCCCCTTTGACATCAATGGTAAAGGGCCATAGACACATCCAACTCTCTTTCCTGTATTGAACTCTTTTTTTCTCCCCCTTTCACAACACTCAAAGGGAAACACCATCAACCAAATCTTCTTCATTCAATTTTATGTACTCTCCCCCTTAGGGGCACAAATATGCTCCATCTGATTGCACCAACTAGTATCCACTACTACATACTCCCCTTGAGAGGTAACCTCCATCAATTTGGAACAAAAGAATAAATCTTGAATTTCTCCACCAAACTAATGGACACTCTTATGCATTTAGCTGAAAGGAGGGGTAATAACCCATAACTTTTGTTAGAGATACTCAAATGTATCTTTAGGAAGAGCCTTCTTGAAAATATCTACAACTTGATCCTTTGTAGGAACATACTCTAGATTCACCTCATTTTTTGCAACCTTCTCTCTTAGAAAGTGATACCAAATTGAGATATGCTTTGTTCTTCAGTGCATCACCAAATTCTTTGATATATTGATTGCACTTGTATTGTCACATAGGATAGAAATAGATTCATCATATAAAATTCTATTATCCTTTAATGTCTACTTCATCCACAACACTTTTGTGCAACAAAATGTTGTTGCAATGTACTCTACCTCTATAGTAGATAATGATATCAAATCTTGCTTCTTAACCATGAAACCAATTTGCTTCCAAGAAAGAAATAACCTCCACTTGTACTTCTTATGTCATCCATACAACTTGCCCAACATGCATCTATATATGCACTTAAAGAGAAATCAATATTATTTTTATACCATATACCATATTCCAGAGTGCCTTGTAAATATCTAAATATCCTCTTTATTGCTACCACATGTGATTCTCTAGGATCTTCTTAAAACCTGACCATAATAAAAACTTCATGCATGATATTTGGTCTTGTAGTAGTTAGATATAGCAGTCCACCAATCATTAATCTGTACTTTCTCTAATCGATCTTAGGAGATTCATCATTCTTTCTCAGCTTGCAACTAGTAACCATAGGAGTACACACCAGTTTAGAGCCCTCCATTCCAAACTTCTTCAAAATTTCCTTAACATATTTTGACTGTGAAATTAATTTTCCTTTTTCTATCTAATTGATTTGTAACCCAATGAAGAAATTCATCTCCCCAAACATATACATCTCAAACTCTTTCTACATCTCTTCTGAAAATCTCTTGCACATATCTTCATTTCCTCCAAAGATTATATCATCAACATACACTACCACAATTAAGATTTGTTCTCCTTCAACTTTGAAATGAAAATTGATATCTGTAATACCTTTATTAAATCCTTGTTGCAACAAGTACATGTCCAATCTTGCATACCAAGCTCTAGCAACTTGTTTGAGACCATACAATGCTTTCTTCAGTCTATAAACCATATTAGGATCATTTGATAGCCAAAATCTTTTTGGTTGTTCAATGTATACCTCTTCTTTCAACTCACCATTCAAGAATGTAGACTTCACATCCATCTGATAATCCTTGAAATCCTTATGTGCTACAAAGGCCAAAAACATCCTAATAGCCTCCATTCTTTCCACCAGAGAAAATTTCTCCTTAAAATCTATTCCTTTCACTTGTGAGTAGCCCTTACACACAAGTCTAGCCTTATTTCTGTCAACTTCCCCATTCTCATTCAACTTGTTTTAGAATACCCATATAGTTCCCATTACATTCTTATTTTATGGTCTTCGGACTCATTCCCAAGTTTGATTCTTCTCAACTTGCATCAATTCTTCTTCCATATAATTTTTTTCAATTCTCATCCTTACATGCTTCAATCACTGTCTTAGGTTCTACTTTGGAAATTAGACCAAAAAAATACCTATTCTTCTGTCATAACAACTTTTCGTCTTGTCAACACACCTCTGCTCTTATCACGAATGATCTGATCTTCAGAATGGTTCTTCTGCACATACTTAGGAGTCTTAGGAATCCTTTCTAGAGCTTCTTCCTCTTCAAAATGCATCTCCTTTTCCTTTTCTTCTTCTCTGCAAGAAGACTCGTCAGATTCATATCCTTCTATCAATACTGACCTTTTATGTGGTTCTTCATCTACTTTGACACTTGCAATTTCACCCATTCTCAACATAATTATTCTCTCATTTTTTTGAAATCACATAGATTGAGTCAAGAGACCCTTGAGTATCCCAAAAAATACTGGAATTATCATGATTAACTTCTTATACTACTTAACACAAAACCAAATCTTATATTGAATATACCATTTTCTTGAGTATGATTTTCTTTGAACTAATGATTTATTTTTATAACTAAAAATTTATGTTAACCCAACCTTCAATCATGTTCCCAATCCTCATTAGCTCTACTTAATTATACCATATCCAAAATTTGTGCCATCTGAATATTTTTTAGCTCTTTGAAATGTTAGCACACACACCTAAAATATTTTATAGTTTTAGTGACATAAAGGATCAACATCACACACTCTATTTTCTATCCATGCAACATAATCCTCCTTTGATGGTCACCTGTCCTCCAAAACCTTAGCCACTTTGTGCATATGGGTCATGTACCATTCATCTAGGAGTAATTTTGTTTCCTTGATAAAGTTATCAAGGCTAGACTCCAATTTTAGAAACTTATCCAATCCTACATTTCTCAAAATTGGATCCACTTCATCATATGAAATGATGAATACTACAAAATTTTGCACAATTTTATGAATCTTTGCTTCATATTTAGCTAATAATTTAATATTTCTGCCATCATCAAGTATATGAGGAAAATAATAATCCTCAAGGGCATTGAAGATATTCATTTTATCTTTTAACATCACATTGATCAAGTCTGATTTGAAAAAAAAATTTCATTCAAGAGTCATGTCACTTCATGCATACTTGAGATCATAGTTGGAGCCTTAGGACCAAATATTGCATGAATAAACATGTTTCCCACATCCTGCATACATGGAATCCACGTACTTAAGAGGTCCCTCAAGGATTTCTCATGATTGACATAGATAATGTAGGATTTTCTCAAATTTCTATAGTAGACCCATGTGTCATCAAATTTATACAAAATTCAAGATAGGCAATGATTAAAACAATTTACTAGAAAAATAAACAAAGTTTCTTCCCTTTTTCTCTTGCTATAGCCTCTACATTTTGGATTTTCTTGAATTTATCCTTCAACTTTGAAATCCTCAAGATGAATGTTTTTGTATCCTACTAGGATGTATCTCCTAAACTATTGTAAGGTGTTGCAGGCTCTGATGTGATGCTTTGAGGAGGGATCAATGAATTCACCCTATTGTATTCCTATAGTAGCTTAATATGGTCATTTTGCAATCTATCAAAATCAACTTACAACTTGTTTGTTGTTACCTGACTAAACAATGGTTTACACACTACTAAGGATGCTACTTGAGGAGTACTGGTATCACTCACTATTCTAATAATTGAATTTATAATGAGCTCATTTCTATCCCTAGCTGTTTGGGGTTTATTTTTCTTAGGGGGTATTTCCCATATATATAAGGTTTCAAATTTGGTCTTGAAGCATAATCCAAAATAAAACTCCTTTGCTTGATCCTCAGAGGCCAAAACCTCTTCATCATTATCCTACCTCCTTATTGTATCTAGGGCTATAGAAATTTTTATATCCCATCCTAAAAACATAAAAAACCCACTCTCTTTAATCAATCTCCTCCCCTCCTTTGGGGTGATATTATTGACATCAAATTAAATTTCCTTAATGACCTTATGAGTTATCTCCTTGAGCTCATCTTCACTTATTTCTCCTCTTTTGTTATTCATTCTCTACATGAAGGTTTTATTTTCTTCTTAATAAAAATGGATTTTAATTCCTTAGACTTAATGAATTCATCATAAAAGAGGAATTATTTGCATGCTAAGGCCCTTACATCATGCATATCCTTACCTCCTGTAGTGTCATAAATTTTCACCCCTAACAATTTCAAACTACCTTGACATCCTATTTTTCCTACAACATTAAAATAATAGTTTATTCATTTCAATGTTAGATCATAAAAATAAATTAAATTCCCCAATACCTCGATAAATTTGGGGAAAAATCACTCGGTCAGGGGTGGTAGCACCCTTATCCTTAAGGGTTTCCTAATTCAAATTTTAATTTTGGTCTCGATCTTTGGTGGTTTAAAAAGACCCCAGGTTAGCCTAAATTTGAAAGTATCAATCAAAATGCATATATAAATAAGTTTTATTCTCATTACGAGAGATGATTATGATTAATGGGCCATCATGATAAAATTATGAAGATATATTGAGTTATCCTCTACAAGCTATCTATAGCAATCCATTGTGTTTTGGGAACTAACCTTTTACACGTCCATCAAGCAATGAAGGCATCCATTAATAAAAAAATGTAGCAACTCATGGTGTGGCATCACTTCATCAAGGATTTCATACCAAGGTAACATTGTCATTTATCATTTTTTTTAGTCAATTATTATTGCTATTTGGCATATGCCTGACCTAAGGCATATTCCCTCTTGATCATCATCATTTGTTGTATGTGGAGGTAGGAATACTAAAATGGGGTTTGACTTAGGCAAGCCCCTATACAACACAACCTTTCTCCATATTCTCATGTGTGTAGGACATATCTCAAAGTTTCATCAGTAGATAATCACAAGAAACACAGTGCAGACTGTAACACAACATTTAAGATTTTAAAAATACAAAAAAAGTTAACTCTTAGGTCCACCCATTTCAAGCTCCATTTTCATAGAAGATTCCTCTTTGTATCTCCTTCTCATATTTGCAATGTTTTGACAGTTTTTGTTTTCATCTGTGTGATAAATTACATTTTTAGATCTAGGATTTATGTCAAATAGGATTGTTAAAACACACATAAAATGTATCTTCTTTACAACTCAAGAGCACAAAAACCCTAGGAGATTGGATCTCCCTTGTGGTAGCAAGTCAATCATAAAATACTAGTTGGTTTGTATTCAAATGTGGAATCAAAGTGAAAAGAGGTTAATCCTATTTAATCTAATTAGATCTAGGATCACTTTTCCTACTTCACATTTTGGTGAAGCTGACATATCCAACACAATTTTTTTATTTTTTACAGCATAAATTTCGGAAATTGATTCAAAACCTAGCTTCTTTGAAAGGTCTTGTTGTAGATTTATATTTGTTTCATTCTTAAAATTAAGCATTTGTATTATTTTGTTCATTAAGCATTAAAGATCTTGGTGTTTGAAATTTAGAGAAAAATTAAAAAATAATTTGAATTTAATTTTAGATCCGATTAGGGCTTAGATCTGAGTTATTTTGAGATGTTTGCGTGCAATCTTAGGTTGTTTTTAAATTTTTCAAAGTGCATGCAATGTTTTTGGTAAAAACATTAAAAAATAAAGAATCGCATATTGTTTTCATCCTAAAAGCTTAGTGGTGTTATCTTTCATTATTTTCAAGATAAATTCAGTCAATTGTAATATTTTAAATTTTAAAAATTGTCATTTGAAAAATTTGCATTGCCTTCAAAAAAAATTAAAAAATTGTGCATGATTATGTGTTTCACATAGAGAAATTAGGGTTTTGTGCATTTCTAGAAATCTATTTGCATCCAGACCTGAAGATCTACAACTTTATATTTTCAAACATTATTGTTCAGTTTCAAAATTTTAAAACATAAAAATTTAACTCCTCTAGACTAGGGTGCTCACATCCATGTCCAATTAGTTTGACATTAAATTTTCTATGTGAAACCCTACTTGTGGTCTCTATTTAGATTTGGTTCCTATTTTTGGATGTATTTCCTGAAATTGTCTAATTTTTCTATGTATTACTAGTTTGATCCAAGGGACATAGTAAAAAAAACTCTTTACCAAAATATTGTTTTTCATAATCAATATATTATTATCACACTTTGTTAAGAAATTTCAAGAACTTTTCTTACAAGAATGTGAAAATGAGTTTCTCTCTCTTCTTTTGTTATTTTTCTTTGAACCCTCTCCTAATATCTCTCCTACTTATGAGGGTATCTTGGCATAAGAGTCTGCAATCATTGATACTTTACCATATCTTCATGAAACTCAATTTTGTCCCTCTTCCAATATCTCTCCTACTTGGTAGGATATCTTGGCACAAGAGGATGTAATCATTGATACATATTCTACTTCAAATGATAGTAAGGTGCCTTGCATAAATGAAGATTCAAAATTGACATTAGGTCCCCCATTGATAGAATATTGTTAACAAGTAGTTAACTCAGTTTAAATTGTAAACCCACAACTAATTATTGGGCCCCATATCATTATAGGACCTCCTAAAAACCAATCTAAACCTCCTAGTAATATCCTAAACTTTTCCAAGAAAATCACTCAAAATAGCTATACACACTAAAATGTGTTACAAAAACCAAGTTATCATACATTTTCTCACACATATAACACTCAAAGTAACAAGAAACCAAATAAAATGCCAACCTCCATTTTGTTTCCTCAACCATATCTTCCTCCAAACCCTCACCTTCCTCAATGTAATGATAAAGAGTATGATCTTGTTTCAAGCAAGTTCATAATACTCCAACCAAGATCTCTCTTTGGGACTTAGTTCAAACTTCACCTACATACCATGAGATGCTCCAAGAGGATTTGTAGAAGATTGAAATCTCACCTTCTATTAAACCAAATGATGCAGTAGCCTTGTTGGATGACATGAATACAGCAAACCTAGATAGTGTTTCCATCAAAGTGAGTTACCTCCTGAGATTCAAAAATATTATGAGGCTCTAATAATATTGGTGATCATTAATAAAACTTGGATTATAAAAACTCTTATTGACAATGTATTAACTTTTAATGTTTGTAGCATTGATCTTTTAGATAAGGTTGGTGTGGATAAGAATATCATAAAATCGAATAATATTTATATTCATGGCTTTGATAATGTTGGTAGGAAATTGTTGGGGACAATCACACTACCCATTAAGGTGGATCTCATGGACTTTCCTACCCTTATCAATGTCATTCTAGAAAATATCTCATATAATATTCTTCTTGGTAGACCATGGATTAATTCCATGAAGGGAGTCATGTCTACTCTTCACCATGAGATGAAGTATGAATATAATAATAAGGTACATATAGTTAAATACAATTAACAATTGGAAGTCAAACATAACACTTCCAAATCTCTTTGTACTTTGATTCAACCTTCAAAAGTTGAACTATCACCTTCCAATGATAATGATACCATGAATACGATCTTGAGTGATTATTGGGGATCATTAGACTTTACACCTACGTTCTTTGGGGATTATAAAATATCACCATCAAAGTCCGAAGAGTTGAAGGTTATTTCAATGGAATAAACACAACCTAATAAAAATAATGATAAAAAAAAGACTTCATCCTCAAATACATTCTTTGGTGATGATTGGGTTTCATTAGATTTTACACTCTCCTTTGTGGTAGAGTACAAAATCTCAAAATCTCAACCTAAGGAATCTCATGTTTTATTTGCTAAAACATTTTCTACATCAACAAATCCAAAAACACCATCCAATGATGATGATGGGGGCTCTTTATCTTTTGTCCCTTTTGTGTCAGTGATTTCTAACCTTAGGATTTCAACACCTAAAAAGGATTTTCATTCTTGAAAAAGAATCAATTGTTCTCATAATAATTTAGACAAGACTCCTCCATTAGTGTTGGAAAAGTGTTATGAGCTTGGATTTAAAACTCTTTCTAAAATTGGATATAATGAAAACATGGAACATGGGGTTAAGGATCATGTGAAGTCTACACCATAATTTAAAAAAAGAGGTTTAGATTTCTAATCTTCTCCTTCATCTACATCTCATCCTCCAACATATACTATATTTATAACTTCTTGTGGTAAACGAGAAAAATATTCTTCACAAAAGAAATGATTGTCTCCTACTCCTTATACTTTATCAAAGCACAAGCATATTTTATTGAGACTTCTAAAATCCTACTTGATTACTCTTCCTCATCCATCATGTAATAAATTTTATAAAAATCACCCTTTTTTGCATACCATCAAGTGCATGGTCATTCTACCAATGAATGTCAAATCTTAGGCAATAAAATACAACTTATTGATTATGGTGTTCTTCCATGTGTTGATTCACCTAATCATTTTAAATAATTATCTCTATTGTATTGTGTTTCTCCTCACTATGTAGCATTTGTAGCTTCATATTTTTTCTCATTATCATTCATGGTGGTACAATCTTATGTGCAACAATATTCCATTATGGTAGCAACACAATATTTATTAGCATGGTTGTCCTTGTATTTATAATTGAGGGGCAAGGAGGACTAGGTTCGAGATGTGTGTATTATTTTAAAGGATCCCCTCTTCCCCTTTCTTTTCCTTAAAATATCGATATAGCAAGTATATTGACATTTTAAGGGGTATCATATCATCCTATCCAATTTCAGTGATGTCTTGTGAGTTTTGAATTACTGGCATATCCCCTTGGTGGTGGAATTATTTTTAATATCCCTTGAGGTGTGGTTATCAATTCATCCCCTATGACATTAAGAATTTATTTTTCCCCATTAATGTTAAACATTTGTGAAATGAAGAAAATAGGTGTTCCACCTTTTGGGAGGTGGAACACAAACTAGGTGTTTAGGAACCTAGACCAATTTTCTTCAAGTTTCATTCAAGGAAACCCTAGAGATATCAATCAATGATGGAATAAGGGAAAGAGATCTACTAGAAGGGTCTCCTAGGGGTGTGATTAAAGACTAAAGAGGGGTTCACCACCAAGATAGGGCTTGGAAAAACAAGAAATGTAAATGATGAAAGTATCATGCAAACTTGACTAAATGACCTAAGAAATGAAATTAAAATACAAAATAATAAACTGAGAATGATCAGAGGTGCACCTGGGAGAGAGATGAGGTCAAAACAATCTCTAAAACTCTAAAATCTTGTTGTTTGATGCCCAAGGGACTCATATGCTAGTCTAGGCAATTAAGTCCCATTATAGGGTTTCTGGGTAGGGTCTAGAACATCTTGATGACTGTTATGGATCTACTGAAGACTAGTAAAAAAGAAGTATTGGGACTCATAAACCCAGACTATTGCAAAGTGTCTTATTTTGTCATGAACTGTCCCAGAGTTGAATTCTAAAGCGAAACTTTGTGAGCCTCTAGAGATGGATTACATAAGCACTTTCCCACTAGTTTCATGTAAATAGGTTGGATATTTTGCTCTAGATCTGAGTTTCTATGAGCTTTGACAACTTTTCATGACCAATTTTGTAACTTTATCATTTTGGTACTTTCGAGGGCTTGAAATCCACTTTTTCTTCAACCTATAAACCCGCAATCACGCAAAGAGAGAGAAAAAGTATTGTTTTTTTAGGAAATAGGGGTTTTCCTTGGTCAAACCCTGTTTAGGTAATTAAACCTTATGATGAAACAATGGAATATGAACATGAAAGATAAACTATGATACCTTGAATGATGTCTTGAGATGTAAATTAGAAATCTAACATGAAGTGGCTATGTAGAATGTAGATCTTGATCTTGAATTAGATATAGAATAATTCTTAATCTTGGATCTTGAATGCTACGTCACAACATTATCTCAACAACATGCTTGATTCCTTTTGCCTTTGACACAATGATGGATTTTGAATTGCTGCAACAAATGATGAAGAAATTTTCCCTTGAATGCCTTAGAAATGCTCTTGAATATTCTATGATCTCTTGTGAACTCTTAGGATTCTTGCATATGGTTTCTTAGATGAAATAATGATTTGAAACCTTATTTATATAGGCATTCCATCTAACTTACCATTTATTAGATCCCAAATGCCGACATACATGAAATTTGAATTCAAAACCCTAATTTCCCACTCAAAACCCTAAAAAGGGGCCAAATGGGAATCATATGCCACTTGTGGTGTATAGGTCCCATCTGGGTGGGACCCATATGCCCAAGGTGGTGTATGGGTCCCACCAGGCCTTTTTGGATGGAGGAAATGTCAGGGAGTTGAGATATTAATTATATTTGTTGATTATGTCAAGATCTCGGTTGAAATAAGCCTCGAGATGCATAATTAAGTGACTTAGAGGCCTATTAATGATGATATGAAGGTCATAACTGCAAGAGGGCCCAAAACTTAATGTGAAGGTATAAATAAATACACTTTACAACATTAAATTAAGGTAAAATTAGGTCTATTTAGCTTCAAATGGCCCTAAATCTAATGTGAATGTGTAAAAACAAATTACAACACTAGATCAAGGTGACATTAGGTTTGTTTTAATGTTAATCATCCCCAAATAAAGTGTGAAAATATAGAGGGATACATTTTTCTACACTACATTTAGCCCCCACTTTAGTGAGAGGAGGAACTTGCTTTGAACTGACACTAGAGTAGACATTCAAGAGGGGTCCAAGTGTAACCATGCAGATAAAATAGGATGACAAAGATAAAAGGAGGTGGCCAAGCCCCCAATATCCAAGATCCTATGTCAAACCAACATAAGCACAAAGGACACACACAAGGTGTATGATATGCAACAAAATAAGATACACAAACATGCAATATCAAAGACATAAAGACGAAAGAAAAAGAAAGAAAAGATGGATCAAGCTTCTCGACCATACGTCTTGCATGTTGTGGATCAGATCTAGGTTATTCATCCAAAAATGCATGCTCACTCTAAGGAAATGAAACTTCAGGTTGTTCACTGGGTGAGTATCCAAAAAGGGTGGCGTACAAGTGGAACACTATGTCCACTATGCAAACCAAATGCATGCTCACAAGGGCTAGTGGAACCTCAAGATATCCACTAGGTGAGCCCCCAGAGAGGTGAGACTCATACACATGCGGTTGGTATGCGCTCACACACACAAGCAAGTGGTTATGGGAAATTCACGCCTAAGTTTGGCTCCCATACACACAACCATACCAAAGCTATACCTCCTAATAAATTTGATAAGGCACCTCAAATCATGACAATAGGATCCATGAGGCAAGAAAAGCTTCATATGTTGGACACCCATGAACAAACAGGATGGCTCCATAGGCAAGCAAAGTGTGTTATGCAAGGTGGCCATGTAACAGATATTGTAATTGCGAAATAGTGTAAGGTTCATTCAAAGGGATTTTTCTTAGTTCATGTAAGGTATCTTCTTAGGGAACATAATGCCTAATGTCTCCAAGAGAGGAAAAGTCAAAGAAATATCACTCTCAAAGGAAATCAAACCTAATTACACCACCAAGAAAATGACACATTACAAGAATAAAGAAAATCACACAATGAAACATGAGTGTCGATGTATGCCCCCACTTTAAAGCGGTTGCTAACACCATTGCTTTGAGAAATTGCTTTAAAGTAGAATAAAAAATGGAAGGTTATTCAAAAAGCTCAATGCCAAGTCATATTTTCCCAAATGAAACTACATCATGGATAAGGGATATCCCCCAAAACTCAGTATGTCATGTGTGAGCCAATGTAAGGAATTTCATCCACATCCCAAGCTTTCTCTTATATGTACATGAAAGGTGGTCAACTAGACAAAGAGACAATGACAAGTGGCATACGAGGACAAGGCTACTTAACCCCTTGCCCCCACTTAGTGTAGGAAAAGGATGAGCCGAAATTATTGAAGAAAAACATGCTAGAGTGAAAATCAGTATCAATTAGAGGAATTAGGTGTTCCCACATAAGGAAGAGCACCAAAATCCTTAAGATGTTGGATTTTTCTACACAAAGCCTTACATTCATTAGTAGAGTGACCATGAACTCTATGATATGCACAAAATGAACTGTTGTACTAAAATTTATTTCATGTTCTTGAAGGGGGAGATATCAAATGATCTTGGAGGAGTCTCAACAAGATACCCTCTTGATCAAGAGTAGAAGATGTTCCTTTATTTTGTGACAAAGATGTCTCTTGCTTAGTACAAGGTGTCACACTTACACAAGTCTCTTTAGATTGTGAGATTTTTTTCTCTCCTTGAAAGGAGGATGTAAAATCTAACGAATTTGATTCATTAGTGTTTTGCATGATGACATTGATATTAAGCGAGGATTTCTCTGTTTCTTTCCTTTCTTTCAAAGGATAATAATCAAGACCACTAGTTTCTATTGATTTTGGATGCATTAATGTTAAAGTTAGCTTAGAAGAATCCTTTGTAAGAGTGTCGATATTAAGTGAAGGATTGTTTGTTTATTTCAAGGGACAATAACCAAGACCACTAGTTGTTACTCGCGTGTTAGGCTCTATAGGGGCATGCATACCTTTTTCTCTATCACCACATCTTTTTCCACTATATCCAAGTTGTTTCATAAGTTCATAACATTTTCCATAAAGATTTTTAATTTCTTTTGGATTCGGTGGTTGTTCATAGTCAGCTTCATCAAATTTTGTTGTATAATTTGTTGTCTTTTGTTTTAAAGTGGTTGAGGTGGATGCTTTCAAAGGGTCTTAAAAAAAATTTGTTGACATTACCTCTTTTCTTTTCCCTTTTCAGAATCTTTTTTTATGATCATGTATTCGGCCATAAATGATGTGAAATCTAAGGAACCTCAATCATCTTCTAATAGCTTCGTGACTTCCTCAATATGTTTTTCTTTGTCTTTTTGTTACACAGGTTCTATTTTTGTAGTTGGTGTCAATTTTTTCAAGGGATTCTCCTTTCCTTTCTCAATGTTCAAACAACTATTTGGTTCAGGGTCAACTTCGAGTGTGTACACTTTGTTGTTGTAGACATACTTCATTTTATGATGAAGAGTAGAAGGCACCCCATTCATTGCATGAATCTATGGTCTTCCTAAAAGGAGATTGTATGAAAGATCATGAGGCATAGTATGGATCAATGTTCCTAATGTGGCCTTTCCATCTGTAATAGGAAAAGTGATCACACCAAGCAATTGTTTTCCTACATTGTCAAATCCCTTAATAGATAAATATTTAGGTTGAATTATTGATTTATCCATGCCAAGCCTATCCAAAAGGGTTACACTACACACATTAAGGGTTGAGCCATTATCAACAAGGTTTCTCTTTATCCCCAACCGATTATGTATAGCTATTATTATGAAAGGTTCATTTTTTTTTGCACTTCCAAAGAAGGGAGCTCATTTTGGTGGAAAACAATATCGTCATTCATTTATTGAATCATAGCTGCTATGTCATTCGGTTGCACATTAGGAGGGGTAGGAACTTGTTGTAAAGCACTTTGAATCATGTTATGATAATGAGGGAGGCTTGAATAAGGTCCCATAAGCATATCTTTATAGGAGTGTTCTTAAGTTTTTCAACAAGATCATACTCCTTTCCACTCTATGAAGGAAAACGAGGAGGACCTTGTAAGAAAGGTTGAGGTAATGGGAGGGATGTTGAAGGTGTTTTTTTTGGTTGCATATTATTTCTAGTGTTATATGTATGAGCAATGGTATTATAACTCATCTGGTGCGAAACATTATTCTTAGGTGGGAAAGGATAAGTTCGGGTTTTTTTGAGTTTGTGGTCATTGTGAGGGTGGGTAAAGAATTAGAGGATTATTAGGATGTCCCACAAGGTATGTAGGAGTTCCATTAATCAAGGGGGGTCTAATGGACACTTGTGCATTCATAACCTCGACGATTTCAATTTGATGTCTTTCTAATGAAGGGGAGTCTAGTATTATATTTTCACCATCATCTAAGGAAGCCAAATTACTCTTGTTAATGTTGTCATTTTCTTGCACCATGTTGTCCTCCCTAGGAGGAGAGTTTTTAGGAGAACTACAAACTAGATGTTCATGATATTCAAAGGTTGGTTCTTCTAAAATGACTTCATCACAAGTAAGGGAGTTATCAATGGCTGGTTTGTCTTGTTCAATAAGGTTTTCCCTAGGGGAAAAGAGAACTAATATTTTCATGGCTTTCATCGATCAAAGTATCTTCTTTACAACTAGGAGAGATACTAGGAGAAGAATAAATGTGATTGTCATGATTGTACATAATTTCATTATTTTGTCCCATAATGTATTCCAAAATAGGATAGGTAGGGGAAGAAACATAAAGAGGATTGTCATAGATCTTAAAGATTTTATCATCTAACACCAACCTATCGTCTTCACTTACAATATAATTGTCTTGATTCATTACAGCCGCATCCTCTTTCACTAAAAAATTCTCACAAGAAAAAGGTGAATGGAAAATAGGTAAGGTGATGTTGAGAAATGATTTTATGATCTCATTCTCTTGTGCTATAATATCTTCCAATGTAGGAGAGTTTATAGAAGAGGATCTTTCAACATTGTCATGATTCTCAATGAGTGCATCTTCTAACACCGAAATACCTTTGTCACATGTAGGATAGCTATTAGGAGAAGAGAAACTATGATTATCATGATTGTGTATGCTTTCATATTATTCTATCACATCATTCCCACAAATACAAGAGATAGGAGGGGGTGTAGTTTTAAGGAAAATGTCAACATTTTCACTCTCTTGCGCTAAGAGACTCTCATAACTAGGAATTGTATTGAATGAATGACTAACATGCTTATTGACTAACTTTTCTTTGCAAACTTGGAAAAGATAGATACTAAAATTTGTGAAAAGTAATCTATGCAAAATTAAAATGGAAAGAGACTTAAAATGCAACGCAATGACCTAGAATGAAATGTGTAAATGTAATTTTTAGATTCTAAACAAGGTAATTTGTTGATTACATTATGCAACAATCTGAAAATGAAATGTTGTAAATGTGAATTTGAAATTAAGAAATGCATGAAATGAACCAAATTGAGCTAGATCTAATGAAATGCATGTAACAAAAACCCAGCCAACTAAAACAGATAGCTAATGATAGCAAACAAAAGTGTAAAAATGATGTTTTTAGTGTTGTAAAAGACAAGTTTAGGTCTAATCTAGGACTAATTCACCCAGAGGGCCATATGAGTCCCACTCAGGGTTTTTAGAAGGGTCAAATGCTGAAAAATGCACAACACAAATTTCCCAGAAAGTAGGGAAAAAAACCTATACTGGGACTAAATCGCCTAGAGGGGCATATGAGTCCTAGATTAGGGTTTTTGAACCAATTTCAACAAATTCTGTGTTTTTTCTAAGTTTTCTAACTTGTATGTTGTTTTGACTATTTTAAATTGCATAATTTCAATGAAATTGAATGATCTAAGATGTAAAAATGCAACCTATATGCACTTTCACTAATGCAAGATTTAGAAACCCTAGACGCAATTTAACTAATGCAAAACCTAATGAAAATTCAATTCGAGATAGATCTAGGATTATGATGCCCTCCAAATAAAAAAAAAAAGGTTTTCTAAAGTCTAGGTTCACAAAAATTAAACAAATAAAATAGGTTTTCCACCTTTTGGGAGGTGGAACACAAACTAGGTGTTTAGGGACCTAGACCAATTTTCTTCAAGTTACATTCAAGGAAACCCTAGAAATCTCAATCAATGATGGAATGAGGGAAAGATATATGTTAGAAGGGTGTCTTAGGGGTGTGATTAAATACTAAAGAGGGTTTCACCAAAAATCTAGGGCTTGGAAACACAAGAAATGCAAATGATGAAAGTATCATGCAAACTTGACTAAATGACCTAGGAAATGAAACTAAAATACATGATAATAAATTGAGAATGATAAGAGGTGCACCTAGAAGAGAGGTGAGGTCAAAAAAAGCTCCAAAACTATGAAATATTGTTGTTTGATACCCATTGGGACTCATATGCTAGTCTAGGTGATTTAGTCCCAATATAGGGTTTTTGGGCAAGGTCTGGAACCTCCTGATGACTATTCTGGATCTACTGAAGACTGGTAAAAAAGTAGTACTGAGATTCATATGCCCAAACTGTTGAAAAGTGCCCCAAGAGTTGAATTCTAAAGGAAAAATTTGTGAGCCTTTGGAGATGGATTAGATAATCACTTTCCCACTGGTTTCATGCAAATAGGTTGGATATTTTTCTCTAGATCCAAGTTTCCATGAGCTTTGACAAATTTTCATTACAACTTTTGTAAATTTTGTAACTTTCTCATTTTTGTACTTTTGAGGGCTTCAAATCCACTTTTTCTTCAACCTATAAACTTGTAATCACACAAAGAGAGAAAAAGTGTTATTTTTTTAGGAAATAGGGGTTTTCCTTGGTCAAACCCTATTTAGGTAATTAAACCTTATTATGAAATAATGAAATATGAACATGAAACATGAAAAATGATACCTTGAATGATGTCTTGAGATGTAAATCAACAATATAACATGAAGTGGCTATGTAGAATGTAGATATTGATCTTGAATTAGATGTAGAACAATGTTTAATATTGGATCTTGAATGCTACATCAATCACAACACTAGCTCAACAACATGCTTGATGCCTCTTTCCTTTGACACAATGATGAATCTTGAGTTGTTGCAACAAATGATGAAGAAATCTGCCCTTGAATGCCTTAGAAATGTTCTTGAATACTCTATGATGCTCTTTTGAACTCTTAGGATGCTTGAATATGGTTGCTTAGATGAAAAAATTATTTGAAAACTTGTTTATATAGGAATTCCATCTAACTTACCATTTATTAGATCCCAAATGCCACCTACATGAAATTTGAATTCAAAACCCTAAAAAGGGGCCAAATGGGACTCATACGCCACTTGTGGCATATAGGTCCCATCTGGGTGGGACTCATATGCCCAAGGTGTTGTATGGGTCCCACCAGGCCTTTGTGGATGGAGGAAATGTCGAGGAGTTGAAATATTAAGTATATTTGTTGATTATGTCAAGATATTGATTGAAATAAGCCTTGTGATGCATAATAAAGGGTCGTAGGGGCCTATTAATGATGATATGAAGGTCATAAATGAAAGAGGTCCCAAAACTTAATGTGAAGGTGTAAATAAATACTTTACAACACTAAATTAAGGAAAAATTATGTCTATTTAGCTTAAAAGGCCCCTAAGCCTAATGTGAATGTGTAAAACACATTACAACACTAGATCAAGATGACATTAAAGGTTTGTTTTAATGTTAATCATCCCCAAATTAAGTGTGAAAATGTAGAGGGATACATTTTTCTCCACTACAGTTTGTACACCCCCTGAGGTGATTTGTCCCTCATGACATTAAACTTTTATGCACTCCCTGAATCATCATAGAACTAGCATAATGGATCTTGCTGGCCCATGAACTTGAGAATTGTTATATGGCCACTTAGGATAACATAACTTATTTCCAATAGAGCCATGAGTTTCATGAGTCAAATAGAATAATGCAACTTGCTAGCCTTTTGAAACCCATAATATTGCATAGACACCTAGTATAACAAGCTTGCTAGCCACTAGATCTATGTATCCCATTAAGTTAGTATTTTTAAATGTGTATGTTGTGAATTCGATGTGCGATGCATGGTAATTGAGACAACCTTAAATAATGAGGTCTCTTTACCTTGCTAACTCAAATCTTTAGTCTTTATGTACTAACATTTGTTGTTTTATGTTCCATGTGTGTGTTATGTTTTCTTTATGTGTATATTATATTTTCCTCATGTATTCCACATGTTTTATTCATGTATTTGGTGTGTTCTCCCTATGTATTATATGTTCTTTCTTCATGTATTCTATGTGTTTTCTTTGTTTATTCATTGTATGTATCATTTTTTCCTTATGTCTATTTCATGTATTTGTGATTGAATCTTGCCTTGTGTGCGGCATGTTTGCTTCATGTTGTATTAACATTTTGGATTGATGAGATCCTAAGTTAGGGGCTTGTATACCCCTCAACTTGGTGTAATATTATCTCTTCAACAATTTGATAAAATAATTTATTCCTTTACCATGAGTATGAACATGAGATCATACTCTCACTAAAGTGGGGGCTAAATGTAGCATCACAAATTGTCACCCCTGACAATTTCACACTACCTTGACACCCTATTTTTCTAAAAATATTAATTATAATAATAATTTATTCATTTGAGGTCAAATCAAAAAAATACATTAAATTCCATGGTACCTCGATAAATTTGGGCTAAAATCACCTAGTTAGGGGTGGTATCTCCCCTGTCCTTAAGAGTTTCCTAAGTCAAATTTGAATTTTAGTTTGATCTTTGGTGGTTTAAAAAGACCCTAGGTTGATCTATATTCAAAAGTATGAATCGGAATGTATATATAAACAAGTTTTATTCTCATTTTAACATTAGGAGAGATGATTATGAATAATGGGATATCATGATAAAATTGTGAAAATGTATTGAGTTATCTTCTACAAGCTATCTACAACAATCCATTATGTATTGGGAACTAACCTTTTGCAGGTCCATCAAGAAATCAAGGAATCTATTAATCAACATTTGTGAAAACTTGTGGTGTGGCATCACTCCATCAAAGATTTCATACCAAGGTAACATTGTCATTTATCATTTTATTTCAATCAATTATTATTGTTATTCAACCTCTGCTTGGCCTAGGGCATGCCCTCCTGATCATCATAATTTATTGTATGTGGAGGTAGAAATGAAAAAACATGGTTTGACTTAGGTAATCTCCTAAACAACACAACCTTTCCCCAAAATTTCAAGTGTGTAGGTTAGATCTATAAGTTTTTTCAGTAGATAGTCACAAGAAGCATAATGTAAACTGTAACACAACATTTTTAGATTTTTAGATCTTGAAAAGGTTGACTCTCAAGTCTAGAGAACTAATGCCCCTATCCACCCAATTCAAGCTCCATTTTCATAGCAGGTTCCTCTTTGTATCTCCTTCTTAGACCTACAATTGTTTTGGTAGTTTTTTTTTTGTATGTGCAATAAATTACATTTTCATGTCTAGGGTTTATATCAAATAAGCTTGTTAAAAGACACATAAAATTTATCTTCTTTCCAAATCAAGAGAGCACAAACCCTAGGAGATTGGATCTTCCTTGTTGTAGAAATTCAATCATCAAACCTAATTTGATTTTTATTTGAATGTGGAGTAAAATTTAAAAGAGGTTAATCCTAGTTAATCTAATTAGATCTAGGATCAGTTTTCCTACTTCACACCTCCTTCTAGATTCAATAATTTACTTTTTGGATAGGAACCAATCAACTCAAATATTTGAGGAGATGTAATAACTTGTTGGATTTCCTCAATATAAACTTATTTTTCTTCAATTTCCTTAATGATTGAATAGTCAAATAGAGGTTGTGCTACCTCCTATTGCAATCATCCTTCTTGAATAATTCTACCACTTATACCTTTAGCTCTTATTATTAGTAGCTAAAAAATTGGTTGTTCCACTTATTCTAATTTCTATAGTTCTTCTCCAATAACCTTGGACACTAGGTCTTATAGCTCCTACAACTAATCTGGTGGGAACATATCCAATAGTGGGCCAACGTGATCCAAAATTATCTGCATGAATTGATAATTGGATATTAGATCTCTATGAATTCTCCTTTTTAATTTTGTTCATAGAGCTTTCTCTTTCTCTCCAACCAAGATCCTACACAAATTTCTTTTCAACTTCTATATTAGATAGGAAATTCCTAATCAAATCCTTAGATTCATTATATATATTCTCATAAGAAAAATTTCTTACTCTCTTCTTGACTTGATCAATAAAATATTGTGGGTCCACATTGCTTCTCTTCCCAACTCTCATGTTGTATACTTGTAGTTTACACTCCAAGAGATCCAACCCTTATTTTGAATTTATTTTGAAGTTAAAGAACATTATTATTTGTGGGAAGAATGAACCCTTCTTATGGTTCCTCAAATGAAGCATCTAATTCATTCAATTTCCACATTATTTCAAGGAAGGTAATTTTATATGAAATGCATCCTGATAAAACATGTGGATCCATATTTGCATCGTAGACCCTAATATTTGTTGAATTTGAGTGAAGGAACCAATAACCCTAGTTATAATCATGTCCTTCCCTTGATCTCTTTTATGTAGGTCTTAATAATTTTAGAACAACATTGGACAATCTCAACCCTTCATACCCTAGCAATTAAAACATCTTATGTATAAAATATCTCTCAAATGTGATAATCTTTTGCACTACAATGCAAAACTCAAATGTGATTTTGGCCCTAAATAAGCATGGGATTTACTTCTAGGGTTTGACATTTTAAGTGAAAGGATTTATCCCATACATTCCTTCCATTATGTAGTATAATATGGCATTACATTGAATAATTCTCGAAATAAGGGATTTTTTTATCTTCCCTAAAATATACGGGTTCATTTTGAATTCCCTCAGAAGTAAAGGATGCATAATCAAAATATACATTTATATCCCTATGCTAGATTTCAACTATCATCATCATCAAATGAATTGGCACTTTAGGCTTGAAGTATGTTCCCAACACCTAGAATAAATCATAATATGTTTTTTTTTCTTGAAATAATCCTCAAATGTATCTTCATTGAAAGGTTCCAACTCACTTTCTACAATTAGTGTCTTCCTATGATGTAGCAACCATCAAAATCCTATAATTGAATTTGTCCCTCTTATACTCTTTATGAAACTCACCAAATTTTATCTTAATATTTAACCCATGATTGAGTTTGAATAATTCCCTAATTAACTCTTTATTCATTACCAATAGTGGAACATTATTATAATTATATAACATACAAGTCTTGGCATTATATTTATTATACAAAGACATTGAGGGCCACTAGTTTTCCCACATCATATTACTAAATATTTGAAATACCTGGTATTCTTCCATATTATGATTGTAACAAAATTTTAATTCTCACCTTAGAATTGAGATAATTGCATCTCTTCAACTTATTTAGCTTGGACATAAATTCTCTCAGAGAAGAGAAAACCTATTCCTTGTGCATGTTTTGACTTCTCGAAAGAGCAAAGAAATTGGCTCAAAATATCTTGTTCTAAACCCTTTTTTTTCCTATTAATTTGAGAAATACTTTGGCTCATATTGTAATATGATACACTCAGTTACAATGAAGATTTATTAGATGATGTAGAAATAATTTTATAATAACCACAAAAAATATCCGATGCCGTAATAAACCAAAACCCTAGCACTTATTAAAAACTTAAAGGAAAAAAAAATTGATTTCCTTGAATTTGAAATTGTAGTAGAGAAATTCAAAAAAAGTTTCACATCACATAATTCTCACTTGAGATTCTTCTTCATAGCTTATCAATGGTACCCTGCACATCAGTCACAACCTTAAAATAAATTACATATTTCCCTACCTTTAACATTGAATATGGACCATTGATCTCTCATGAAGGTTGAATCAACCGTTAGTGCATATTCATCCCTTAGCGCATTAATATTTAAAAATACTCTTGTTGAGTTGTGTTGTGAATAACGTGTGTTGGAATCATGGAGTGGCACTCTAAACCTAGTCTACGTTCCTTTCCATTCACCTATGACCAACTTTAGGAAAGAAACACTAATGAGAAAATATACAAGCACAAAAAAGTTGCAATCATAATTTGATACATGGCTAGTAAACGAGGCCACCAACTACATGAAGCACATATAAGGTATCAAGTTTTATTACTAAGGCAAAGGACACAAGTGATAATACAAAAGGGGGCTAGTAAGACAATGATGTGGGGTACATCAATGGAACAACTTATGGAAATTCCATAGTTTTATTAGGTTAGTAAAAAATCAGAAGCTAAAGACACACACAATTAAAATGGGGGCCAAGGGTTTTAGTATTTTGAATAAATCCTTATTAGACATGACAATTAAAACCCTAAATTTTTTGTAAGACCTGACAATGGCTCTTGTTCAAGGATGCATATTTTAGTGAAATATGGTGAGGATTCAAAAAACTGCAAGAAGCATACCCATACACATAGATAAATTGAACAAAAAGGAAATGCACTTTATCAAGGGTCATAGACAACTATGGTTGCACAATATTACACAAAGGAAAAAAACATAAACTCTTGCACATGGAAGATGGGTAAAAAGATCAAGAGAAATAATCATTTAGGAATCATCCATGCACAAGAAATGATTATTCACAATGGTATATGACCTTAACTATAGGGGGTCAAATTCCCCATGCTTCCCTTTTTCTTGTAACCTGGTATTACATACCAATACCATATCGTCACATTCAAACTTGCTACAAATTTCTCTTTTTTCAAACAAGTATTTGACCTGTCATTGCTTATTTGCATTAAAAACCTAATCTTATCTTCTATTTTCATCAAGTTCAACCAATCGAATAGTTTTGCAAGTCATGGAATCACCCAATTATTCAACAAGTTCTTGCATGAACTTATATACATGGATCAAATTATTCATATTTATTATAACATTTATTCCATGAACCAATTCATATGGTGATTCCCTAGTCATTTTTTGATGTAACACAATTAAATCATAAGGCTAACCTTGATTTAATATCCATGACTTCTTATTCTTTCCTAACACTCACTTAATGATCTTCATCAGACTCTTCACTCTTGGTACTAGATTTAGCTTTACCATTTCCTTTGGGATGGTATGGAGATGAGTGAGACAAATTGATCCCATAATCTAAGAAAATATCAATAAACTTGGATGACCTAAAATATAGTGCATGTATCAATTATGAGTTTATTTGGAACTAAAAATTTGGTGATGATGTGTTTCATGAAAAAATCAATGATAACTTTTCTTGTTTCCTTCCTAGTGGGGATAACTTGAATCCACTTAGTGAAATAATCAATTACTACTAAAATCCATTTAAATCACCCACTATACATATTAGTAATCTCACCAATCAAATAAATTTCCACTATTAGAATGGTGCCTCCAATATTAAAGGAATTAAAGGTAGATCTCCATTTTTTTCTAGTTTACTAGAAAATCTCTTGCACGCATCACAAGTTCTTACCAATTTATGGATATTGGAAAATAATTTAGGCCACCAATATCCCACCCTAAGGATTTTATGAGCTATTGTTTTCTGCATAACATGTCCACGACAATCCCCGTCATGCATCTCCTTTAACACTTTTTTAGCTTCATCTTCATCCAAACATTTCAAAGGAATGCCATCTCTGTTTCTTCAATAATTTGACAATAGTATAATTCACAACATATATTTTTAGGATTCTCTCTTGATTTTCATTCATATTCTTTGGATAATTTAAATGACACAAATATTATACTATATCTTTGTACCAAGGGGAATTTTCTAACTTGAATTTTCCTTCCTCTAGGAAGTTAACTTCTACAATCTCCAGATTTGATTTAGGAACGAGTTTAGCTAATCCTTGTCCTGTAAAAAAACTTGGTTATCTAAATTTCAATATTAAATTCTTGGATCTTATTTATCCATCTACACCTTCAAATAGTAACTTCTTTCTGAATGAATATTTCCTTCACAATAACACGAGGTACATAAGAAACAATTTTAGCCCCCACCAAATAAGGTTTTAAATTTTAATTTCTTTGACCAAGGTGTGTTCCTACTTTGAACCATAGAATTATATTTTAATTCAGCAACCTGACGAGACTTTATGAAGAAATAAATTGGTTGCTCATATCCATTATCATTCTTCTATAGAAATATATTAGCAATAGTGTGAAAATAAGCAAAAGAGAACGATTGGAATGACTTTGAGAAGTTTGGAGATGTCAAAATTGGATCTTTTTTAATTTCTTAGAAATATTCAATGAGTTCTTTTTCCCATGCTATGGTTTTCCTTTCTTCAATATTTTTGAGATAGCCTTAGTTTTTTAAAAAATTGGGGCAAATCTTCTAAGGAAGTTTATTTGTCCAAAGAAGGAGTAGATACCCTCAATTTTTTTCAAATAAGGTATTTTCTCTATAAAAACCACTCTTTTTGGATAAATTCTTATCCCTTATTTCGAAATAATATGGCCCAACAACTTACCCTCTATGACATAAACTTCCATAATCTTGGTATACTACCTTCTTGGATAATGTAGTAAAATAATCTTGGTATACTACCATAATGATATCAATAAAGTCATAAAATGTTGTGTCCATTTTTCTTTGAAAATTTTCTCTTTAATTTGTTATACTAAAAGGCATTCTAACATAAACATAGTTCCTCCAAGCAATAGTGAAAGTTTTCTTACATCAAGCTTTCATTCCCTTACCATCACTTGGTTATAACCTAATAACACATTCATCATAGACAATAACTCACAACCTATCACCTTTGGCAACATAGCTTCCCTATTGGGCAGCATATAATTTTCCTTTAAGGAAGACATATTTAGATTCCTAAAATATACACATAAATTAGATATGTCATCATTTTTCTTTCATACAAGGGCTAAATTTGATAACCAAGTGGAATGTCTGATGGTATTGATTATTCCACCATCTCCAAGCTTAGATAAATCTTGTTGCATCTTAGGTGCCAAGGTGGAATTGATTTTTCTTTTCTTTTGTTTGGAAGGATTGAAATCATACTTCAAAGAGATCTCATATTGAAACATATCTTCTGTGTATTCCTTCAAATCATCATATGACCATGCAAAAAAACTCTTATATTCTTTTAGTAAATAAATAAGCATGGTTCTAACCTTAGGACTCAATTTTTTATTGATGTATACCTTTTTGGATGATACATCAATTTCCAAATATATCTCTTTTAAATCTCTCTCATGTATAGGTGTTGTTTTAGCACTATGTCTATTTGATCCATCAAAACACTCATTCTAGAGCCACTAATTCATTTGGAGTTTTATTAGTATTCAATTGAATAACCTCATTTCCAAAAATAGTTTCTTTTCCATCAATTATCTCAATAAATTTTTTGAAATATATCTCTTGGCTATGATATTCATCAATTCAAGAGATAAACCTCAACAAATCTTGATCATCATTGAATACTTGCCATTGATGGAAAATATTGCTAGGTACAAAAGGTCTAGTCATAACCTCAAATTTTGATATTCCAAGTAAAATATTTAGATCTAATTGATATTTTAGCTATAAAATAATCCCACATTTTATCCTCGCTCTATCCAATCAACAGAAAAACCATCAAATAATTCAATTGTATCCCAAACAACATTTCTATATTATTTAATTCTTTTGTTTATAGATGCATATTTACATTTGATTTGTGACATAACTAGTTTTGAACTCCCTAAAACTTTAATTTTATTTATTCCATGCTTAATTGGCATGTTCAATCTTAACAATAGGGCTTCATACTCAACCACATTATTTGTGCATTTCAAACAAAGAGTGAAAGAAGATTTAAAATATTTACCACTTGGAGAAATGAGGATAAGACACACTCTTGACCCTTCCTTAGAACAAGCTCCATCAAAATGTATCAACCATATACAATCATTATTAGAGACTACTTGGATCTCCCCATTAAGGGGCATCTCCTTATCTTGAGTACGTCCAACTATTTCCACTCTAAAAATTGTAAATTATTTTCTATAAAATAAACCTCTTCATGTGGCTCATTCTCTCAAAAAATTTCAAAGATCTTCTTTATCTATCCAATCTTACATTTTTTCTATTTATGGGGAGCATAGTTAAGATGAGGAAAATATTTAAGGTAAAATAAATGGAAGATAATGAAATGCAAACACAATACCTTCACCTAGAATCCTTACTCACTCCTTGATGAGTGGAAATGGAGTGCACCCTTGTTTCATTTAATTTTCTCATATGATAATGATAGTATGTGGATTACTCAATAGACTAGTATAACCTTGTATGATTACAAATAAGAGATAAAAATGATAGAATAAGGGTATAATAGCTTCAAATTTATCAGGATGAAGGATGAGAGCCTCTAGATATACAACTTTGAATACGTAAAATCAATGGCTAGGATAAATTGATGATGGATGTCTAAGATTGAATGAGGCTTAGGGCGAGGCTCAAATATGTAGTCATGTGACAAGTGGCACATGAGGGATAGGATCTAGGTTTAGGATTGGGATAAGGAAAAAAATCCTTATGTGAATGGCTAGGATTAAGAGGTGTGATTGAGATGAGTGGATAATATTGAAAGTTAGTTTGACTTTTGGCTAGGTGTCTAGGTTTAATGAATTTGGACACGGATTTAGTTAGACATGTGAAGGGGACACTTGCCACATGATGAAAATTTTAGATTATGATCCATGCGAACAAGATGGAAGGTTGGGATTAAATGGATAAGGATAGAGGATAAAGGGGAATTAATCAAATAAATGAAATATTATTTAATTAATGGGATCATATGAAGGAAAAATAATAAAATAAATAGAAATTTTATTTAATTAAATTTTAGGATAAAGATGGGAAAAAGGATGGAATTAATTGAATACATAATAAATATTTATTTAAATTATTAGGTGTGGTTTGGTAAGGTCATATTCTAGGTGTCTACATTTTTCCCTCTTTGATATTACGTCGCGAAGTGGCATTGTATGAAAGAAGATTAAAACATATTGAATGAGAAATGGTAGGATAAATGACATGATTCCCTAATCAATGGGAGGATGGGAGAAAGGATGAAGAAGGAAATATTAGTATGAAGAAGTAAAGATTAAGGTTAGGTGATGGGATGCCTCCTCGAGAGGACATGTAGGTTAGGAGAACATGAGTGTGCTCTCAAAATGGAAGGGAATGATGGGGAACAAGGATTGAGAAGTAGATGGATTAAAATATGAAATGATGAATGATAATGAAAAGGAAGAATAATTTGAAAATGAAAGGGATTAAAATAGATGAAAAGGAAGGGGAATTTAATTAGGATAGATTGGTTATGCTAGTATGTAAAGATAAATCGTAAGATTTAATATAGAAAAGATAATTATGCAGCAAAGTATGAAGAACTAGGGTGACAAGGTAACCTACACTAAAAAAAGTCAAACATGACAAACAAGATAAAGATGATTCCCCACTATACACTAGTCAAAGTACACCAAAATATAGAAAAATCGAGGTGGCCTTAAGTAGGTGTAGTCATGGTCAAAAGATAAGATAAAAAGATAAGTCAAAACAAAAGAAATACTGCAAAACATTTCATACAAGTAACATATCTCTTCTGAAAGATAAGATAATGATGATGATTTATTATGCTAGACATAGGGATACAACTTGGGAATTGCTGATTGGATTCAATTTAGAAATGCTATGGATAACCAAGAAGATATGATAGATATGACTTGGAAACACTATGGATAATAAAGAAGTTATTGAAAGATGAATGGAAAAAGGATATAATGACTAGTTAATTTTTGATAGCTAGACTCATTAAATGATCTTGATAAGGATTGATTTTTGCATGTAGTGTTTGAATTTTTATTCAAATGTGAGTCTGAGGAGCTCAAGATTATTATGGATGGGATTTGGGATGAGATGAGATGGATATGATAGGAGAGATATGGGGATTTGATATTTTTTTTTATTATAGGATGAATATTTAATTGCAGGATGAGGCGATAGGTGGGGATCAATGCAAATTCATGATATTTGAAGACCAATACATTGCAAACTAAGGTATACAAAGCCAAATCCTTGAAAAAATGTAGATGTAACTTCTACATATAATGTAGGGGAAATAAAGAATGAGAAAGGGTGTGAAATGATGGGAGATAATGATAGGTGACACTAATCAAGGATCAAGAAAATCCATGATGATAGGTTTATTATGGATGGGTGGATGGGAAATATTTTAATATGATATGGAAAGATAGGAGCAATGGTGGATGGGAGATGGAATCCTAAGAGATGGTGGAAAATAGAATACAACACATGGTGCTTGTTTCTATCTTTTCACCATTTTACTTATCTAAGGTGCCACATAAGTGGTTTTCAAAATTGGCTTTTTGGAGTTTTTTTAACAAATGAGACTTTATGATGTTGTGATCAAAGTGGTATGTTGTTGAATTGGTTGATGATACTTGATGGATGTATGCATATTTTTTCTAGTGAAAAGGAACAATGTTTTCTCATGGGTGAAAGGAGCTAAGGTATGATCACTAATATGTGCACTCTAAAGGCCTTCATACCACACATGTAAAGAATATTGGGAAACCTTTGGATTAAAGCATGTCAAGGGGTTACCATAAAAGGTTTGTTGATATGATATATCACCAAGGGAGATTGAGTGATGGGTGGGATGTATGAAGATTGGTGAATGGAATAAGTAAGGTGACATGGATAGGTTGCATGGAGATGATGAGGATGAAGACTTAGGATTCACAAGCTCATTTCTTGAAATATTTCTTTTATTTTTCCAAATGCCCCCAATTATTTTGGATGATAGGGCATTATAGGAGATCGAATCATAATTTTTCTTGCTTTTATTTTCTACTTTGATTTTTTCAAAGTCCAATAGCTTTTGATTGATATTTTGACTAGAGGATTTTTTTATTTGATTTAGTTTTTGATCTCTGATTGGTAAAGGTTTTTGGATTTTTTTACTTTTATTGATAACCTTATTTATTTGAGATATAGGAAAAACGTGTTGATTTAATTTTAGGAGGTGGGTGGAAGTGGATGTGTTGGATGAGATGGTAAAGATATGTAGATCTTGGAAGAGGTCGGTGATGTATTTAACAAAATATTCGTCGGTATCCTTATCATTGTTGTTAATATCAAAGGATTCTTGCATGAATTTAGTGGGAGTGCAATTAGGCTTAGTAGGCATAGTATTAGATGGTTCATACCCTAACCCTCAATTCTTGATGTAGAAATAATGTATCATATATTCTCTAATTTCAATGTCTTTGATTTTATCCTTGATCTCCAGGATAGTGTGAGAAGTGGATATCGAATAAGGATCAATATATGAAGATGAAGATGCGATATTGGTTGGGTAATGTTGTGAAGAACCATGACTGATTTCGAACAATTTGCAATATTTGAATGGGTTGTGATCAGAAAGGACAATCACTTCAATTCTATTGTGTGGAAACTTGATGTATTAATTGTACATGGATGGGATGGCTTGCACGGCATGGGTTCATGGGAAACAAAGAAGGATGTTGCATGGGAGATCAAGGTCTAGAATCTAACATGTATTTTCCAACATAGTGGGTCCAACATAGATGAGTAGCTTTATGGAACCTTTAGATTCACACTCAGCTTAATCATAGGCTTTGATAGTAATTTTTGTTTGAGGATTGAAAACATCATTGGAATATCCCAATTGTTTATTAGATTCAAGGTACAAATATTAATTCATGATCCACCATCTATTAGAGCACACTTGATTGTGGTTTTATGGATATGGGTGGCAAGATAGAGTGGTTTGATGTGAGATGGATTGATGGAAGGAAAATATTTGGTGGTAAATTTGAGGGATTGTTGAGAAGATAAGTTTCCTATCATGGTTTGAAGTTGAGAAAGAATAATGTCATTAAGGACATGAGATTCATGGAGGGCCTTTTTGAGAAGCTCTTTCTAGATGAGAGATGTTTTAAGTAGCTCAAGGATGGATATTTATGTTGTATTTTTCATAAGCGGTTGAGTATCTTATATCTATGTGTAGATGAGGAGGAATATGAGGCTCCTTGGATGGTGACTTGAACATGCCGAGTAGTGATGACACAATTAGGAGGTTTTCTAGCTATAATGGCTACTTGGGAAGGAATTTTCTTAATATGGATGATAACGAAATCATATGAGATATTATTGTTATAGGTATAGGGTATTGTGTTGATTCAAAATATTTACCATCATTGTGCAAAGAGAAAGGTTGCTTTTATATACTCAATTTTTTATTAGGTGACGTTTGGCCTTCAATGGTGATTTCTCATTGATCGATGAGATCTTGGATTGGGTTATCAAGTCTCATGCATGAAGATGTTTTATTCCCACATACCCTATGATAGTCACAAAATTCATGTTCATTAAACCAAGATGTCTTAGGTACATCTAGACCAAGGGGTTTTATAGATAGAAGTTGGATCATGTTTTCTTAAACTAGTTTTTGGAGGACGATTTTAATAGGTTCACCCAAAGGAGTATATTCTTGTCAAGTGTATCATTTAGTTTGACCTTTATGGATGAAAAAATTGTGTTGAGGATATATATATATATTAGATGATAATTGTGGAGGTATTTTAATGCTTTGGACGTGTTTGTAATTAGTCACACCATCATGACTATGTTCTTGTTCTTGTTCAAAAATTGATATTAATCACTAGATTGATTATTGCTATTTTTCTCCTTATAAGTCTTAAATATTCCTTTGGCTATAAGTGATTTATCTATTGAAACTTCATTTTCTATGAATTCATCAAAGGAGTGAGAACATAACATTTTTAAATGAAATCCCATTTTTAGATTCAATTTTTGGACAAATATGGTGACAAGTTGTTTTTGGAATGGGCCACATAAAGGGACTAGAAATATGTTTCCATGTTTGTAAGAAAGAGGCAAAAATTTCACCATTATTTGTTTTTGTGTTATATAGGTCCATCATGGTCATGTCATGTTCAATGTTGTAGGAAAAAATTGTGACAAATTTTTGGGCTAGCTTAGAAAATAGGGCGTTTTTCCCATGAGGGAGGTGTGTTAACCAATCTAGGGCTTATCCACCCAAGATTATAGGGAATGGTATCAAGAGGTATGCATAAATATAGGATACCTTTTTCCATGTGATGTAAAATTATTTTAGGTGCTCCCTAGGATCTCCCTTTCCTTTATATTTATCAAATCTAGGAATCTCAAAGTTTGAGGAAAGGGGATCATGGTGATGAATTTGTCGAAAGGATAAGGAAATAGCTCTTAGAAGGTGTATCTTTTCTTTTGATATCCTAGTTGAAGTATTGTAAGGGTGTCCTTGATACTTTGAATGTCTTGTGCCAAAGAAACTTGTGAGATTGAAGAATGGTGGTGTTGGGAGCCTTGCAACATGAGCATGAAGTATGGATGGTTTATGTTGGTTGTTCCTATGTTGTCATTGATGTCAACATGGTGATAACTATATGGGAAGTCTAAATGGTTTACTAGATGTTGTTCTCTGCCGATAATACCTTCTTGTGATGGATCAATGTATTGGTATTTGAGTCCTGAATTTACCACAAGATTTGATATGACTCTAATCTCTTAACTGGATATTTTCTTGACTCATTCATACAACTATATCTTGGATCTTGTGACATATTTTGTTGTGAGCGGAAAGTTATCTCTAATAGAGTTTAACTCTATATTCGACTGTTGTTCTATGCATGGCATACTATGTGGGAGACTCCACATTCTATTAAGGTGAACATTCTTATGTTGTGGTTTTGGTGATAGTCTCTTTGTTGGTAGTATGATGGGAAATTAATGTGTTCTTAGATCCAAAATGTGTTTTCTTTGAGGATTATTTGTTGGTTTGGAAAATTGTGTTCTAGTCTTGGCCAACTCAGCAAATGCAATACTTTATGAAGACTAATTATGTTTTATGAATGTTAGCCAAATTGATATAATGCACTACGTGGATAAAATGTTTAAATCATATATGGTGCTGACAAAGAAGGTTTTGATTATTTTTGTGTTCATCTAATTAGGCCGACCTAATTGATGATTAAGATATACTTGTATATATAAGGTGTTTTGAGGAATGAGATGAGGATGAGTGGTGGAAGTGGAAGAAGGACACACATGAGTAGTGAATGGGAAATTTGGAGTAAGTGTAAGTGCGGAAAGGATTAAGAGATGTGTGAAGATCTAAGCCTAAATGCTTTACCAGTTGTGATCAGTGCAATTTTTTTGAGTGACTACTGTGTGAGGTAGTACTTCTTATTTTGAGCTTTAGTGGAACTGAACCCTGCACATTCAAGGTGTATCCTATCAGTTCAATATTTTGGTAGTGAGACACTATCATTGTATCTTGGTGGTTAGCCATCCTTTGTACTCAGGCTGTGATCCTTTTAAGGATAGTGAGTCTTGGTAGTGAGCCTCATAATACTTTGTATTTAGATATAATATATAGTGAGATAACCCTCACCATGGTTTTTCCATTTTTTGGTGTTCATGTGTATGGTTGAATTGATTTATTTTTATGTTCCATCTTGTTGATTCAGTCAGAATTGAGATAATGTTTAAATGGATATTAATATGGTTCTATGGAATACTGATTCACCCCCCCTCTTAGTATTCCAGATGTTCAATAGGTGGTTGATTATTGGAGATGAGATGTTGTGAGTATTATGCATGTGAAGCTTTTGCTGAGTGTGATAGAGCTTAAAACTTTGTTCTTTGAATTCCATTATTATCCTGCCTTTGTACTGGTTTGTCTTATTATTTGGAAGAGTCCTAAGGTTGGGGTTTCATTTTTTGTCTTCATGAAAATCCTAATTTTTTATCTAATACCTTGGGTAGGATATTTTCGGCCGTTACCTTTTTGAAGGGGGTTTTAAAATGACTTGTGTCCCATTGATTCGTCTAGGCCAGGCCCCTTTTAATAAATAGTGTTAAATATTTTTTCCTAACTTTATTATCTCCTAAGTTTAGGTTGGCCCATGCCCCATTTTTAAGAACAACATTAAGCCATCATTTGTCATTAGCCTAGGTGATGTCCCCTTGTCCCTTTAATAATTGTTTTATATTTCATAGGGAACATTTTTTGGTGACCGTCGATCATCAAACAGTTGATCCTGACCATTCCCCACGATCCCGTGATGGCCTCACCGCTGAGTTTCAACTGATTGTGATATCATAGGCGAGTACCACATGTCTCAGCTACCAACACCGAAAAAGATTAACAAAGTGTTTTAATTTTTATGTTGGGCTTTAATACATTATATAGTGGGTTACTAAAATAGTTGCGAGCTGCACGTGCTCAAGATCGATGGTGGTGTCATAATCTTGATGAAAAATTTGCTCGACGGTTATGTTCAGTACTAGTGATTGATGTGAATGAGCACGATTGCTGATGGTGGTGAACAATAGTTGTGTGCCATCGCATGATCCAAAGATGCAGGGTGCTTAGTCATTGCAATATCACAGGCAAGCGCCACATCTACTCTTTTTGTGATGCATACTATGGTGGGCCCTTGATGCTGAGATGGAGATTACATCAGCCTTTTTGAAGGTGGTCATTCAATGATCTAACAAAGGTAAAAGATCGATGGTTAGAATTTAAATTTGCATCAAATGCAATTGGAGCCATTGGTGCGGCATGTAAGTTAGCTTGAATGGAAGATGAGACATTTACTGGCTCAATTCGAGTGACATAAAGCAATTTTTCCTTCATCTTATTTCACCACAAAGTATTCAAGCACTTTCGCAAAGCATTTATAGAGCCAGCGACTAGTTTTCGAGCAATCACAGTGAGAGTTCAGTCTTCTACAAAGAAAAACCCGTGAGTTGTTCTCTGTATTGCTTTAGTTACTCTGACTATGATTTTGTGAAGAATTGTAGTGTGTTGGTCAAAGGGTTTGTTGATTATTATCGTAGGGTTACTAGTATGATTGAATTGTGGGGAATTGCAAGGTTTTATTGTAGTTTTGTTGTCTAAGTAGCACTAGTTTGTTCAAATTTTAATTTTTAAAGATGCCCTAGCTTATTTGAGATGGCACCACCAAAGCAACATTTTGGCCATGTGGATTATTTACAAAGTAATTTGTATGATGATTTCCTCGACCAATTACTATTGTCAAAAAATGATAAGAGGAGGGGTTTAGTTCTAAAGAATGAAAGAACCCTAGGTGAAGGATTAGTGTGCAAAAATTATAACATTGCAGATGCTAGGGTTCCTAGAAATGTTCAGCCTCTGGTATGGGCAACGCAACTTACCTCACCCTTTCTCTAATGCTTGGAGATATGATATGGGGAAATTGGTTGTACCAATGTTCCCCAATGTGGACTTGCTCAAGGTTGTGGCAACATGATATGACCCTATCACTAGAGTGATTAGGGATAATGATGGAGGCGTTATCTTGAGTATAAGCAAAGAGGAAATTCAACAAGTATTTGATTTGAGTGAACCCAGTTCATTTCTGGTTCAAATTGATCTAGAGGAGATGAAGCAAGAATATGAGAGATGAAAGTCATTGTTCAGGTTGGAGCTTCTTCCTCCTCATCTGGCTAAGGCAAGCAGTTCTATAGTTTACATCAGTCCTAGTGACCAGGAGCCTTTCAGGCTAAGTTGCTTTTCCAATCATTTTTTGGCCACTTTCTAGTCACTTTTCTAGATTCTGGGTTTTACCCCAAATACTGTTATGTGAATTGCATATATGTTCATGGGGGCCCAGATACAACACCCCAATTTCTCCGTGATATATGACTTTGCATCTTTTCTAGCAAAAAAGATATATGATGGATTGCTAAAATTGCAAGTAGGAGATAATAGCAATCATTTCTTCTGGTACTCATTGCTAATGTATATGTTTTTGTATAAGAATGTCGACTTCTTCTCATAAAAATGGAGTTAAGGCAGGACATAAATGGAGAAAGGTGACCCATGCAGGTTTGGACTGCAAACCTATCATACATCAGAGGAAGCGTTAGTTATGTGCAATTTGACAATTGCTTTGCTTCCAAACTCAGGGCTCGGCTAATTGTTAATGTGCCCAGGATTCTTTAGAATCTTCATGACTTTCTTAGACCTAAGGGGAGGAAGCCTGATTTAAAGGTTTGTCACAATTGGGGTGACATCATTTTGTACCCTCAGTATTGTTCTTAGAGTGTATGGTTTTCAGGGAGCCCCACATATCCTCCCTTTTAATGTGCCAGCTAGAATGAGGTTTGTTGAGGGCATGTGGCAAATAGTTTGGATTCATGAGGACAACCTGACAGGGAAGGGGAAAGGGAATCTCTTCCCTGATTACACTGTTGTATCAGATTTGATTTTCTCCAAGGGAGGATGGGTCCATTTCGGGAGATATTTTGATGACTTCCATTTGAGGAATGCTCTCAGGCGGAAACATGATCCAGAGGGTTTCTTTGCCTTGTTTAGGCAATGAATTAAGGGTGGCAGGTTTACCCATGATTTTTTTTTCTTGAAGATTTAATCAGGAATGATTTTGATTTGAACAGACAGGAAATGAAGAAAGAGAAGTGGATTGCATATGAAAAATTGTTGGCTGCAGTGCCTAAAATGGATCCCAAGTATGATCCATTGATGGAATTCACTCCATTCCACAAGAATATTGATTTCTTGATGGATAATTTCAGAGAGATCATGGGCACAATAATGACCAAGAAGATCAGTTTGGATTTGGATTTGATATACAGAGACTAGAGGTGAGGCCTGAAGAAACAAGCCCAACTTATCAACCCACAGTGAGATAGCCTCTTTACAAGAGAAAGAGGAGTGATAGTAGCAATGAGGAGGAAGAGGATAAGAAGGGAAAGCAAATAATAAAGACCTCAACTCACCTAGGGCCAAAGATTAGAGCACTTGGAGGAATATAAATAATTGATTTAGATTCTCCATGACAAGTTGATCCTGCATTTCCACCATCAGAGCCAAGCCCTAAGAGGCAAAGAGTTGAGGAAACACAAGAAGCTCTGATGGATGAAATAATTGTTACTGATCAAGACATGCAGGTTGGTATTCCATCCCCTCCTAGATCAACTCAATTAGTACTATCTAATATGGATGTAAAAGGCCAATGTGTACAAGATGCTAGAATGGAAGCATGCAAGGCATTCTTGGATGATGATGCATTTGTGAAGACTCCAGTTTTCTTGCAACTGGTGTGTAGGATGAAGTTAGAAGAATACCAGGCCAAATGCAATGAGAGAAGAGAATCAAGGCCTGATAGGTCCTATCAGGAGAATGATGATGAGGTGAAGGCTCAACTCATCAATGAATTCAAAAGCATCACTCCTGAGGAGGGAAGGAAGTTGGTGACCCAGGTTGGTGTTTCGATTTTACTTGAGTGGGACATAGCAGATGTAGTGGCATTCAATGCTATTCTGAAGTACAAACATCCCATGTATAACACTGACGAGGAGGTCAAGGCAACACTCCAAGATTCTACCTTTAATGAAGAATATGAGACCCTGGCTATTTGGGCATTGGCACCCCAGGGCAGAAAGCCAAATTCTACTAATATTAGCCCAAACCTAAGGGGAGGGTTAATCATCAAGAGAGCTTCTGAGACCTCAACTACAGAAGCTATAAACTTGATTGTAAATGTGGCCAAATTGGTCCAAAATACAGTTGAAAGAGAAGAAGTTGAGAAGAAAACTTTGATGGAGAAGTATAACACCATTACTGGAGAGTATAGTAGAATGTAGCAAAGGAATGTTGAGCTACAAACTGAGGTAGATAGGTTGAAGTATAGACAAGTGGGGAAGTCTTCTAGTGCTCCTGGTACCTTGACCTTACCTTCTACATCAAGGGTAGTACCTCCAACTTCTCCAATTGTTTCAACTCTGGGATCCCCCATCTAGAATCCTTCTCCCAGTCCTTCATTAGAGCCAGTTGAAGAGGAGGTTGAGTACTCTGTAGATCCCACAAAAAAGTAGATGCAAAATAAGATTATAGAGCTATAGGCAGCTCTAAAAGCAAGTGAGGAGGGAGTAGTTTCTGATCAGAATGAAGTTGTGGATACAGTTTTCAGGCATCTGAATGAGAGAGTTGATGGTAGATTGCCATTAGTTTATTCTTTATATTCTTTATTCTTGAATTTAATAAAAAAATTTACTAGGGATCAGGAATTAGTTTTGCCTTGAGTTGAGAAATGGATCCCTAGGGCCAATGACCTAGATGTTATGTATAAGGCCTCTAGATTTGATGCAGCTAATAGGTCTCAATCATTAAGGCCTACTCAAATTTTTGTAAAGTCACTGCAAGGTTTCTAGGCCTTACCTGATGATTTGAGTAGGAGGATTAAGGAGTTGGTAAAGAATTTTGATGACTAGAGTGACACATCTTTACTAGATATAGTAGATGCTCAAGGAAATGTTAGATCACTGCAGCAGTGGCAGGATAGAGTAGATGAAGTCATCAATGCACAAATCAAATTGATTTTTGATGACTCATATTATGACATGCTGGTGAGTAGTATGGATAAAATCATTAATACCAACACATTTTTGGAGTCTTTTGAAAAAAAGGCGAATCAGGTAGCAGTAAAGTATACACCTTATAGTGCTAAGGTGAATGAGGTGGTAAATTTTGATTGGCCAACGGATGAAGAATATCAAAGATGGGTGGAAAAATATTTAATTGAAGAAGAATAGGACAAAGTCTACTACTAGAAGTTAATAGCTTAGGGGTTATGGTTATAACAGATTTTGGGTATGTCTCGATGGCAGTTTTGGTGCAGGTTTTTGAAGTTTGGCCAATGTAGCAACTATTCTCCAGTGGACAGGATAAACAAAAAGATTCTCAAGGGACTCGGTTGTTGTAATAGATTTTTGAAATGTCATAGGGCAGTCCAATTAACCAGTGACATGTGTATTTCTAGCCTGATGCTTGTTTCCTCCTTCATTCTCTATAAGAAGGATTTCAAGGCCAAAAATACAGGTTAGCAAGTTATATATCTTTAGGTTGAGTCTAAGTAAAGTTGTAGAGTGGATTGTAAAGAGCCTGATGTTATAGTAGAAATGGTACTCTTAGGTTTTTTGTTATTCTGTTGTAGGTTTTAGTTTCATGAGTGCTTGATGTTTCAGGACAGTACTAGCATCTGAATGAAAATTACTCATTTTGAGCTCATGTCTCTCCATTGTATGAATATATCATTATCTTGAATAAAATGATCAAGGGTTATTTTGTTCACCTCACTATCGTGGTGTGTATGATTCTCATTTTAGCTTTAATTCAGGGAATTAATTAAAATTCTTAAGTGAGGTTATAGGTGGATATGTTCATGTAAGGATTTGATAAGTAGTATTGGGTTAGAATACAAATTGATAGTATTATAAGGCAATATTATCTGAGATTTTATGTGCTATGTGTCTGAATCTGTCATGGATCCTTAAATGCTTATGAATTTGACTCCTCCAATGGTATATGGCGCTGGTCTAACTTGTAATTTTTTTTGAGGTTCTATATTCGTTTGTCATTTCTTAGAGCTTGCTACAAATTACAAATTAATAACTATCTTAAGTTGTGTAATATTGTTGTAGTATCTCATGCTCCAAGTAGTTGATATTATTGATGAATAGCCAATTCATTTCAATCTTATCCTATTATTTTGAGGTATTAAGTGAGATGATCTATTATTATTGATGTTTTTTATAAGTTTGGTGCAGAGATTACAAACACATTAGGGAGATCACCCTCTCGGGTTTTGCAGAGCCAAAAGTGTAGAATGTTTATTAAAACCCTCATCAGTTGGTCGAAGTACTTCAAGCTACCCCTAATTGGGATCTGAAATTCCATAGGTAGATTACAAGAGAAACTTGGTTATAGGAAAAACAATCAACAAAATGGCGACTCTGCTAGGGATGTTAATTTGAATAATTCTTGTTAGTGGTCAGTTGTCCTTTTTGCATAGAGTTATCATAATATTTCTATGATTTGAAGGTTGAGCCATTGGTTTTTTTATTTTTTTTATCCATTTCTTCTGTCATTCAAAAGGTTTGTGTTATCTCGTGAAGTATTCTTTGTATATTGCTAGTACAAGAAGTTCTAAAGGTATTTTAAAATTCCACCAAGTGTTTCTAAATAGTTGGTATTCCCAAGATAATTGGGTGGTGACTCTGAATTATTTGCACCAATGTGCATTTTATTTGAAGATTTAATACTAATTAAAAGATCTTTGGACGAGCACAGTGAATGAAGAACACTAGGTTGTTCGTAAAGAATCACCTGGAACAGAAACTGGAAGGTGAACTTCCTAAGATGAAGAAGAAGGATTGGATAAATTAGAAACCAGAAACTAGCAATGATGCTCCTGCATCACATAATCCTCTACACCAAGGTACAAGTAAGCCTTTACATCCTATCCCTGAGACTTTTGAGCAAGTGTCTAGACATTCAGAGTCAGATAGTTGTAGATTTTTTGATGCATTATATAATACACCTCTTCGAGAGGATGAGCATGTCATAATAAAGGGTCTGTTAGTGTCCAATATGCTGAAGAAAGAAGTAGGAGTAGAAGTCAAAGCCATCACAGAGAATGCACTAGTGATGTGCCTCCTCCTCCTGCTTAAGATGATGGAACTCCTTTATTATCTAGGCATGTACTTGAAGATGTAAACTTGATAGACCTAAGTGATACATCAAGTTCTGATATGACCTTGCCTGACCCTGATGATGTTTTTGGAGATATTGATTCTTTAAGATGAGAGATCCAAAAGCAAGTTGAGCTTATGATGAAAAAGGACAAGGAGAAGGAAAAAAAACTGATGCATGTTTTAATTGAGAGGGATAGGTTAATTAGACAATTGGCAACAATGAAACTCTTGAACCAAAGTAGACCTGAGCCAGAAGAGGAAGGTCTTGTTGTACATGAAATTGTTGATAAGGGGGTAAATCCAGTGTCTAAAGTGAGTCATGTAGGTCAGGTTGATGTCCAACCAAATCCTGTAGACCCAAAACCCTTGAACCCTGTTAAGCCCCAACCAAGTATTCCAGATCCTAAACCTGTTTTGGACAAGGGAAAACAAAAGGCTGAAGGGATCAAGATAAATGAGAGGGTGATTTCCCACCATTCTAAACAAGATCCCCTTCCACATGTGTCATCACAAGTAGAGACTGCCTTGGAAAAGGTTAGGAGGGAAGGGGAAGCTCTAGCAGAAGAGCTAGAGAGGACTGAAATTGAGGCTGCAAATGTAGAAAAGAGAAGGAAAATAAGTTTCCTAAAAATGTCAAGTGTGGATGAGGTTACACAAGCTACAACTTCATTAGGTCACCAAGATGTTTTGAAAAATGGTCCTAAAACCAATTTGCAAAATACCACAAATAACTCTAGCCCAAAGGTTCATGCAACCAAATTTGTAAATCTACATCAAGATGGTCCTAAGACTCATAATACATGGCCTGGTGATGAATCTCATAGGACTGATGGACTATTTCAAAGGAGACCTATACAATTGGAAAGGTATAGGAAGTTATTCTTTGATGGTATTCTGGGTCACCCAAATCCCATCCCTAATGAGCTAAGAGAAAAGATGAATAAGTTTGCTAGAAACAATGATTTTTCATCAGTGGAACATTTGAAAGCTTTCATGGATATGTTAAATGACTATGAGTTAGATCATGAAGATGTAGTAATGAAATTATTTGTACAATCTTTGATAGAAGATGCAAGGGATTGGTACAAAGTTCTATCAAATGCTAGTATTGGTTCATGGGAAGAGTTTGAAAAATGCTTCAAAGAATAATATGGTGATAAGACTAATGCTTGTTTCATGCTAAATGAATTCAACAACATCAAGAAGTCAGTAAATGAGACTGTGACATAATTTAACCTTAGATTTCAAAAGGAAATGTATAAGTTGTTTCAGGTGATAAGACTTGATGAAAATGTTTATTTAACCACTTATTTCAATGCTTTTGATGCCAAAATGGCATATCTCCTCAGAGATAAGGACCCTCAGACCATGAGGTATGCTTTCAGAGTGGTCATTAATATTGAAAGTAATAGGAAAGCTTCTGGAAAATAGGGTAGGAGGGAGGAACCTACTCTTTTAAAAAAATCCTAGGGATAACATTGAGAAGGTCTCTGCTACAAGCGCTAAGGATGATGAGAAGTGGGATAAGGTCCTCAGCACTTTGAAGGACATCAAATATATTGTTGCTAAGCAAGAGAAGGGACTTGGAAATGATAAGAAATGGTATAATAAAAATGATAGACCTCCTAGATTGCAAAATTATCCTTACAATACAAATTGGAAGAATGAAAAACCAATACTACCGGTCCAAAAGTATAAAACTGATCAACACACACCAGATCCTTTGCAGAAGCATTCTATAAATTTGGTACAAAATAGACCATGGTGTGAGTTGTGTGAACACCCACATGATCAAAAGTATTGTGGCATTGCCCAATTGCTTGTGGCTAAAGGAAAAGAAGAGGATGCTCATGTGCAAACTCCTGATTATGAGCAGGGTGATGTAAATGTTTGTATGGCCCGGTCATATATTGATGAAGCTAAATGTTCTTCTGATGAGGAATTGCAAGAAGCTGATGTGGATAATTAATAACAGAGAAGTGAAATTTATCATCAACAGGTTTGTTTTGGTGAGGAGGGTGATTTTGACCATCATGCCTACAATATGGAGTAGGCTGAAGATTTAGTGTCTTTAAGGAGACCATCAGAAGATGAAATTTCTTGGTTGACTGAGCAGATGGCTACTCAAATGATAAGCACACTTCAGCTAAGAAATATAATTGTGGGTGGTGAGCAGGGTAAACCTGCTGGCCTTTTTATTAAAGAACAAAAATATAAAAACAAGGGTGTTAAAGTGGATAGCAAAAATGATGTTGTCAAAATCAAGGAGGTCAAGAATGACAAGATTTGGGTGAAAAAGACTGAAACCCAAAAGCCCCATGAAGATGTTACTCCTTTATTGGTAAAGACCAAAGTGATTACCAAGTCTGTTGAATCTTCTCTAGAAGAGAAGCAAAAGAAACTTGAAGGAAATCAACAACTGGAGAAGAAAGAAAATAATGAAGATATGATTCCTGACCTGCCTAAATACACACCCTTAGACATGTTTCAAGTACTTTCCTAGGTTAAATTTATTGTACCTTTGTTGGAAATGATGAGAATAGTTGAGCATAAGGAAAAAAAAATAGCCTTGATTACAGGAGTTGCTAGTAGTAAAATTGAACAAGGAAATTGTAAAGAAGAAAAGGACAAAGAAGAAATAAAAGAGAAAGAAGTGGAGGGAATTGTGTCATAAATTCCCCCTGTGTATCTAGGGAATTCTATCAATATGTTCCTTGACAATATAACCCATTTTTTCTTGAGTGTTGATATAAATGGGAAGACTCTAAGAAATTGTATGATAGACTCAGGGGCGTCAAATAATGTTATACCTGTCAAGATCATGGAAGCAACGGGATTAACATTAGACACTACTCAAGGTAAATGATATGCATTAGATTCAAGAGAAGTGCCAGTTATTGGGACTATTAAAGCATTGCCTTATAAATTAACCCAATACCCTGAGAAGGTTCTGGCCATGACTATTTTAGTTGCAAACATCCCACCTTATTTTGGGATTCTCTTGTCAAGGAAGTGGAGTGTGTAGAAGTTGTCAAAACCAACTTCAAACTCCAAGAACACTTGCATGCAAATGGATACCTGTCACAAGGAAGAGAATGAATGGAGAAAACAAACAAGGGTTTGAAGCTCTGAAAAATGGAGAGATTATCTTATCAGAACAAAAAAAAGAATTAATGAATATACAATGGATCAATCCTTAAGAAGGAGATCATGCAAAACCTAAAAGAAACCCTAATAGGAAAACATTTAATAATTAATATAATTATTTAATGTCACTTAATGCAAACTAAATTGAAATCTTAAGAGAGGAATAAAGGTAACTTAATCAACATAATTAAGTTAAAACCTTTACTCTAACACCCCCCCTTAAGATGAGCAACGGTGCAGCTACAAACAAGTGCAAGAAAGCAAAAGGTAACTACAATGCATGAAAGTAAATATGGGTCCCGGCAACTAGGCCTGATCACGTACCCACATACAACCAAATCTCTGTAAAGTGGAGAAATAGAGAAAACTTCATGGGAAAAACTCTACTCCAAAAAAAGATGCTGAAAGCCATGAAGAACATCACTGAAGCAGAAGAAGCTGCAAACAACTTTCAAAAGATGACTACAAAGAACCTCCTCTAAATATAGGATGATCAGGATCAAGAAGACAAAAATCTGCATGAGTGCCCCAAACGACACTACTCGAATCAGATGGAAAACAAAGGCAAACACCTGGAATGAAGATACAAATGGCACAAGTACCAATAGTCTGAAAAACACTAATCAATTGAGAATGGAAGATTCCTTCCAAGGTAAAACCAAGGAAGCATTAACATGAACAGTATAATACCCCCCCATAATGCTGAACTGGGAGACCCTAATAGATCCACTAAAATGTTGTGTAACACCCTGTAGTGCATGAAGGAGAAGAAACAACATCTGAAAGTGCACAAGAAAGCACTTGCAACTGAAAAAGTGGTGTGCAAAATAAAGCACACATGCATGCGATTAGAATCATATGGATCCACTGTCGTCATGGAGGGACACTCACTGAACAAAGGTGTGAAGGCAAAAACAAAGGTAGTACACAACCCCCCCATGGCACTTTATAATACAGTGCGAGTACAAAATATGGTACAACCTTATGTGCAAAATCCCCAAAATACATGTACAATAGTGGCACTTTATCTCAATGTGTTTACATAGAATATTGCTTACAAATAATGCTCAAAATGCCCTCAAAGGACAAAAAATAGGAAATACATGAAGAACAGCCAAAAACCGAAGCAACCCACACAAACGAGAAGTTCCCAAGAACTAATATGTCCAAGTAACTCACCAGAGTGTGAAAACACAAAAAACTAAATAAAATATACCTAGAGGGAAATCTGGAAATATTGCATGGATGGAACTGAAGAGATTTGAAATATGGTTTTAACGCCGCTGAGATCATGAAAAACGGAGAAACTGGTCAAAAGTTACGAGCTCGGGACTGAAAATAGCTCCTTTGACTTCAGCTGGCTGTAGAATGCACCAGCAGAAAAATGAAGCGATGAGACCCACACCACTGGAAATTTGACAGAACCACCTTTTCGACGATATCTTGTTTTCCAAACACCGATATCATATGCCCAAGTTATAGCTTCTGGACGAAAACAGTTCCAAAGGGGAAAAAAACCAATGTTGGATTAAATTTGATGGTCATACGGTCGTCGCAGCAAAAATCCAGGCCTAAATTTGACGGCTAAATGATCGTCGCCACACATGCACAGGTGGGCTTATTTTAAAAAAAAATTTGATTTTTTTGAAAAAAAAAAGAAATCATAAAAAAAAGTGGGTCGTGGCAATCTTGCCACCAGTGGTCAGACTGCCAATCAGCAATAAAGCCGCCGCCAGCTGGCAGTATGTCACCCAACATACTTAAGGGCCTGCAAGCCTGCGTATGCAGGTACCTATGAGTACCCCAATACCAGGCCTCAGCAAGCCTTTAAAAGGCTTTTTTTTGTTTTGATTTTTTTAAAAAAAATCAAAAAACTTTTACATTTTTTTTTTAAAAAAAAATTCTGACAAAATAAATTTAGAAATAATTTATTTTTACCAAGGTGCAGACGGATGGCCGTACGGGTAAAAATTTTTGCCTCTCAAATCAACTTTCTCCAAACTGGACGAATGACCAATTGATTTAGGGGTTTTGGATCGCTACAGACTCAATGGCAAGGTCCGTTTGGACTCAAAATGCTTTGAAATTGCAGGTGATTCCCTGGATCAAAAAAGAAAACCCCAAAATTGTGAATGCCTGATCCAACCCTTGTAGCTCCAACTTCATCAAACAAGAACAGGCATGCAGCAGGAAAGCTCTGATACTATGTAGAAGTTGTGAAAACCAACTTCAAACTCCAAGAACACCTGCATGCAAATGGATACCTGTCACAAGGGAGAGAATGGATGGAGAAAACAAACAAGGGTTTGAAGCTCTGAAAAATGGAGAGATTATCTTATCAGAACAAAAAAAAGAATTAATGAATATACAATGGATCAATCCTTAAGAAGGAGATCATGCAAAACCTAAAAGAAACCCTAATAGGAAAACATTTAATAATTAATATAATTATTAAATGTCACTTAATGCAAACTAAAGTGAAATCTTAAGAGAGGAATAAAGGTAACTTAATTAACATAATTAAGTTAAAACCTTTACTCTAACAGAGTGCATCAATGGGAGGTAATATGCAATGTGAATTATCATTTTCTACCTTCTACATTGATGGGAAAGATGTCAAGATTGAAAGAGAGTCTAAAGTGCCTCATATGATTGAGCATGATCCGACTGAGAATTTGACATGTTTTACTAACAGTGGCATAAATGAATTCAGGGCTGAGGAATCCCCGAGTAATTGTGATAAACTTTTTTGCACCGATTGATACAGAAGTGAAACATTTGTCAGAGTCTAATGATGTGTGGACTATGTATTTTGATGGTGTGAGTTCAAAGGAAGGATCTGGTGCAGGTGTGTTGTTAAGGTCTCTGAGTGGAAATACATTCAAGTTCTCTTTCACTCTGTTATTTGAATGCACCAACAATTTGGCCGAATTTGAAGCCTTGTTATTGGGGCTGAGATTGGCTCAAAAACATGGGATCAAGAAGCTCAAAGTGATTGGAGATTCCGAGCTTGAGATTTCCCAAGTTAGGTCTAGATATGTGTCAAAGAATAAAAGGATGAAATAGTATAAAAATTTTATTTGGGATGAATTGGAAATTTTTTATGCTTTTGGTATAAATTGGATGGACAAAGGCCATAATAAGGTGGCAGATTTGCTAGCAAATATTGCATTGAAACCAGATGACATGACTTATGCTTGAATTTCAAAGGTTGAAATGCAAACCAGACCATCTATTCTTGATAATATAAAAAACTGAAAAGTTTTTGACAGTGATGATGATATATTGAGGTTCCTAAATTATGTGGATGAGTATGAAAGTCAAGAAATTGACTTTGGAGCTTTTGTTGAAAAAATTGATGGTAAGGATACTGTGTTTGGGAATGAAGTTATTCAGTTAAAGACTAATACAACTCCTAAAGGTTTAGTTGTTCTTGAAAGAGTGTTTGACAACCAGGATAGGATGAAGAATAATTGTGTTGCTTCCCATCCTGATGACTTGGAGGAAATAAACCTTGGAATAGAGGCATCACTGAAAAAGGTGTATATTGGAAAGAAATTATCACCACAAGTGAGAAGGATGTTAATTGATTTGTTAAGGAAATTCAAACATGTGTTTTCTTGGTCTTATGATGATCTCAAGGCTTATAGGGAGGATTTATTTCAACATGAAATTCCTTTGAGTGATGGTGCTAAGCCATTTAGGCAAAAGCAAAGGCCTATTAATCCTACCTTGGCTCCTAAAATGCAAGAAGAACTAATGAAGCTGAGAGATATAGGGATCATAAAGCCAATTAGACATTCATCTTGGGTATCAAATTTGGTGCCTGTGAGAAAGAAAAATAGAGACATTAGGTTATGTGTGGATTTCAGAAATTTGAATGTGTCTTCATTAAAGGATAACTAACCATTACCAAATTTGGAAGCCATGTTGCAGAGAGTGACAAGTTGTGAGCTAATGTCTATGATGGATGGGTTTTCTGGCTATAACCAAGTCATGGTTAAGGAGTTTGAACAGTTTAAGACAACTTTCACTACACCTTGGGGAACTTATGTATATGTGAGAATGCCTTTTGGTCTAACAAATGCAGGGGCTACTTTCCATAGAGCCATGGCTATGGAATTCTCATATTTCATTAACTTGTTTTTGGTGATTTATCAGGATGATCTAACAGCATATTCCAAGAAAGAAGATGGCCATTGTGAACATCTAGAGAAAGTATCCAGTAGGGCATTGGAATATGGTATTTCCTTAAATCCAAAGAAGTGTGCTTTTGGAGTAAAGGAAGGAAAGTTGTTGGGACATATTGTTTCTAAGGATGGGGTAAAAATTGATCCAGAAAGGGTAATTGCAATAGATAGGGTCCCACAACCCCGAAATGTCAAGGGAATACAATCTTTCTTTGGACAGATTAATTTCCTAAGAAGATTCATAACAAATTTTGCTGAGATAGTTCGCCCTATTTCTAAGATTCTTAAGAAAGGGGCCAAGGTTGAATGGGAAGAAGAGTCAGTATAGGATTTTTAGGCCATTAAGCAAGCTATAAAGGAATCTCTTATGTTAAGAACCCCTAATTTTTCCAAGCCTTTACAGATTTTCTCATTTGCTTCATTCCACACAATTGCAGTTGTGTTGTTGCAAAATAATGCTGATGGTTTTGAACAGCCTATAGCCTTTTTCAGCAAATCCTTACAGGTTGCAGAACTCAAATATGACATAAATGAAAAATAGGCATATGCACTAGTAAAAGTAGTAAAAGCTTTTAGGACATATTTGATGGGAGCTACTGTAATTGCCTATGTACCTAGTGCTACTATGAACGAAATTTTCACACAAAAGGAAGTGTCATGAATAAGATGTAGATGGATCAATAGGATCCAAGAATTCAACATTGAAATCCAGATTACTAAGCTAGTGAGAGGACAAGGATTGGCCAAGATTATGGCCTAGATTAATCTGGAAGAAAATTAGATAAATTTGCTTGAAGAAGAGAATAAATCACACATATGTGACATGGAACATTCTGATTGGTACAAAGGTGTGATCTATTATTTACAAAAGATGATATGTCCAGATGATTTGAGTGAAAATGAAAAGAGGATATTGAAGTTGCATGCTATAAAATACATCATCATAGTAGGAAAGCTTTGGTGGAGAAATGGAGAAGGTGTTATGTTGAAATGTGTGGACCAAGATCAAGCGCAAGAACTCTTAAATGAAATGCATAGTGGAGTTTGTGGAGGGCATTATATGGCCAAAACAACTGCACACAAAGTGATGAGGGCTGGATTTTGGTGGCCTACTATTTTTAAGGATGCACACCAATTAGTGAAGACATGTGATGCTTGTCAACATTTCTCTGGTAACTTACCTCTAAAACTAGTTGCAGTGCAATCTCCGTTCCAACAATGGGGTATTGATTTTATAGGAGAGGTAGCATATAGATCAAGTGGAGACCATTCATGGATATTGGTGGCCACTGATTACTTTACCAAGTGGGTGGAAGCAATTCCAACAAAGAAAGAAACTAGTAAGGTGGTAATTGATTTCTTAATGAGTAACATAGTGACTAGATTTGGATGTATAAAGAGGATTGTGTCAGACAATGCAATGTGTTTCAGGTCTGAAGAATACATGGAGTTTTGTGAGAAGCATGGCATCCAAGTCTCTTATTCATCACCTTACCACCCATAAGGAAATGGACAAGCAGAATCAAGCAATAAAAGCTTGATGAAGATTATTAAGAAAATCCTAGATCAAAATAAGAAGGCATGGGATTCTAAATTGAGATTAGCAGTCTGGGCAAACAGGGTGACTATGAAGAAGGCAATAGGTTGTGCCCCATTTGACTTAGTTTATGGAATAAATGCTAGGTTGCCCCAAAATAATTTGATGGAGATGTATAAGTTTGTCCAAATGTATGATAATGAAATAGAAGATGAAATGTAGTTGAGGGTGGAAGCTCTCATAGAGTTGGATGAGACTAGGAGGGAAGCTCAAATTAAAAATGCCAAATTGCAGTTGCAAGTAAAAAATTTGTATGAAAAAAGGACAACTGTAAGGAGTTTCCAAGATGAAGATATGGTATTGATGTGGAATGCTAGATTGGAGGACAAAGGAAAACATGGTAAATTTGATGCTATCTGGTTAGGTCCATTCTTGATAAGTAGTAAGTGGGGAGAGGATTCATACTTTCTTCAGGATTTGATAGGTGACATTCTAGAATTTCCAATTCATGGAAAATTCTTGAAATTATACTCCACTTGAAGTATTGTTTTCCATGAACAGTAGCTTAGGTTTGTATATATGTTAGTTGTAGGTTTCCTTCTTGTTGGATTGTCTTGTCCAGACAATCCTTTTTGGTTGTCTCTACAACTGGTCTGCTCTACCTGAGATTCTGAATTCTCACTTCATTCTAGTGGAATGAACATCCCCAACTAGAGCCACTAATAGAGCTTAAAATTTTGTTCTTTGAATTCCATTATTATCCTACCTCTGTACTGGTTTGTCTTATTATTTGGAAGAGACCTAAGGTTGGGGTTTTATTTTTTGTCTTCATGAAAATCCTAATGTTTTATCTAATACCTTGGGTAGGATCTTTTCGGCCATTACCTTTTTGAAGGCGGTTTTAAAATGACTTATGTCCCATTGATTTGTCTAGGCTAGGCCCCTTTTAATAAACAGTGTTAAATATTTTTTCCTAACTTTATTATCTCCTAAGTTTAGGTTGGCTCGTGCCCCATTTTTAAGAACAACATTAAGCCATCGTTTTTCATTGGCCTAGGTGATGTCCCCTTGTCCCTTTAATAATTGTTTTATATTTTGTAGGGAACATTTTTTAGTGACCGTCGATCATCAAACAGTTGATCCTGACCATTCCTCGCGATCCTGTGATGGCCTCACTGCTAAGTTTCAACTTATTGCGATATCACGGGCAAGCGCCACATGTCTTAGTTGTCGATGCCAAAAAATATTAACAAAGTGCTTTAATTTTTATGTCAGGCTTTAATACGTTATATAGTGGGTTACTAAAATAGTTATGAGATGCACATGCTCAAGATCGATGGTGGTGTTATAATCTTGATGAAAAATTTGCTCGACGGTTATGTTCAGTACTGGTGACTGCTGTGAATGAACATGATTGTTGATGGTGGTGATCAACAGTTTCTCACCATCACGTGATCCAGAGATGTAGGGTGTTTAGTGATTGCGATATTACAGGCAAGCGCCACATGTACTCATTTGGCATTGCATACTATGGTAGGCCCTCAATCCTGAGATGGAGATTACATCAACCTTTTTGAAGGTGGTCGTTCGATGATCTGACAAAGGTAAAAGATCAACGGTTAGAATTTAAATTCGCATCAAATGCGATTGGAGCCATTGGCACGACATAGTAAGTGAGCTTGAACGGCAGATAAGACGTTTATTGGCTCAATTTGAGCGACATAAAGCAATTTTTCCTTCGTCTTATTTCACCACAAAGCATTCAAGCACCTTCACAAAGCAGTTATAGAGCCAGCGATGAGTTTTTGAGAAATCACAGTGAGAGTTCGGTCTTCTGCAAAACATAATCTTGTGAGTTGTTCTCTGTAATTCTTTAGTTACTCTGACTGTGGTTTTGTGAAGAATTGTCATGTGTTGGTCAAAGGGTTTGTTGATTATTGTCGTAGGGTTATTGGTATGATTGAATTGTGGGGAATTGCAAGGTTTTATTGTAGTTTCGTTGTTTGGGTAGCACTAGTTTGTTCAAATTTTAAGTTTTAAAGATGCCCAAGTTTATTTGATATGGCACCACCAAAGCAACATTCTAGCCATGTGGATTATTTACAAAGGAATTTGTATGATGATTTCCTCGACCAATTACCACTGTCAACAAATGATAAGAGGAGGGGTTTAGTTCTGATGAATGGAAGAACCCTAGGTGAAGGATTAGTGTGCAAAAATTATAACATTGCAGATGCTAGGGTTCCTATGACAGGTTTAGAAATGTTCAGGCTCTGGTATGGGTAGCACAATTTACCTCACCCTTTCTCTAATGCTTGGAGATATAATATGGGGAAATTGGTTGTACCAAAAGTGTTCCCCAATGTGGACCTGCTTAGGGTTGTGGCAGCATGATATGACCCTGTCACTAGAGTGATTAGGGATAATGATGGAGGGGTTCTATTGAGTATAAGCAAAGAGGAAATTCAACAAGTATTTGATTTGAGTGAACCCAGTTCATTTTTGGTTCAAATTGATCTCAAGGAGATGAAGCAAGAATATGCAAGATCAAATTCATTGTTCAAGTTGAAGTTTCTTTCTCCTCATTTGGCTAGGGCAGGCAGTTCTACAGTTTACATCAGTCCTAATGACTAGGAGCCTTTCAAGCTAAGAAGCTTTGCCAATCACTTCTTTGCCACTTTCTACTCACTTTTCCAGATTTTGGGTTTTAGCCCAAATACTATTATGCAAATTGCATACATGTTCATGGGGGCACATATACAACACCCCAATTTCTCCATGATATATGACTTTGCATCTTTTCTAGCAGAAAAGATACATGATGGATTGCTGAAATTGCAAGTAGGAGATACTAGCAATCCTTTCTTCTGGTACTCATTTCTAATGTATATGTTTTTGTATAAGAATGTTGACTTCTTCTTAGAAAATATGGAGTTAAGGCAGGACATAAATGGAGAAAGGTTACCTGTGCAGGTCTGGACTATAGACTTGTCATACAACAGAGGAAGCACCAGTTATGTGCAATTTGACAATTGCTTTGCTTCCAAACTCAGGGCTCGGTGAATTTTTAATGTGCCCAGGATTCTTGTGGATCTTCACAACTTTATCAAACCTAAGGGGAGGAAGCCTGATTTAAAGGTTTGTCACAACTGGGGTGACATCATTTTGCACACAGTCAGTACTGTTCTTAGAGTGTATGGTTTTCGGGGAGCCACACATATCCTCCCTTTTAATGTGCCATCCAGAATGGGTTTTGCTAAGGTCATGTGGCAAATAGGTTGTATTCATGAGGACAACCTGACAGGGAAGGGGAAAGGGACTCTCTGCTCTGATTACACTGTTGTATCAGATTTGGTTTTCTCCAAGGGAGGATGGGTCCATTTCAGGAGATATTTTGATGACTTCCATTTGAGGAATGGTCCCAGGTGGTAGCATGATCCAGAGGGTTTATTTTCCTTAATTAGGCAAAGGATTAAGGGTGGCAGGTTTACCCATGAGTTTAATTTTCCTGAAGATTTGATCAAGAATTATTTTGATTTGAATAGACAAGAATTGAACAAAGAGAAGTGGATTGCATATGAAAAATTGTTGGTTGCAGTGCATAAAATGGATCCCATGTATGATCCATTGATGGAATCACTCCATTCCACAATAATATTGATTTCTTGATGGATAATTTCAGAGAGATCATGGGCACTCTGATGACCAAGAAGGTCAATTTGGATTTGGATTTTGGTATACAGAGACCAAAGGTGAGGCCTGAAGAAACAAGCCCGACTTATCAACCCACAATGAGCTGGCCTCTTTACAAGAGAAAGAGGAGTGACAGTAGCAATGAGGAGGAAGAGGATAAGAAGGGAAATCAGATAATGAAGACCTCAGCTCACCTAGGGTTGAAGATCAGAGCACCTAGAGGAATAAAAATAATTGATTTAGATTCTCCACCACAAGTTGATCTTGCATTTATACCATCAGAGCCAAGCCCTAAGAGGCAAAGAGTTGAGGAAACACAAGAAGCTCTAATGGATGAAATAATTATTATTGATCAAGACATGCAGGTTGGTATTCCATCCCCTCCTAGATCAACTCAATTAGTACTATTTGATATGAATGTAAAAGGCCAATGTGTACAAGATGCCAAAATGGAAGCATGCAAGGCATTCTTGGATGATGATGCATTTGTGAAGATTCCAATTTTCTTGCAACTGGTGTGGAGGATGAAGTTAGAAGAATACCAAGCCAAATGCAAGGAGATAAGAGAATCAAGGCCTGATAGGTTTGATTAGGAGAATGATGATGAAGTGAAGGCTGAACTCATGAATAAATTTAAAAGCATCACTCCTACGTAGGGAAGGAAGTTGGTGACCTAGGTTGGTGTTTTGATTTTACGTGAGTGGGACATAGCAGATGTAGTGGAATTCAATGCTATTATGAAGTCTAAACATCCCATGTAGAACACCGTGGAGGAGGTCAAGGTAACACTCCAAGATTATGTCTTTAATGAAGAATACGAGGCCCTGGCTATTTGGGCATTGATAGCCCAAGGCAGAAAGCCAAATGTTACTACTATTATCCCAAACCTAAGGGGAGGGTTAATCATCAAGAGAGCTTATGAGATCTCAACTACAAAAGCTACAAACTTGACTATAAATGTGGCCAAATTGGCCCAAAAGATAGTTGAAAGAGAAGAAGTTGAGAAGAAAAGTTTGATGAAGAAGTATAACACCATTATTGGAGAGTATAGTAGAATTCAACAAAGGAATGTTGAGCTGCAAACTAAGGTAGATAGGTTGAAGTACAAACAAGTGGGGGAGTCTTCTAGTGCTCCTGGTACCTTGACCTTACCTTCTACATCAAGGTCAGTACCTCCAACTTCTCCAATTTTTTCAACTCTAGGATCCCTCATCCAGACTCTTGTTCCCAGTCCTTCATTAGAGCCAGTTGAAGAGGAGGTTGAGTACTCTGTAGAACCCACCAAAAAGCATATGTTAAATAAGATTATAGAGCTACATGTAGCTCTAAAAGAAAGTGAGGAGGGAGTAGTTGCCAAGCATAATGAAGTTGTGGATACAATTTTGAGGCATCTGAATGAGAGAGTTGATGGTAGATTGTCATCAGTTTATTCTTTATATTCTTTATTCTTCAATTCAATAAAAAACTTTACTAGGGATCAGGAATTAGTTTTTCCTTTAGTTGAGAAATGGATCCCTTGGGCCAATGACCTAGATGTTATGTATAAGGCCTCTAGATGTGATGTGGCTAGCAGGCCTCAATCATTAAGGCCTACTCAAATTTTTGTAAAGTCACTGCAAGGTTTCCAGGCCTTACCTAATGATTTGAGTAGGAGGATTAAGGATTTGATAAAGAATTGTGATGACTGGAGTGACACGTCTTTACTAGATATAGTAGATGCCCAAGGAAATGTTAGATCACTACAACAGTGGCAGGATAGGGTAGATGAAGTCATCAATGCACAAATCAAATTGATTTGTGATGACTCGGATTATGACATGATGGTGAGTAGTATGGATAAAATCATTAATACCAACACATTTTTGGAGTCTTTTGAAAAAGAGGTGAATCAAGTAGCAGTAAAGTATACACCTTATAGTGCTAAGGTGAATGAGGTGGTAAATTTTGATTGGCCAATGGTAAAGAATAGCAAAGATGGGTGGACAAATATTTAACTGAAGAAGAATAGGACAAAGTCTACTACTGGCAGCTAATAGCTCAACAGTTATGGTTATAACAATTTTTGGGTATGTCTCGATGGCAGTTTTGGTGTAGGTTTTCAAAGTTTGGCCAATGCAGTAGCTATTCTCCAGTGGACGAGATAAACAAGAAGATTCTCCAGGGACTTGGTTTTTGTAGCAGATTTTTTAAATGTCATAGGGTGGTCCAAATGACCGATGACATGTGTATTTCTGGCCCGATGCTTGTTTTCTCCTTCATTCTCTGTAAGAAGGATTTCAAGGCCATAAATACGAGTTAGCAAGCTAGATATCTTTAGGTCGAGTCTAAGTAAAGTTGCAGAGCGGATTGTAAAGAGCCTTATGTTATAGTGGAAATGCTACTCTTAGGTTTTTTGTTATTCTGTTGTAGGTTTTAGTTTCATGAGTGCTTGATGTTTTAGGACAGTACTAGCATCTGAATGAAAATTACTCATTTTGAGCTCATGTCTCTCCATTGTATGAATATATCATTATCTTGAATAAAATGATCAAGGGTTATTTTGTTCACCTCACTATTGTGGTGTGTATGATTCTCATTTTAGCTTTAATTCAAGGAATTAATTAAAATTCTTAAGTGAGGTTATAGGTAGATATGTTCATGTAAGGATTTGATAAGTAGTATTGGGTTAGAATACAGATTGATAGTATTGTAAGGCAATATTATCTAAGATTTTATGTGCTATGTGTCTGAATCTATCATGGATCCTTAAATGCTTATGAATTTGACTCCTCCAATGGTATATAGAACTGGTCTAAGTTGTAATCATTTGTGAGGTTCTGTATTCATTTGTCTTTGCTTAGAGCTTGCTACAAATTACAAATTAATAACTATCTTAAGTTGTGTAATATTGTTGTAGTATCTCATGCTCCAAGTAGTTGATATTATTGATGAAAAGCCAATTTGTTTCAATCTTATCCTATTATGTTGAGGTATTAAGTGAGATGATCTATTATTATTGATGTTGTTTATAAGTTTGGTGCAAAGATTATAAACATATTAGGGGGATCGCCCTCCCGGGTTTTGTAGAGTCCAAAGTGTAGGATGTTTATTAAAACCCTCGTTAGTTGGTCCAAGTCCTTCGAACTATCCCTAATTGGGATTGGCAATTCCATAGGTAGATTAGAAGATAAACTTGGTTATAGTAAAAACAACCAACAAAGTGGATGAAATGAGATTGGATGATTGGAAGCTTTGATAGGTAGTTGAAATTGGATTAGAGGTTTGGAGGGGGTGTGATATGTTCAATGGGATGAATATTGAAATGTGAGGAGAAGGGATGAAATCTTGAAGTTGTGGAATATGAGTTGATTTGTTTTGGTGTTTGATGGGTTTTTGATGCATAAGTGTGATGTGGGATTGGTGGTTTGAGAAGTGATAGGTGGGTTAGAGGAAGATGATGGGACATATGTGGGATCATGATCATTGGAATAAGGTGGAGGATATGTGGGATTATGATGAATAGAATTTGGAGGTATGAAAGGATCTTGTTGTATTATTTGAGAGATGTCGAATTCATGAGGTAATTTGGCACCTTTCTTAGCTAACAGAAGGATTTATTGATTAGGATACTTCATGATGTATCTATACATTAAGTCCATGGATTGGGTGTCTTGTGAAAATTCTTTCAATGTGGGTGTCTTGATCATTTGTGTATGGGAGTGAATTTAGACCCTCCTTGCAAGTTCCCCTTTGTACTCCATCCACTTGGTGCTTGTTTTTAGTGTTAGTGGGGGAATTTATATCGAGAATGTACACATGACACACAAACATCTGTGTAGCGCACTATCATCTAGATAGGATTCTTGCCTCTAGAATCCATAGAGGCATTACGTTCTCCATTGGCAATGAAACATTATCGCCCTTGCACCCTTCAACCAACCTTTGAACGGATCTTTCCCTCTCAAACTTGCCTTCAAATGGATATTCTTCATTCTCATTCATCTCTCTACATTATTTGCACACTTTTGAACACTCTTGAAGATTCTCACATCTCTAGCCACTTGCTGCACTATTGGCTTCATTATTCCAACATCACAACATTCTTCACACCTACCACAAAATCTGTAACTCGATGTCTTGTGAGACTCCCCTCGACATCGCTACACTCACATAGATTTTTCCACGGTTGTAGACTTTCATTTCTCTCTCATTGTCCTTGAGTTCCTTTGGTCGAGGGTGGTATCGTTTACTCACTATTGTATTGTTGTTGGATTTGAGTAGCATAGTGCCTCTTGTAGTGTTTGGTTTCATTTATGTTCTAGCATCGTTTCTTTATTGCATTTCTATTTCTCTATCTATCTAGATGTCTATGGAGGTGGGAACACCAAAGTGGGGGTTTGACTATGGCAATCCCCGAAATATCCCCAAAAATTTTCCCCGCTTTATTGTGTGTAGGTACTTATTCATCTTGAGTTTGCTAGCAAACTATACTTTTCATGAGTTGAATCTCTACCACCTTTGTTCTTATCATTCTTATATCATTGTTCTCCTTATTTCTATTATTTTTTCATTCATCATTTTAGTCATCACTAGTAAACCTAAATACCTAAGTTGTTAGTAGGTTTTTAGCACCTTTGACTATGTCCTTTCACTTTCTATCCGTACATACACTAGCGTAGGTCTATGAGACACCAACATGTCATGTTGTCATCCATGTTCCATGTTGTTGTCCTTTGGTAGAGAGCTATTTGGGGTACATCCTGAGTTCCATAAACCTACTCTCTTGGTCCAAACTTAACTCTTGGGTTAGTAGAGTGGTAGAAGCATTGACAGTGATCTTCATTCTCTTTCCTCCAATTCCCTAAACACCTACACAGTTGAGGTATATTAGGGAAGCCTTCAACTCTCGGCTCTCTGTGACCTGGAGTTGTTGAGTGGTCAGTCCCCCTCCTCTACAATTTGAATCTTGATATTCCTCTTGTATGATGTGGGATGGATATGGGAATGTGTTTTCTAAGGGTACTTGATGGACAACCTCTTAAAGAATATGTCATTGGAATGATGAATATGGGAATCCTTTTGAGGCCATGATTTATTTTCTAGATGGTGACATTTTGATAGAAATCCAAGAAAGAGACCTAGGAATGATGGGATTGGATGAAAGAGATTGATGATGATGGGATAAAAATGATGAAGGATAAACCTTGGATATGAAATTATTGGATTTGAAAATAAATATAACCTTTATAGAAAATAAATGTAACCTTTATAGTTATAGAAAATATACACAATAAAATATACCACTAGCACAAGGTTTATGTGGTGAAAACCCTTTGGAAAAAAATCCACACACCAAAATCAAGATCAATTGTATTATTTAGAAACAATGGTTACAATATAATACTCAAGCAATGCATCTACAAGAATATCACCAACATGTAAATCTAAAGTAATTCTAATAGAATATTGGTACTTGCAAATCAACTATACAAGCCATCTAAATTTCCATATCCAAGCACCAATAAATAAATAAATAACACATTGGGAAGCTTCAAATAGTTTTTACAAAAAATGTACCAAAACCATGAGTCCAAAAGTGGTTCCTAAAATGACACAATTTTTTAATGTTCGATTCTTGGTATTATTCTTCATGTAATATTTAACATATTCCTTACACCTTATATTATCATAACTTGTAATAGTTGACCATCTATCTTGGGTGTTTAATTTTTCTTCTTCTTCCATTCAAAGATACTTCATGATATACATCATAAAAAATATCATAATGTTGGTCAAGATTCCAATGTAACCCCTATAATCATGCTCTTATGTGTCATTAGATTTTATTATAAGTAACTCTCATCTTACAATGTCATAATGACATTTATGTGCTCTTACAACCTATTACATACATTCCAAGATGGTTGACACATGGTAAAGAGTCTCATGTCACATCCCATGTTTGAACCCTCTAGATTATTATATATTTTGATGTACATTTTATCAGTTTGATATTGTTTTAAAGTGTTATATATGTAAAATTGATTATCTTGAGATGTTAATGAATAATTTATATTATGTTTTGATAATACGATTATCATACTAACTACCTTATTGGTTTAATGAAGTGGATCTAGTAGATAGTTCTTTCCCCTTCCTAGATGAGATGGAGAGAATCACCAAGAGAAGGAAGTAGATCCATATAAAAAATCCAAAACCGCCATAAATTTGAGAACACGCACACATTTTAATATTTGGTTGCAGTGAATGTGGATGATCATCTTGAGTCATGAAATTTTTGAGTATTTGATTGTTCTTGTCTTTTGATTTATATTATTGTAAAATATTGTTAAGCACTTGTAGTGTAGGAAATTGTATACCTTTACAATTTCACACTATGTTTGCATCCTTTTAATTAATTGGACTTAATTAAGCCAACCTCTAATTGACCAAATTATTTATTCCAAAGCCTTATTATTCTCATTTTCTGAAAGGGAAACCTATATTAAACAATTTCCAACATTAATTAAATCACCTTAGAAATTGAGTGTCCTATACTTAGTTCCTAGGAAGGAAAATGGGTCCCCTTTAAGTCCTAGGACCTAACTTTTAGTATATTTTTGGCAGCATTTTAATGATTCAAATTCAAGGTTCAAGTAAATTGTCTTGAATCTATTTTTTGGGAAATTAGATAAACACCTATAAATCTATAGTCTTTTTATCAATTCAAACCATCTAGCATTAAGGAAGTTTTCACAAGAGAAAAAATTATTGTCAAGAGCATTGAAGCATAGATTTATTAGTCATCTACAAAAACAATAAAGATCATATCATCTTGTCAAAGTTCATGTGTGTTCATGTCATATTCTGGAGCTAACATTGTGATGAAGGTTTCAAGCATTCAAGCATCAAATCAATCAATCAAGCCAATTCATGCAAGATCCAAGCCATAGAGTGATGTGTTTGACTTCAATCCTCTAAGAGCACCCATTAAGGGTTTGGTGAGTTGTAACAAGCAAGTGTTCATTCATCAATTCCTTCATTTTGTCATTATTTCATTATCAAGGTTTAATTACCAAACTAGGGCTTGACCAAGGCAAACCCCCATTCACACAAAAATAAACATTTTTTCTTCTCTATTTGTATGTGCATTTGTTGTCAACATTGTTGTCAAGACAGAAATTTAGTTTCAGAATTTATTTCTGAATTTCCGACAATAAGACCTACATCAATCCAAAGCTCAGATCTTGCACCAAAGGACCCCAAAAGTTGAGAAAAACCCTTGTGCAAAGACCTATTTTCCTTGGAAAAATGAGTCCTTGTAGGAGTCTCAAAACCCACTTTTTGGAGCAGGTTTGTCATTCTCTACACTTCCTAGATCTGCTTGCAAATTATCATTTTTGTTTCTATATTTTCAAGAATTTTTGTTTTATGCATTAGGTTCTATCATTAAATTTTTTTGAGCATTTTAAATTATTTCAAATCTATCTTATATTTTTCCTACTATCCTAAGGAATTGAGATACAAGGTTAGATTGGATCACCTCAAGGTTGAAAGTCGATCTTTGCATCTTATGATCTCTTTCCTAGTGAAATTTTAGAGAAAGGAACCTAGATCCTATTGTTCTAGACACTTAGGACATATGATCCCTTTTTTTCATTTCAACACTACCTTTCATTGAGGAAATTGATGTGTTCTTATTGCACTATTAAATTTGAGATTTTGTTTTAAGTTGAATCTATATATTTACATAAGTGTGTAAATAAGAGGATATATATATGCTTATACTTATGGTTGTTTTGAATTATTCTATATAGAAATAGATAATTATAAACATAAATATGTGTGTGTGTGTAAATAAATTTTTATAAGATAAAGTAGTCATTTGAATTTAAGTTATATTCTATAAATACATATATATATATATATGTACATATATGTATGGGATAATACATACACGTGCACACATGAATATAACTATGATTATATCATCAAAATGTTGTTTTAATTGTTAGTACCTCAAAATAAGGAACAATATTGAGAGAGTTGTTACCACTTAAAATAGAATGTCACTTGTAACACTAGAGAGGAATTAATAGTCATGGTATTTCTCTTCAAAGTGGGATAATTGGAAAACATGAAATTTATTATGAGTTTTTTTTTTGGCTAAAATGGAGGGAATTGGGAATTATGAAGAAGATGAGAGATAGAAAGAGAAATAAAGAAGTCATTTTATGGTACGCTAAGGGGAGGTGAAAAAAAAATAGAGCTTGGTTCTTTAGTGAAAAATAGTACATTGGTTATAGTGAGCAAGTATGTACATTACACTTCATACCCATCTAAGATATTCAATAGGTATGCTTTCTTTGCAAAGTAAAAAGGAATTTAAATTATATGTAAGGAAAATTTAGAGAATTTCTATGCTCTTTAGTCTTCCTTATTATCTATTGATTCTCAAAGGGATTATGAAAGTTGGATAAAGGATTATTACCCTCAACCTATGTAGTTTATTTTCCAATGAATTTTTTATTTAAATTTTTCTCCAAAGGACTTTGCTACTTTTAAAATATCTATTTGGATCCATATGCACATTTATTCTATTTAAAATTTAACATTACTTTGTAAATTTATTTTAGGGTATTGATTAAGTTTATCATTGTAAATTTTTTCCTTTAAGGTCATAGTTTTATTGGTTCAACTTCTATGTTATGATATGAAAGAAAATTTGGTTTACATTTTTTTTTACTTCCATTATATTGCTTAAAATACCATTTGGTTCTTTGTACATGATTAATACCTTACATAATATTATGTGATCAAATAGGTCATTATTCCTGCATAAAACTTGTATCATATTAAATAAATAATAAAGATATACGTTAATCTATAAACTCTATGAAAATTTATGTGAGCGAATAGGTAATTGTTATTAAAAACCTACTATGAGATGGTATGCGACTCAATAGATCACATTATTGTATACATCATGTGGTATATTTTCTAAGTGGGTCACAATTGTTGCTTTCATTTTGAGAACCATTGGTGACCAAATAGGTCACTATTTTGGATACCATCAGTGAAATGTCATAAGTATGTGTTAGTTAGTATTAGCTTGAGATTTGCTTGTGTTGTTATCGAACATATCCATCTATATTCATATACCTTACATTTTAGTCATTAATATAATTTTGTTCCTAATAGGTCTACAATTATATGTCTTGGTCTAGTTAACAAGGTATATCTATGTGTAAACATATGTAAAATTTTTTAGTCTCGACCAGGTTGATGAGGATTATTTTGAGCATAACCTATGAATTGTTTTCTTTAGAAATTTGTAATTTTATTTGGGATGACTATGCTTACAAACTAGTTGATTTTAAGTTGCATCAACTCTATTAATTGAGAAGGCCTATGTATAAGCTCTTCACTATGTTAAATTTAATATTAGCCATATATTTTTCATGCATTCAATATAATGAATGAAATATGTCTAAAACTTGGCTTAGATTTATGATTTTTTAAAGAACGGTCTAGGTTAAAACCCTAGGGAGATTTATGACTCTCATGTAGAAATTCTATAATATTTGTGTATAAACATCAGTACAAATTTATCATATGCATATGATTAGATGATATTATTATAATAAACTTAAGCCTGTTGGATATTCTTCGTTTTGTATAAAAGGGAGTTGGATGTGTATCTACATGGGAACATACATAGGCAACAAGAATACATATGTACAATGTAGATGCATATAAAAATAATATTGTTTAAAATATGGTACTGTGAGTATGTGTATACATATATATTTATATACGTATATGAGGATATAATTATATATGTGAAATTTATTTAGCAGACATTATGCATCAATGGTATTGAATTTTTTTTGGAATAATAAATGAATATTTATGATTTCAGTATTTCTAAGAATATGAGATTGATTGACCATATCATTATATGAAATGAATAATAAATTTGATTGTTGATAACTAGTTTGAGAAAGAGGTGTGTGAACATAGGACTCACATTATCGTGCTTATTTATTATTAAAATATTTAGCCAAAGTAATTAAAAATTATTGCTTACATTTTTGGTTCATTGTATCTATTGCTACAAATCAATCAGATATGCCATACTTAGCTAGAGGGTATCTAGAGTTCTATGATATATTGTTTGTATTTAGAACACACCACTAGTTCTCAGATGACATGGTGATCTTAGAATTTATCTTTATCTTCTACCCTCGTGAAGGGTAGGGCCACTTCCATTGGGAAGGTGTGTGGGGGCTAATGATTTTTGGTTGGAAAAAATCACTCAGGTGATTCTCTCCCTCTTGCAATTGAGATACTAAAAACTTGGTTTATCAAAGACATTACATTTGATTTCACATGACATTGTATTATTATTAAATCATTTCATGTCTAGATATGACATTTGTAACATGTTGTTCAAGTATTATATTTGAAATAATGTATTCCTTGGTGAAAAAATCTATATTCTAGTGATGTAATGAAAAGCTAATGTATTTTGTATTTGTAAACAAAATCCTTAAGTAAATTTTGATTGATGTAATTTTTACTTAAAATTTAAACTGTTACTCTGATGTAAAGGATTTGGTATAGACACATTTATGTGTGTAAGAAATTATGTCATTTAACTACCTGGTAAGAAAAAATAAAATAAATTAGTATTTTCTTATAATTATATAGAGTATTTTTTAGTTAATGAGCTAGTAGGTTTGCTACTTGTCATCTCAAAGAGGTATGCCTCACTTCTCATATGAGTAAAAATAATAAATAAATTCAAACAATTAATTAATATGAATATTAGGAATGCAAGGTTGAGACACTTTTTCCCAATTGTTCTTCGAATAACACTATGGGTAGCTAAACATTCGTTTATTAAAAGTGAAGACCTTTCTCCTTATTGTGCATGGTCCATGTTTTTTTTTAATGAACACATGCTTTAGATTCTACTCTATATGTGTTGCCAAAGATATCAAGGGTAGGGTTCCCTTTTGGACTTGGATGAGTTTGAATCCCCTACTAACTTAATGGAATCTTATCTAGAGTTCAACATGGTTCATCATAATGACCACAATTAGAATTTTTTAACCAAATTATCTAAAAGTTAATCATCATTTAATATAAAAAATAAATACATCTTCTTCAACTTGTTTAAGTAAAAGTAGAAAATGATAATTATGAGATATAATTACTTCCCAAATTAAAAAGGTTTCATACTTTATCATTAATTGTATTACTTACACATATTATATCAAACAATTCAATTAATAATATATTTTTTACAATATAAGAATATTCTTGACTTATCTTTTGACATGCCTATTATACCTTAAAATACAATCCCTTTCATTTACAATGCAAAGATGTTCTTAGTATATCTATAAATATACCCATTAAACTGTAAAATACAATTACTAATTTTTTTAATTTTTAAATACAAGGTTGGTATGTAAATTACTTCACTGATTAATATTGTTAGTGTAGGTTTTTGTATTTTCCTTATGTTAGGGGATATTTACTTTTTCCTACACATATTATTAATATTTCTTAGGCTATATTATGCATGGTTAATATGAGGACATGTGGCATAATCTATCAAATACGTGTGTCACTCTCACCCACACTTGGATAGTTGAATCTCATACCCTCTTTTGAATTTATATGTCACCTCTTATAACCATTTGTTTTTATTTATCTGAGTAGGTGCAACCATATAATTTGACATGTATATCAAGTATGTAAAACTCGGACTAATTTTTTGTAGTTGGAGTTATTACACCTCTTGGATGTATATGCTCCTATTTGTGTTATAAATACAACACTCATCTCTCTTATTTGCTAGTTAGAAAGAGCACTGTGAGCATTGGCTATGCTCTCTTTCATTTTGTCTCTTGAATTCTCTCTTTCCGAGATCTCTCTCCATTCCACTACTTTGATCTTTGATCATGTATCGACTAGAGTGCATGTGATCTACAAGAGAAATCATTTCTTGGCTCAACTTCTTATTTCTCATAGAATTTAACATGTTATCAAAGCTATTTTATCTAGTATAGTTCATTTTATAGTACTAATTTTTGAGAGATTTGAGACTAATCCATGCCAATATTTTTCTCTAATAAACCCATTATGCTCTTATGTTGCATCTTCAAATGATTTAGAGAATCGTATTAGTTTAGAAAAAGAATAAGCATCAAGAATACTCTAGTTTGCATTTTTTTTCTTGTAAAATCTGGGTGATTGCAGCTTTTTGGAAATTATGGAGGCTTTTTAGTTATTTCATAGCATTTGAGAGGCTTGAGAAAGTTAAGATTGGCTTTTGTTTCACCAAAATTGGAGATTGAAGGACCTAGTTGCAAACAATGGTTTGAAGCATGGTTCTAGAAGGTAGCTAATATTTTAGAGAACTTTCACCCTAAATGGGCCTCCCCATTGCACTTATAAGGCCTAAAAACATAAATATTGACTATCAAATCATCAATTTTGGAGAAGTTGTCTTTTGAGACAAAAAAATCCCCTTGAGTTGTATGGCTCACCATATCATACAATTTTTTTAGTAATTTTTTAAAATTGTGTTGGTACTATATAAGCAGTGACACCACCTATACAACATTGTGCCAACACCACCAAGGTGGCATCCCACTAGCCATACAATCAATGGACTACACTATCACCTTGCCGCCTCCATTGAGCCATGCCACTAGAGTGCCACCAATGGTGGAACTGCCCTAATCGATGTACAAATATTCATGGAATATTCTACCAAATTAGTAGTTTTTCCATCGGTGTGGATTCATGCTTGATTTGGGTGGCTTTAAATTTGAAAAAAAAAATTGTAGGAGAGAAGGGTGGTTTTGAAAACCCAATGACAAGAAGAATATTTTGACATATTTTTGGCATATTCTTTGCTAATATAAGCATGAAACCATCATCTAACCTCCCAAAAATCTACCCCCTCTCCATTGAGATTTTTACTTTTGAAGGCCAACTTCAAGAGGCTCATTCTAAGCCATATGGATACCTTTTTTGGTGCACTTTTTATTTGGGGTATAATTTAATGCTCTACATAGTGGTAATTTTTTATATTTGATATTCTATTTTTTAGAAATTAAATATTCTTCCAAAATTTGTTGCACAATTCTCATTTTGAGACATTCCAAGACACATAGCTTGTGCAAACATACTCCTTTTTGGGTCTCATTCTCTCCAAAGTTCATATTTTTTGTGTACTCTATATTGGTGCTCTCAAATTAATCTCATATTATACTTGGTCTATAGTTTTAGTGTTTTTTTCCATTTTGGGCATTGTAAGAGTTTGAAAATCTAATATATGCATTGTAAATCACACTAATTTTTAAGTGCCAACATTGAATTTTTTTCTTTTATTGGGGGGGGGGTTCATTTCAAAAACTAGTGAAAGAGGGAGGGGGTGTCTTGTGTGACTCATTTTTGCACTTAATTTTCTACACAACAATCTTCTTTTTTGTACCAATGGATCAATCAACAATTCCTATCCTAACAATTCTAGCACAATATAACTATTTTTAATGGAAATATAAAATTATAATATATCTTATTTAATGAAATGATTGCATAGAGTTACAATGGGACTTTAGACAAAACCAACAATAGCTGCAAAAAAACCAAAATGATTTGAATTAAATGTGAAGTATTTGGTACTTCGTGCATGTCTATGTCTCTTGAATTGCTCTTTAAAATTGAATCTTTTACTACTCAAAATTAGGTTTAAAACACATTAGAAAATATCTTTGGTAAGCATGATGAATTGATGAGTCATTAATTGGATAATGAACTCATTGTACTAAGTCCAAGTAATTTTGACTCTAGATAACTTCTTCAAAAAATTAAAAGCTATTGGATTGCAATTGCAATAGTGTGAAATTAAGAAGGATGATAAACAACTATTTTTTATGTATTATTTCTAAGCTTGGTCCTAATTATTATGTATTTATTTCTATGTTTTATACCACAAAATGTGCCCTAGGTTCCACCTACGAAATGCCTCCTCTAAATGATTGTTTTTACAAAATTCATTAGGGAGCAAGATAAATTGGTCCAAATGGGTACAATTAAACCCTCAAAATCATATGCCTTGGTTATAAATCAAGGGGAAAAAACATAAATTATTTGGAAAACAAGATAAGAAACAAAAGAACCAAGGAGAGAAGAAGAAAGAGAAAAAACCTGCTTCCTCAAATGTTGCTAATCAAATCTCTTCTACAAAAGGTGAAAAATGAAGAAGGAGAACATAAAGTGTTCCTACTATAAAAGGCATAGCCATGATAAAAAAAAAAATTAAGAAATAGATTGATCATCTAACACATCTTCTTGAAAAGAATAATAAATACCTGCTTGACTCAATCAAACATGGTTCATCAGAAGGGTCTTCTAAGGACACACAAAAAAGTAAGGGGAAAGGAAAGGGTAAATCCCTAGTTTTTGTTGCTTCACAACCTAATACATGGATCATTGACTCAAGTGTTTTGCACTACATGGCTTAAATCCCTAGTTTTTGTTGCTTCACAACCTAATACATGGATCATTGACTCAAGTGTTTTGCACTACATGGCTTCCTTACAGGATGGTTTTACCTCCTTAAATCCTTGTTCTATGCCTAGTGTACTAATGGGTGATCACACTCTTGTAGAAGTGCATGGGAGAGGGTCTATAAACATGGGTGAAGGAACATTTTAGGATGCTCTTTGTGTTCCATCTTTGTGAAATGGTCTCCTATCTATTTATCATATCACTCCCACTAGCTCTTTGACAAGCAAGTTTAGCTCACACCAAACCTAATAGTAATAAGTGAAATGCACAATGGGTCTACACTTGCCATGGGAAAATTAGATCATCAATCCCAACTATATAAATTTTAACATTTTGTTCTTTACTCTCCTTCAAAATTATTACTCACATACTCAAATGAGGTGAGTTTTTTATGACATCAATGGTTTGGTCACTCAAACTATCACTACTTATAGCAACTCAGTCAACATGACATGGTTTCAAGATTACTTTCTATTGAATTTTTTTGATGGATTTTATCAAAGATTCATTCTTGGTTAGCACCCTAAAGATAAATATGATGAAGGGAAAGTATGGAGGGTCACACAACTACTAGAGTTAGTACATAGTGACTTGACATGACCATTTCCACATCCATCTTTCAACATAACTTGATATGTCTTGACGTTTATTGATGATCTTTCTAGATACACGGGTTTATTTTCTCAAAGAAATGTTTGAGGTATTTGAGTCTTTTTAGGACTTTAAATATTTTGTACAAAAACATCAGGGAAGGTCATCAAGATTTTTTATCCAAATAATGGGGGTAAATATGTTAACCATTGAATTGAGTAGTTTTGTGCTTCATAAGTTATTGAATTGTAACACATAGTTGCATTTAGTCCTTAGCAAAATGGTGTCATAAAGCACAAGAAAAAACCTTGAAGGAGATGGAAAATTGTATGATACACTCTAAATAATTGGCACCTCAGTATTGGGCAGAGGAAATTAATTGTATGTTACATCTAGAACCGAGTTCCTCAACAAGCTATGAAGGGTATAACTAATTTTCAAGATTGGAATGGTCAGAAACCCACTGTAAATCACTTTTTATTTTTTGGATATTTTCCATGGGCTCACATTCTAGTAGAGAAATAAGAATCCATAAATCCATAAAGAAAGCCTTGTATGTTTCTTGGGTACCTAGATGGTCTCAAAGGCTACAAACTTATCTATCCCACCACTCATGAGTTATTCATTGAGAGGAGTGTTTTTTTTAAAGAGATCTCTTTTAGTTCTTCTCCCACACTTCTCCATCCACCATCACATTGGAGAAATTGCATTGTGATGATAGTTTTTTAGAGGATCCTTAGGGGCTCATTCAGGATCCTTCACTAGTTTTTCAAATTTGAAAGTCTTTCTATGACCTAAAACAAACCCCTGGGGCTTGGTATGCTAAGATGAATTCCTTCCTTCTGTAAATTGGGTTCACTTGAGTCTATTTTGATCCTTGGAAATGTATACATTTTACAGTAGGATGACACCCTCACATTTTTGGTTCTCAATGTTAATGGTTTTTTTATCATAGAGAGTCACACATCCACCATAACACCAATGAAAGCCACTCTACATGGTATATAAATCTAATGTCAGAATTAGGTCTTTTACATTAATTCTTTTGGATTGAGATCACTTATTCATCTTTAGATATATTCCTTGCACACCCCAAGTATTCTTTTGATATGCTCTTCATATTTTATATAGCTCTAACTATAAGCCTCCATCAAGTGTATTTATGTCAGTGGTCAAAATTAAGGCTAAGTGTTCTTCACCCTTGGTCAATGGAACTTTATATCGATAGTTTTTGGGAGTCTCATCTACTTAACTCATATGAGACCCGATATTTCGTATGTTGTGGACATGGTCTCTCGATTCCTGTAGGAGCCACATGAGCTACATTAGAAAGCAACTAAGTGGATTATCCACTACATTTAGGGTACTTATAGTTATGGGATTTAGTATGCAAAAAGAGTGGATATTGACTTGGTGGGACACATATTTAGATTGGGGAAGCGATTCTCATGATCACAAGTCTACTTTTAAGTATTTCTTCTCACTTGGTTTCAGTCTAATTTATTGGTTGAGTAAGAAGTTGTCTACAATTTCTCTTTCATCTATAGAAGCTAAGTATCGAGGGATAGTTAATGCCACCACTGAGGCTATTTTGGATTCATAATATTCCCATTGAGTCTGACACTCCATTTAGAAATCCTACAACCATATTTTGTGATAACTAGAACGTGATACAAATCTCAAGGAATCTAGTCCATCACTAGTGGATAAAATGCATTAAGATTCATTTACACTATATCCAAGAGTTAATTCAATAAAACATCATTCATCTTAAGTTTTATCCAATATTAGAGGAGATTACCAAAATCTTCACCAAACCCTTCACTAAAAGCAAGTTCCTTCATCAATGAACTTTGGTAGTGGTGTGATAGATATCTACTTCAAGAGGGCTTCCTTAGTCCTTCACACTCTCTCTAATTTGGGGGGATATTATCTCTCTATTTTGGGGGGTTATTCCTCTTATAAGGGAGATTCTTCTTTTGGGGGTCATCAAGCTTCATTTGCTAGGACCCATTTTTTCACCCACCTAAGCAATGCTTAAAGTGTATTTTTATTTTACTTATTTCAAGAGATATTTATTTTTTCCTACACATATTATTAAGCTTTCTTAGGTTATATTAGACATGGTTAATATAAGTACACATGGCATAATCCATCAATTGCATGTCTCTCTCTCACCCACACTTGAGTAGTTGAGTGTCACACTTTCTTCTAGATTTATGTCAGCTCTCATAATCATTTTTTTAATCTTTATCTAGGTAGTCACAACCATGTAATTTGGCATTTACTAAGTGGGTAAAACCCCCGCCTATTTGGATAGTTAGAGATATTACGTCTTTTGGATCTATATGGCCCTATTTGTGCTATATATACATCACTCATCTCTCTTCTTTGTTAGTAAAAAAGTGTAATGTAAGCATTGACTATACTCTCTTGCACTTTGTCTCTTGAATTCTCTCTCCATTCCACTATTTTGATCTTCAATTATTTATTGATTGGAGTGCATGTGACCTATGACTACATCCTGACTCAAATTCTCATTTCTCATAGAATCTAACAAATATGTCATATATCAAAATACTTAAGTTATAAACATTAAATCATATTTCTTACTAACTTTACCTAAATATGAGGAGTGTCCTTTTAACAATAAATAAACTATGGTTGGTACAATTACATCAGCAATTAATATATCATAAATCAAAATACATAAGTCATGGACATTAACTAATATTTCTTAAAAGCTTTACCTACATATGAGGTGTGTCCTTCTAACAATAAATAAACTAACATATGCACCTTAAGATTTATAAATAGATGTATCCACTAAATCTTAAGATATATATGTTAGTATATTTATAATTTACTTAGAATTTAAAAAACAATCTTCAAACTTTGATATAGAATATGACATAAAATTTGATTTATGATATTAATAAATGATATAATGTATACTAATTTAATATAATAAATTAATTATTATATTATTAAACTTTTGATACCAACTTCTTATTTAGAATACTTTTGTATTTGACTTTATAAATTGTTTTTATCTAACATTTGAAATCATTAATACTAATAAACTTACATCATTAAATCTAAAATCACTCTAAATTTATCTTCAAACCTAGCAACTACTTTATCTCCCACGAACTTAATACCCATAAAGATAGAACTTAATACCTCTAAAGATAGATAGACAAAAAACAAACATCCTTTTACCAAAAGGCGGTAGATCTGACGCATTCTTGCGCACGGAGAATATAAGAAGCAGTTCAAATTTTATTCCAAATACTTAGAAAAAAAAAAAGCATTATGCGTTGGATTTTTGCAAATTGTTTAAGGTTCAATGAACGTCTTAATGACCGGAATCTCGTTCACATAACCAGCACAGCCGGTAACCACTATATATAGAAGTCATGGCTCTTCTTAATTCCACCCTTTTAACCTTGGAATTGGGCTCATTTCCCAGTATTTGATAAGTCCTTCCCATTTCCTAGGAGGGTTTTAAATTATAATAGTCAATGAATTTGCTCTGTAAACTTCATTATATCCTCCCCAGATAACCCTGTTTTCCAAAATATTTACAGCCCAAATATTTTCAGGCTGCTATTTATGCTGAAGAATTTCAGCTTTGTTTTAAGGGAATAGAGAAGCCAAAATTTGTTTCCAAATTCCTGTTTCGATTTTCATTTCATGTTTCTCTGCTAAATTAAATGGCTAATCATATTTCTATTTAGAAGTATTGTTAAGCTTGATTCAAATGTATTAGTCTGCATAAACTGCCTTTGCTTTTTGTGCTTTTAAAGCCTGTGTTCTGACAAGCGGAACTATGGCGTTTAAACGGAAAATTTCAGTTGCTGTTCTGTCCATGTGAATCTCCTGTTGCTTATCATTTTCTCCGTTTGATTTTGATTAAGTATGCATTTTAAGCTCTTTTTTTTATCCCGTAATGGTGGGTTGTTAACTTTTGTATATATTCTTGACATCATTTCCCCTACATCAAGATTTGCACTATTTGTGATCAGATTCGCTGCTTTTCCATGGTAAATTTACCGTCCGTAGCAGCATTGTCGTCTCCCCAGCTTTGATTTGAACGTTGAAATGGCCTACGACTATGATCAAAGTGAAGATTACCTTTTCAAAATTGTATTGACAGGCGACTCTGCAGTGGGGAAATCGAACTTGTTGGCAAGATACAGCAGAAATGAGTTCCATCCAAATTCGAAAGCAACAATCGGCGTGGAATTTCAGACGCAAACAATGGAAATCGACAACAAGGAGATCAAAGCGCAGATTTGGGACACAGCGGGGCAAGAACGATTCAGAGCAGTTACATCCGCGTATTACAGGGGGGCAGTGGGAGCTCTGCTCATCTACGATATAACCAGGCGCCAGACATTCCAAAATATTGGCCGCTGGCTTGAAGAGCTCCGTTGTAAGTATTCAATCGTCTCACCATTTCTAGTGTTAAATATAGTCTGTTGATCAATTTTTTTCTTTTTGTCATATGCTCATTTGTTTTCATGCTGGCTGTAAATTTTGTTCAAGGTTTTAATATTTGTCCTCAAACATGATATCACTGTTTGTCGGCTACAACGCTGTCGACTTTTGAGCTGTTCACTTTTGGGATGCTTATTATTGCGCCTATTTCAGTAGTAAAATCGTTTTCAAGCTCTGTTTTAAACTATTTCAGCTTTCCGTTTCAATTTTTTTTGCCAAAATTCTAGCATTTGTTGTTCAGGATTTTCAGGTTTTTGGGGGAAATATAGATTCACCTTTTTTCGGGCTAAAATTTTGTCAATATCTGAGTTTTATACTTGTGGAGGTAAATATTTTGCAGATTTAAATTGTATATATCTTATCAAGCTCTCGGCTATAGATGCTGCTTTGAAATTGTTTGGGTTTTGGCTGGCGTACCAAATTTTTTTATCTTGCCTCAAGAGGTTTTCTCTTTGGTTGTAATTCATTTCAACTCCGCAGACTTTTGGGCCGGTTTTAGTAGTAAAACGTTTTGTCTTACGAAAATTTCTTCCTTTTTTCCTTGTACTTTCCAAATTTCTGATCTTTTTTCAAGAGTTTCGATTTTCCGCAGACTGTGCAATGGCTCTGACCATTTTCGAGGGTTATGTTTTGCTTCGAGCAGGAGCAAAAAATGGGATTTTAGATTCCTTTTGCTCAAATTTAATTTCATAATTTCTGGGACAAAATGTTGTCATCGATATTTAAGTATAAGAAAAAGTTTTTGCAGATCTTAACACCCAAATCCCTTAGAACTCTCTGTTCAAAATTAGTGCAAATTTTTTATATTGTTTTTCTCTTGGCAGGAGAAATTTGTTTAAGCTTGAGCCAATAAGTTATCAGTATTTGAGTTTTCAGCTTGCCCAGGGTAATTTTCCATCGGATTTTAGTAACAAAAACTTTTAAAGCTAGGCTCTTGGAGTTAGCTTAAAAATGTTTGTACTTCTTTTCATTGGTGAATTAATGGAGCTAGCTTATAAATGTTTGCCATCCCCTGGGTGCCAAATTTATTTGGGGAGTTACAGAGTAACCTGTGACCAAGAATGTGTAAGCTATCCTTGCCTACTGCTGAATCACATCACTAAATGCATTTCCATCAGAAATTTACTCAAAGCTTGTCCAGAACGTACAGCCGAAATGTTGTCAGTATAGTTTTCAGCCTGTCTAATGCAAATTTGAGAATCAAAAACTTTTGAAGCTCTCAGTGCTTTTGATCCTATTTGAAAACCTTTCGAAGCTCTTTGTTTTCGATCTTGATTGAAAATTTCCAGCCTTCCAAATTTAGGGAGAGTCCTGTATTTTTCTTCAGGATTCTGTTTATATTTGAGCAAGGGCAACAATGCAAAGTTTGTCCAAACTAGAAACAGCCAACGAAAATGTTGTCTTCTAATCTGGAAGCTTTATGCAGATTTCAGTAGATTTATTGTTTTTTGAAGTTTACTGTTTTCAACCTCGCAAAAAAATGTTATCGCATTTTGATCCAAATCTAATTAGTGTAAATCTTTCATTTTTCTTCAAGTAGGAGCAAAATTTTTAATCTTGTTCAAAACAGAGAGTTAAGAGCTTATCAGTTTAAGCTTTAACCACGTCTGCTAAATATTGGAAAAAATCTTAAAATTTTATTCTCTCAGTTCTTGTATTAAATAATGCTGCACGCTTCTTTCCGTTATAAATTCAATGCCATGCTTGTCTGTGTAGCCATTATTTTGTTTTACCTGCAAACCTTTGTTGAGTAATTATTCTTTTCTTTTACAGGATTTTACAGAATAATTCTTGCAGGTCTTGAAGAGTTTTAACTCATTATTTTTTTCTGTCATCTTTACAGTGCACTCCGATGAGAGCATTGTTTTGATGCTTGTTGGAAACAAATGCGACCTTAAAGAGGGCAGAGAGGTTTCAGTAGAAGAGGGAACAGAGCTTGCTCAGTCTGAAAACCTGTTTTTCATGGAGACATCTGCATTAGACTGCACAAATGTACAAATAGCCTTTCAAACAGTTGTCAAAGAAATCTACAACGTGATGAGCAGGAAAGTGCTGTCGTCTGATGAACAAAAGCAAGAGGTAGCTACGTTAACCAACGGGAAAACAGTGAAATTACATAACGAAAGCCAAAAGGCCTTTCTGGAAAGGGTGTGGTGCTGCTCTGGCGGAGCTGTAATAAAAGTATAACAGATTGGAAGGAGCTGGCAACTTTTTAAAAAGATTCTTTTTCATGGTGGTCACGAATGCTCTAAATGTCATCTAGGTTTTGGCTGCCTATGCCATTGTTACTGTGTAAATTTTGTTCGATTTGGCGTTTTCCTTATTACAGTTTTTTTTAAAGATAGTTATGGTCGGAAGCATCTGGGTAGGCATTTGTCTTGCATGTGACAAGCAGATTAGGTGGAAGCATTTTGTAGGTGTGCTTGTAGCCAAGCTTTTGTTTTATACTCCAAATAAGCATTTAGTCATTGTTCTAATCGCCAATTTAGTAATCATAAATTTTAATTGTCCAATGGATGGAATCGAATCTATATATTTTTTATTTGGGAAAACTTTAGTCACAGCTCTATATTGTACTAAAATGACTAGAAAAGTTAAATATTTTAATGGTAATATTTACATCTTGGTGACAATTTTTATTTAGTTTTTTTCATTTTGAGAGATTGTTTCAATACAATTATATATTGATAAAGAATATAATTTTATGTGAAGTTGGTTTAGTTACTTAGTTTTTAGTTTTTCCCATTTCCACATATTTTTATGTAACATATCTTATTTCATTCATATTTGCATATTTTTTTCCATACTATTGACACTATTGACATTTTTTCCCCTCTTATGATCCTCATTAGTTATAACCAATCCAAGAAATCCTCAATGGTGTATCATGTTTTTTTAATGCCTCTAACAATTGTCTTCCCTCCTTGCCAAGCTACACTGAAAAATCCATTTGCAAAAAATGTTCCAAGGATGGCTTTCTCTTTCCTTCTTCAAATTTTCCTCTCAGATCCTCTCGGACTTTTGGGCCCTGATCGGACTTTCGCACTTTTTGACCAAATCCAAAAGTCCAACTCCATTCCGGTTTCTCAATTCCTTATTCTTATTTTCTTTTCTCCTTTTTAGCCTTTCAGAGTTTCAGACCTCGAACAGACAAAAGGTTTATTTCCTTCTCGAGTCCAGCTTTCTTCTTTTCCCTTCATCTCATTGGACTTTCAAGATTGGATCAAACAAATGCACTTAAGTTTGAAATGTTTGCATCCCTTCTTCATCCTTGCTTTCTCTTTCTCTTGTCTAGTCAAAACTTTGGGCTTGCTTGGACATTCAAACTAAAGTCCAAGTTCATCCCTGACTTCTTTCTTTCTTCTTTCCTTTCTTTGATATTATCCTTTCAGAACTTTGGGTACCGAATGAACTTTTGGATCAAGTCCAAAAGTCCATGTTCCTCTCGAGTTCTTGTTCCCTTTTTTGATCCCCTTAGGACTTCGAGTCCCAAAGAAACATTTGGATCAAGGGTCCAAAATGTTCTTTTTCTTTCTGCCCTATTTTTTCTTCTTCGGATCCTTTTGGGACTTCGAGTCCTAGAAGGATAAATGTCCAGGTCCTTTCCTGTTTTCCATTCCCGTCTTCTGCTCTTCTTTCCCTTTGTTCCTTTTGGACTTTTAGAGCTTGATTGGATATTTTCCCTTTGGTTTATGACCAAATATTTTTTCTTCTCCGCTCTCGTCATCTAAGGTTCCTTTTGCAGAATGACAACATTTGATAGCTCCTAATTGTAGTGCATCTTCTTCTTTGCATCACATTCTCCTTTTCCCAGTGCAACACTCAAATCCTTCACACCACAATTTCTAATTCTCAACACGGAAGGAAAATGCGTAGAGCATGTGATCATAGTCATAGTATAGGTTAAATACACCATACCCATACAAATTTAAGGCATATTTAATCCACTAAGCCATGATCCCAATGAGATATTTGAAAGCATCAAAAAACTAAGAAACCATTAAATTAAGCATGAAATAAACACAAAAGCTTAAAAGAAACCTATTCTAAGACTTCAAATCTTCTCCCATTGGGGGAGTGGTGTCACATTGATATGGAATGGTGACCCTTTCCCAATCCCTTGGACAATATGAGTCGTTTGCCTCTCTAGACCAAGAAAAAGTAAAAAGAAAGGATGTATCCGAGGGAGAAAACCTCTCTAAGGCACCCAAGGATGGAGGGTTGGACATACTCCCTATAAGTCAAGAGAAATCACTCTTGTTGGTAGAGAAATCCATGGAAGTCAACACTAGTACTGACAAAAATCCTAAAATTTTCCATTTCACGACATCTTTGACAAAGACAGAGAAACAATAATTTTGTCCTTTATTTTCAGAAAGGCAAATTAACTTTGCTTGGTCTTATGTCGACATGCCTAGATTGGATCTCGAGTTGGTGTTACATCACTTACCATTGTTCACACAAAATTGGTCTTACTGCGAGATGATGGAGAATGTAACATCTAATATTTTTGGTCCTATTTGTAATGGTAGGGTGATCAATCCAATTGTAGGGCACACTAAACCATTATGTGTCTTGATCCATGTTTTTGGTTTGTCATAATCATCTTGATAGAGCTCATGCAAGCGTAGGAATTCCTCAATGATCACGTTCTCTCCACATGTGAAATCTATTAATATCCCATCAGTGGGTTTATCATAGATATGATCGGCTATGTAAAGAGGACCATCAGGCAAATGTTTAAGTATATCCTTAGAGGAGAAAGAAATATCAAGAGGACTCTTAGTTCGGCCCTTACGAGGGATGACGTCTATCGCCCCTATCATTTCATCTATAGGATTGACATTGATAGCATTATTTGGAACAAAATCAATGTGTTCATCATCTATATCAACATTCATCACATCATTCTTAGGTGTGTCACTAGCTTTGAAAAATGAAATATAATGTTTTGGCATGGGTTTGGTAAAATTTTGCAAGTTTAGGTTTGGAGGGGCAAAAAAATTGTTGCCTTGATCACTACTACCTACAACAGACAAACAACCAAAATCAATGAGGTCTTGCACAAGATGTTTAAGACGCTTACAATGTTCTGTGTCGTGTCCATTTTGTCGATGATAGTGGCAATAAGCATTTGATTTAAAACTCGAAGGAAAAGGTTTATTAGGGTCAAGTGTTTTGATAGGAGGTAAGGTAATCATTTGTTGGTTTAGAAGTTGGGACATGGTATTATGAAGGGTGTCGGGTAGGGGAGTGAATTGTCTCTTTGAATCTCCATAACTAAAGGGCACTGTGGCTTTGACAAAAACAATGGTTATGGACATTTTGTGTTGGTTGTTGAGGAGGGTTGAATTGATGGAACCCTTTATTTTGTTTTCTAAAGGGTTGGGAGTTATTTTGGTGCATAGGCTTGGATCTCTCAATTCAACTAGAGGTGGACTTTGTATCACAACTAGAAACTGAATTTTGGTAATCACAAAGGGTAATGCACAAGTGCATGAAGGATGGGAATTTCATCATTATCAACTTGTCTTGGATTTTTTTTTGCAAGCTTTTTATTTTTGTCTTCAAGAACATCCATGCATGAAGAGTTTGTATTTCCGACGGGCGCGCATGCACCATGTGGTGGTTGTGCACGCTTCATTAATCGCTTTCTTCAAAGCTGGGAGTTAGACCACGTGTCGACTTGGTGGATGATTTCTTGAATCTGATTTTCTTGAATCTAAAACTACCCACCCATGTGACATGTCATCTCTTCACGCTAGAGGAGCTGTATCTTGGGGGTCTTCATTCAGAGGCCATCAAAATGAATTTTTTCCTTGTTCTAATGAAGGGACATGAGTTGGTGCCACCAAAGCCACTTGATTGACCGATAAGACCTTTGCCACACTGTCTTTCTAGGATCTGAGTGATTACGAGGGGTAATCCTATTAAAATATCTAAATGATATTATTGCGGCAGTTGAAACTTGATGAGAAGAATTGCAGGGACCTAACAAAATATCTAGAATCGGATTTCCAAGCTATTAGGTGTGGATGTTTGGCAGTCATTAATTCTTAACAAGGTCAACGTTTCTCTCTCCTTGGTGGCTATAAATTGGAAACAACAACATAAAGAAAGGGTTCTTGTAGTTTTCCTTTTGGAGAAAGTTTCCTTAGCTTTCATAATTGGTAGAAATATTTTCTTTTAAGTTTACAGTACACTGCTTCACTTTGGCATGTTATGTCTTTTATATGATCAAACTATTATTGGATTGGAATCCGATCTCTATTTTAAAGTTCATCCATTTTTGAAGTATTAGTTATTTAGGAGAAATACTTGAAACTGTGCATGATATGGTCTTTGTCAATATTTCTTTCTTTATATCTTTGTCCAGAATAGAACATTGTGTCTTGCTTAATCTGAATAGTTTTGATTATCTGATTTCCATGTTGTTTGTGTATATGATTAAGTTATAATTTGTAGAAACTGGGTTATGTATTTGGACTTCTCTACTTTGTTTTTAGGATTATCATTTCTTCATATTCTATATTAAGAGGAAGAGTTTATGTTGCTTTTGAATGTTTTTCTATTAATTCTTGAACTTCTATGTTTGGTCGGATCTTAATATGCACTTCCTATAGGTGGATTGAATGTCTGCATCTATTCTTGTATCTAGCCTCTATTGTTCGTTCTCTTTCCAACAATGAAGGGATGTGGTGTTCTATGTCTATCATGTCACTTGTAGAAGGAAACTTGTGGTTTTGAAATGTAAAAGCGTTGGCGCATCACCACTTTTAATGTTTTTTTGTTTACATTTCTTTCTACTCTTTTCCTAAACTCAGAGAAGAGCCAACTTTCTATAAAAATCCCGAAGGTATTCAGTGAGGTGCATATTGTCCCCCACTCGCTGAATTTCCCATAAGACTATTGGAGAGGTGCAAGTTGATGACCAATAGTTATTTTTCTGGCACACCTGATGGGACAAGTTCTGAAGGCCTGATTAGAAGTCGAAAATATTTCTAAATCAGACCAAGGAAGGAAATTGGAGGTTTCATGCCCAGGGTTGAAACAAGAGCATCTTTGAAGGGTAAATTTCAGTACTCCCAGCTACCATCCTCAATACCTAGGAGAAAAAGAGTCGTAGGTTCTGTATCACCTGTGAGAAGGAGTAGAGTAAGGAGTAAGATTCTAGCATTTAGAGCTTTATCTACTCCACCTAGAGGTCAAAATTTCCAAATAAGAATACCAATTTAATCAATCTATAGGAAATTTTTCTCCATGGTCCACATACCCCCTCTTGCCCCCAGAAAATTTGTAACCTGGTATAGTGGTAGTCCACTACTACCGCCAACCCCTCTTGATGTCTAGCCTACCATACCTACTAATGCCCTCAAGGCTATTCCAAAATTATTTGGGGAGGAATTTAAAACCCCTTCCGAGCACCTCCAAGACGTAGTAGAAGTATGCAGAGTGCACAAAGTTGCGGAGGAGAACATCGCTATGAGATTGCTATCCGCCTCTTTCAAAGGGAAAGATCAAGACAGGTATAGATCTTTGACTTCCGATTCCATCAACTCGTGGGATGACCTCAAATAAAATATTTTTGAATATTTTTCAGAGAAAGGAGATCGTTCCTTGCTATTGTACCAACTGATCACCATCAAGAGAGCCCCACAGGAAGCTATGAGCAACTTCAACACCAGGCTTAACAAAACCTAGCAAAGGATCCCAACGATTGCATGATCTAAAGCTACTATGGCATTCATGTTCTACTTAAAAGTCATCATTTTGGATATCACGGTCCTAATAACTTCTATGGGAGGGGATACCCTACTCGATGCCTATGAGGTGGTGGTATGTGTGGAGAACAGTTTGATAGATATGGGAAAGCTTCTGCCACAAAATTTGATGCCTATTTTTGCAAAAATTACAAGCGCATGACTCCGAGAAGAGTCTGCTTCGAACACTTTCGTGATATAGATGATGGGCTCGACTTCACCCTAGTCTATGTACGTATACCCTACCGCATAGCCAAGCACGTTAGGTTCTTCCTATGTAGCAAAAAACCTTAATGATATGAAGAGTCTGATGCGGTCTTTTACTAATGAGCTAGTTCTCATCAAGCGATGGCAAGTGGCCCCTCTAAAGCAAGCCACTCAGACCTACCAGGGAGGGATGCCCTTCTATCAACAAAATCAATAGAGTACATACCAAGGATATTCGGGTTAGGGAGGTCAACAAGCGGCTCCCTCCAACCAAATAATCTCGATCACCATGTCTTTATAGATGGTTAAGGACAACCACAACATGGAATTGATTTTGGGTCAAAATAATCTGGCGGATGATGAAAATGCTTGGTGTCTTCCCTGCAATGATAGTCATATGCCCTAGAATTTCCCCAAAGGAAACCTCCAGCAAAGGATAGTAGAGTAAAGGAACAAAGGCATGCAGCCAAATATAGAAGGGTATGAGTCTTTTGAGATGGAGAATTCCCGATTTAGAGCACAAATGTAAGGGATGTCCATAGAACAAGAGTTGGACATTACACCCGATCAAACACTTTTTTCCTTGATGGAAGAAGAAGATGTAGTATTCACGAAAAAAGCTTTGACAACCAGCACTTTGCAGGTACAGTCAGACTACAACACCAAATCCAAGAGAAAGCTCACCGAGGAGTATGTGCCACAAGCTCTATCCCATTTTCAGCCTCGTCAACCACCATCGCGAGAAGGACAACTTACCCAACTGACTGTTCAGCCAACTTAGCAACAACACATTCCACCATCACTCAACAAATTGCTTGATAAGACATCAAACCCATTCGTGATGGATCGTCTTCCTCCGAAGACGAGAGAGATTCCGCCATTCAGACCAAAGATCCAGTCGATTGGAACACTCAATGTGGTGGATAAATTGAAGAAGGCACATGCCAATGTGTCTCTATGGGATGTAATATCTATCCCCAAGCAAAAGACATTTCTTTGGGAAGCATTGAAAAATAAAGAACCAAGATCGCAAATGGACGAGGTCCCGCTGTGCGATAGAGTAAAGATAAAGAGCCTACGCTGGATCCTCAAATTTTGAAGGTTGCATCTTATACAAATGACATGGACAAAGTAGAAGAGAAAGAGGTAAGAAATCCAAAGCCCACTCCTTTCTTTTTAACATTAATTGTGGGGGATAAAATTTTGCATAATATGATTGACTCCGGAGAAAGTACTACAGTCATGCCAAAGCAACTGGCTGATGCCTTAATGCTCAAGTATGAACCTTTGGAAAAGGGAATCATGCAGTTGGACGGAAAGAAGGTTTTGACAGTCGGGCGGATAAAGGATCTATCCTTAATCCTCTTTTCATGCCCAATCCAGATAGTCTTGTAAGAGGTAGTTGTAATAGACATTTCCCCAGTCTTTGGGATGTGTCTTTCTAGAGATTTCATTGCAAAGCTGGGTAGATATTTGGTACTGGATTGGCCCCATTTGATATTAAGAACCAATCATGGTGCAAAGATGAATATTCTTTCAGAATCTTTACACTTTGAACATATAGCGGACAATGTTGTCCTTTGTTTTTAGGTAGCGCATACTTCTTTTTCAAAGCAAGAGGAATATTGCATGGAAATTTTATAAGATGAAGAAGATACAAGTGAGTGGACCCCTCAAGAGGAAGTTCTCCTTAACTAGTTCATCAATTATAACCCATTCGACAATTTCCATGCCATGGGACTAGATACATATGTGATATTTGATGATGACCTGGTTTATCCAAAACTGATGAAAGATCGGGAGAGCTATGATGATCCGATGGATAATCATTTGTGGACCCTGTACTTTGTGTTAGAGTAACAAGTTATTTCACTTAATTAATTTAATAATATTGGTTAATTAATTAAGTCATTTATCACTTTACTTTTACTTAAGCTAAACTTAGGCACATTAATAATTATTTATTTATTAATTATTAAGTGTGCACACTAGGGTTTCCTTTTAGGGTTTGATCTCCTTTCTTAAGGATTGATCTCATTGTAATTAATAATTCTCTACGGTAGCATATTCAATGTGGCAGTTGTTCACATAATTTAAATTGGTGTTTTCATTAGATTTGAGTTGTATAGCAACAATATCTTGCTTGTTTCTTCATAGTGTGATAGGTTTATTGTTGCAGGTGATTCATGGAGTTGTGGGAGTACATACATCTACTCTAACATGGTATTAGAGCACCAGATCTGCAACTGCCTTGTCTTCTTTTTTCAAAGAAATCAACTCATGTATTAATATCCATGATTTGTGGTCAAATTTTGAGCATTCCATTGAATCTAGAGCTACCGAAACAGTCAGGTTTGCCTTTCGTTTTATCAAAAAAGGCCTTCGTTTGTCAGATTTGTGAGGGTTTGAAGTTTATGAGGGTTTCTAGATCCAGAGTGTACCTGCAATTTTGGAGCATTTTTAGCCCAAACAGACCTTACCATCGCATTTAGAGCACCCAAAAACACCTAAATCGAATGTCAATTTGTCAAAATCAGACACAGTGAATCCGGGAGGTAATTTTTTTCATTTCTGGGTCGTACGACCTAGTACGACACACAATCTGAGAAAAAGAAATTTAAAAAAATAGAGATCTAATGGTTGCCGCTATCAGTTAACCATTAGCGGTTAATGTTAGCGGCTAGCCAAACCACTAAGCTTAACCCCCAAACCCTTTTGGAGTTGTTTTGGTATTTTGGCCATAAATTTTGCATACGAACTTGGTTTTTCAAAAATGAAATATCTTCAAAAAGCTGATTCCAAGCCCAATTCAGTGGCGTGGGTTTGATTTTCTGGTTTTTCCATTTTGATTCCTTTTTTTCTAGTCAAAGTTAGAAGATAGTTTTTACACTCTAGGGGGCATAACGTTTGCGCTCAGACTCCATTTTGCGCAAACGAATAAGTGTTGGAAAGCTAGTTCAGTAATATACATAATGATTAGACTTATTTTCCCATATTTTCTCCAGGTATATTTTATTCAACTTTTTATGTTTTCATAGTTTTCTTAATTAACATGGGAACCTCTTGTTTGCGTCATTTGTCTCTATTGCATTTGGTCTACATGCAGTAAGGCCAGTTTTCTCAGATTGTTTAATTTGAAGAGTTATCATAGGTTTTTCTACCCTCTAGTTGTAATCTTGGAACGGGGTAATTATGAGTCATGGGCAAAGAGAATACTTACGCATTGTAGGTGGCTTAATATTTTTCCTTATTTGTATGATCTCATACCTGAACCAACCACTGCAGGGGGAAAATTAGCTTGAGATATCACTAGAGATCACATAGTAGGACTTATATTGTCTAGTGTTGATAATGAGACTGTGTGGGCTATATCGGACATTGATTGTCTCCACCCACTTTGGACATGTCTTTGAGAGATCTATGGAGAGCCCAATCTCTCTCCATTCCTAGAGGATCCTACTTCATATTATCTCTTTCCCATTGCTTGGAGAGAGAATATACCCTTTGATCATGATACTTTAGAGGAGCTTGAGTATTTAGACATTCTTGCATGTTCTGATGGATTAGAGGCTTGTCTCATAGTTCCTACTCTTTAGACTGAGATTACACATGTATCATCTGTTGTTCCTGATGACATCAGTATCACCACATTGGCCCCTATGGATTCAGTTCAACATCATGACCATATTGGTCATTCATTATCTGCTACATCATGGGATTCTTATCTTGTAAACACATTCTTGTTTGTTGAGTCTCACACTGTAGATCTTGAGGATTATTTTGACGACATGCATCTCCTCTACCTTGACAGTCAGGTTATCACTATATGCCCATCATTATCTGTGCATTCATAGGTTGCATTTCAGGATTATCCACATCAATTTGGATTTGGCATCATGTGTTTCAGTTCATAGAGAGACATTCTTCAACATCCTATCATGGCACACATCTTGAGACAGATTGGTTCATCACTCTTCATAGGGTTTCTTCGACATCGTCCTTTGGATCCATTTCTTCCCAAGGAGAGGAATATCATTTTCTACTTCAAGATATTTTTTTGGATTCTACATCAGGCATCTACCATTGCGACAAGAGTTTCTTCATTGTGGGGGAGCTTCTTGTCTCTTTATATCTCTCCTATGTAGACCATTGTACATGTACTTATACGATAGAAGCTATGTATGGGGGGTATCATGTAATCCACCTCCTATTCTTCTTTCATTAGTGCATTGCATTGCATTCTTTTCTTTTCTTTCTTTTGGGAGGAGTTTTGTTCCCTTGTGGTTTTCTCCCTTTCTCCTTTTTATGAGAGGTTAGTATGTTATACATGGGTACCTAATCAGGCCTTGTTGTTGGGACCCATCTCTACTTTCATGCATCTTTTCCTTAGTGTTTTAGCTACTTCCAAAGTTCATCTTAAGGGGGGGTGTTATAGTAATAAGTTATTTCACTTAATTAATTAAGTCACTTATCACTTTAGTTTTACTTAAGCTAAACTTAGGCACATTAATAATTAATTATTTATTTATTTATTAATTATTAAGTGTGCACACTAGGGTTCCTTTTAGGGTTTGATCTCCTTTCTTAAGGATTGATCTCATTGTAATTAATAATTCTCTACGACAACATATTCAATGTGGTAGTTGTTCACATAATGTAAATTTGTGTTTTCATTAGATATGAGTTGTATAGCGACAATATCTTGCTTGTTTCTTCATAGTGTGATAGGTTTACCTTTGTAGGTGATTCATGGAGTTGTGTGAGTATATACATCTAATCTAACATGTTAGAAACCAAGATCAGACATGCAAACCAAAAAAAACCTTCCACAAGAGAAAAACAAAAAAAGCAAAGCAATTTACATGAAGATGTGCAAATGAATTGTATTCAGGAATTGAGAAATTATAAAATATGAATTGCTTTATAAAATAAATGTATGCATAAACCTAAAGGTAAAACCTAATGTTGACCTAAAATTAGCTCAACTAAATAAAGCTTACTTATTAATTAAGTAAACTGATTATTACTTAAGTAAACTTAATAATGTGTAATTAAATAATTAATTACACCAACACCGCCCCTTAAGTGCAACTTAGGGAGAATGAAAAAAAAAATGCAAATAATGAAAGGATGGGTCCATGAAAGCATGAATGGGTCTCGACTACAAGGTCATGTTAGGTACCCATGTACAAATGTAATGAATGGGAAAGAGGAGAAAGCCCAATGGGACAAACCCCTCCCCTCTCAATGAGATGACCTGTTGCAAAGAAGTACTAGAAGAACACTGGTGGAGTACCACTGAAATCTTGAATCTGGAAAGCAAGGAAAGATACCTCTATCTACAAGAAATCATATGAGAGTCACTAAAGTACTTAGGCAAAATTTGATAATTCAATAGCAGACCCAATGCCAAGGAACACTAGAAAACTCACAAACTGGAACAACCCTAAAATCTATCAAGCAATAGTAGATGATTAAATGATGCCCCCATAAGAGGGAATGATATGATGAGAATAATATGAAATCTATGTGTATCTCGATGTCGATGCCAAACTGTGACTAAAATTGATCCATAGGAGCAAGTACCATGAAGATTCTAGAACATTAACCATAAAATGAATGACCCTCAAACTAAGATGTGACCCAATGTGAATCTGATGTGATTCAAGATCATTAACCATAGGCTCTCAATCTAAGATGTGAGCCGATGCGAACCAAAATGTGTCAAGCTATGAGCAAGATGTGGCCAAAATAAACAACAGAATCCAAATACAACTCATGTGAGTTGTCATCAATACGAAGATGAGATCAAAGTGCATCCAATGAAAATACACTCTAATCAAATTATTATACAAGAATCCCCCCCGATGGAACTTTATAAAAGTTCATTTATTATAATACCCCATGATTGTAAAAGAAGAACATGCAAAACATGCATAAATCAAAGAGAAAGTACAAACCTAATGCATGAAAATAAGAAAGAGTGCATGCACAAATCAATGTTCACATCTGCCTCGTTGATTAAAATTGACCTTGGATCTGTGTAGAGGACTAAATCAACTTTCTGGTGTCGCTTGAAGCACAAAAAACTGATAACCGAGGCAAAAGTTATGCCCTCTAAAGAGAAAAAGGATTCATCTAACTTCAAAGGCCTGTAAAATAAATTTGGAGAAAAATCTTTAGAAAAAACTTGCACCACTAGACTGGGCTCGGAACCAGCTTTCTAATGGTATCTCATTTTTGAAAAACAGACTCCGTATGCTCAAGATATGACCATTTTACTAAAAATGCTTATTTTGGCTTTAAACCAAATATTTTATTAATTTAAAGATTAAACAATTAATAAAATATTCAGTTGTACCTTCATTGCACAAAAACTAAGGCAACATGGAAACCAAGAGAGTACATAAATTGATGCAAAATGGCACAAAAACTGAGATAGCTCAAAAATGCTTTGGGCACCAAAAAATATGGCACAAAAATCAAGGTGTCTATATGGATCCGTACAATCATACGGATTTTTCTAGCAACGTTTTTGAAAATCCCCAAAAACACAAAAAAAAATCAATTTTCAGCAAACCCTATCAAATTTTATATGAAAATAGGGGTTTTTCGGCCTTTTGAGCGCACTCATGAGGGCCGTTTTGCACTAGCATGCACAATTTGAGAGATTAAGGTTGAAATTTCTCAAAAAAATGATGGAAAAACCCTCTAATCTGGCAATAAACTGTCGTAGCTTCAAACTCTCACAGATCTGATAAACAAATATTAAAATCAACAAAACAAAAGCCAATCCTAACTTTTTCCAGTGCTTTGAATCCAATGGAGATGCCTAATCTGATCCAAAACACTCCAAAAATAAGCTCAAGGCATGAAACCCTTGAGGAACTCCGAATGTGCTTTGTAATGAATTTCTCCAAAAACTGAGAAAGGGCTGCAAATCAAGGCTCTGATACCATGTTAGAAACTAAGATCAAACTTGCAAACCAGAAAAAACCTTTCACAAGAGAAAAACAAAAAAAATAAAGAAATTGTATTTAGGAATTGAGAAATTACAAAAGATGAATTGTTTTATAAAATAAATGTATGCATAACCCTAAAAGTAAAACCTAATGTTGACCTAAAATTAGCTCAATTAAATAAAGCTTACTTATTAATCAAGTAAACTAATTATTACCTAAGTAAACTTAATGAAGCGTAATTAAATAATTAATTACACCAAAACTTTGACGACGCTAAATACAAAGTCGGCTCTGGAGCAGGAGTCTGATTGTTGTCTCCGAAAGGATTAGAGACCCTCAAGGCTTATCAATTATAGTTTCCATGATCTAATAATGATGTGGAATATGAACCCTTGATCCATGGTCTGTTTCTCGCTGAGCGGATGGGCATAAAAAGGTTGCAAGTCTTCAGAGATTCTGAGTTAATAGTGAGTCAAGTCCAAGGGCACAAAGTTGCTAAAAATACGAGGATGAAGGCCTAAAAACACCAAATATGGGATTTAATTAAAGGTTTTGAAGCTTTCAACACGCGAGTCATTCCTCGATCCTAGAATAGTATAGCGGATCAGATGGCTTCTATCAGGTCATAGTTTGAACCGACTCCCAATTCAAAGTAGAATGTTGTTCATATCGTTGTCTGGCCATCAATTCTTGACAAAGATTAGAATTGGAAAGTGTATGAGGATGACACCCAGATAGCCACTTTTATCCAAAATTCAGAGGGAGTTTCTAATTGTTCAGAACCAGAAGTTCAATATTTTGAAGGGAAATTCCTTCAACTAAAAGGAAACTAGATCCCTTAGGGTTTAATTTCCCTTGAGAATCTTTTTGATTGTGAAGATGTGAGGAATGGTAAGCAAAGATTCACAACCGACGAAAAGGATTATGAAGAGTTGGACATCGAAAAAGGCAAAAAGGTGAAAGTGAGAAGGAATGTCAAATGGGAAGATAAAGAAAGGTTAAGGGATTTGTTTTCTAAGTACAACAAATTTATAGCATGGACCTATGATGACCTTAGAGGATATGATCATGGTATAATCCAACATACCATTGATTTGGTGGAAGGGTTGAAACCAGTCTAACAGAAGTAGAGACCTGTTAATTCGAAGGTCGAGGCACTGAGTGCACAAGAGCTCACTAAATTGATTGAGTCCTGAATCATTTACCCGATTAAACACTTGACTTGGGTGTCTAATCTAGTACCGATTCAGAAGAAAAATGGTGACATCCAACTTTGTGTCGATTTCCAAGACCTGAATAGGGCCTTGCTAAAAGATCACTATCCTTAGGGCCTTGCTAAAAGATCACTATCCTTTGCCATCCATGGAGTAGATCTTGCAAACAGTAGCTAGGTCAGAGATGTTCTCATTGCTTGATGGTTTCTCAGGATACAATCAGGTGTATGTCAAGGAAGGTGACCAACATAAAATGACGTTTACCACCAAGTGAGGAACGTTCGCATATGCCAAGATGCCCTTTAGCCTCTCAAATGTTGGCAAAAACTTTTAGCAGACCATGGACATTTCCTTCATAGGATTGATCAACTCAATTATTTAGATCTATCTAGATGACCTAACCATTTTTTCAAAGTTAAAGGTTGATCATTTTGATCACCTAGAATAGGTTTTATAGAGATACCAAAAGTTTGAGATTTCTTTAAATCCCAAAAAATGTGTTTTCGGAGTACCTCAAGGAAAGCTACTTGGCTTTGTAGTATCCAAAGAATGAATTGCAATAGATCATGAAAGAGTGAAATCTATAATGCATTTACCCCTACCAGTAAATCAGAAAGGGCTACAGTCTTTCTTAGGAAAGATTAATTTTGTCAGCTAGTTTATTTTAGACTTTGTGGGCATCCCAAGGCCCATTACGTTGATTCTCAAGAAGATTGTGGTGTTTAAATGGACCCTTGAAGGAAAGGTAGCTTTCAGGAAAATAAAGAAGGCTATTTACGCTACTCCAGTGCTAACTAATCTGGATTTTTCTAAAGATTTCTTGTTGTATGTATACAATGTTCAGCATAGCATAGATTTCGTGCTCACTCAAAAGGGCAAGGAAGATAGTAGGGAGCATCCAATTGCTTTTCATTCAAGAACCCTCAAGGGTTATGAAACTAGATACAATTTTGTAGAAAAGCAAGATTTTTCCATTATCAAGAGCTTGAAGAAGTTTCGAAACCTAGTATCGACCAATAAGATCACCATTTTAGTTGCTCACCTAATTGTAAGGGAATACATTACTGAAGGAGAGATAATTGAAAAAAGAGCTGATTGGATAACCAAGATCCTGGAATACGATGTGGATATCAGACCCACTAAGCTGGTGTGGGGAAGAGGCCTCTGTGAATATCTTGCACAAGAATCGGGTTTTGAAGTCAACAAGGAGACCGATCAAGTCTACTCAAATCATTTTGAGTCCGACGAATCCTAGGTGATGGATCAGACACTATACATGCATAAAGGATATTACTTGATGGCTCTCCCATTCCAAAAATGAAGATACTACCGACTGCAAGGCACTAGGTACATATTGGTTGAGGGAATTTTATTTAAAAGAAACTATGTTGGAGTATTGCTCCAATGTTTAGACAAGTGTCAGACATAAAGGGTTTTATTTGAATTCTACAACAGTCCTGAGGGTGGGCATTTTTCTGCTCTTCCTTGAAAATCATGCGAGCAGGATAATATTGGGCCTAATTGTTTTCTAAAGTGCATCATTTGGTGCAGAAGTGTACTCAGTGCCAATTCTTTGTTGGAAAAAGGAAATTTTTTGCTTTACCTTTAATTCCCATTGTAACTAAGGAGCCTTTTCCTCAATGGGGATTATACTTTGTAGGAATGATAAACCCCATCTCCAGTGCTAGCCATAAGTGAATCCTCACAACAACCGAATATTTCACAAGGTGGATACAGACTATTGCCCTAAAAGGTACTACAAAAGGCAAGATTGTGAGCTTTCTAGAGGGACTAGTGGCTAGGTTTGGTTCACCAAAGACTATCATATCTGATAATGCTCGAGCCTTTATGGGTTCAAAGGTGTCATATTTTTCTATTAGGAATGGGATCTACCTCAAGACCTCTTCAAACTATTACCCATAAGGGAATGGGTTGGTAGAGTCAACAAATAAAAACCTAATTAGGTTAATCAAGTGCACTGGGTCTGAATGACAAAGAGAATGACATGAACATCTATGGGCTACTTTGTGGGTAGACCACATCACACCGAAATAGATCCTAATGAAATCTCCTTGTGAATTAGTGTATGGGAAGGAAGTAGTCCTACCTATTTCTATGGAACTCCTTGCCTTACAATTACTGAAAGCCCTGGAAATAGAGGAAAGCGACAGAATGGAAGTACAGATAGTAAAACTCCTCAAGCTAGAGGAAGACAAAGAAAATTCCTTTGAAGCCATGATTGATCGCCAATAGACGGTTAAGCGATGGTTTGACAAAAAGACTTCAAATTTCCAAGAAGGAAGCCTAGTGCTGAAATATGATGAACACACTGCAAAACTAGGTTAGCACACCAAATTCAAAGCACTATGGAAGGGCCCTTTCTGAATCAATGTGTGTAAGGAGAAGAATGCATACGAGTTGGAGGATATGGAAGGTAATGCTTTAGAGATATTGATGAATGGTATTTATCTGAACTATTCCATTAAAGTACGACATCCTTTTAAATTTTTTTTATAGATGTACAAAATGTAAATGTTTTGTTAATAACATTATAATTTTTAGAATAAGCCCGAAGGAAAAAACAAAGAAATAGAAGAAGTATGAAATATTGCACTATATATACTATGTTTTCATTGAATTTGCAATATGGGGGTAGCTCGAGGCTCAAATTTTAACAGAAAAACTCTATTGAGCAAAGCCCAAAAAGGGTCTTTGAGCAAAAGTACAAAAAGAAAAATGGAGACATTTTTACAAAAAAAAAAAGAAAAGATAGGCCTCTAGCCATAGTTACAAGGGCTTGTTGCCCATAATCATTTTTTTTAGTCTTTCTTCTTCTTCTTCTTCATAGATAGGAAAGTGGGGAACACAACACACAACACATGGCACACAAACGTCGACCTCAATCTCCACGGTTGTAGGCCAGAAGCTCAAAATGCTTCTTTTAGTCAAACCAAGGAGCGTCCTTGACACCATATTCCTGGAGGAAGTAGTTAGCTACAAGCGCAGCTAGAGTACAACGGCTTTCTAGGTCCATGGTGTGGAAGCCACTCAGAAAAGGTAGCCAAGGCACGTTCATGCCATGATCAACAAACTGCCAAAGGTCCATCATGTTGGGAATGTCGACACCAGGGATAGAAACTTGCACAATTTTGTTGAGCCCTTCCAATAGAGATACGTCAAATATTCGGTGACATAGCTCCATTATCTTGGGTTTGGCAGTATTTAGGTCTAGAAGAGAGGCCACGAAGCAGGACGGGACGTTGCAATTAATCCTCATTTGGTTTTCATCTTCAATGAAGTCCATGCCAACAACCCATCGAAAGGAAATCACCCATAGCCAGAAGCACCTCTTTACTAGGCGTTTGATTTTGTCAGTCGGTAGACATGGTTAAAGCGATAGAGCAAAAGATAATATGCAGATAAACAAGAAGCTGGCTAAACTCAAAAGTATTACTTTTTGAATGAATATAGCCTCGAGGTGGCATAGATATTTATAGAAAAGAGGTGTCAGTGAACCCAAATAGTGGAAATTCTATTTTTGGTTGGATGACAATGGGAAAATATCAAAGCAGTTGGTGAATGGAGAATAAATCATACGAAAAATCTAACATAAGGTCTCAAAATTAAATTTTGGCCATTGGGAGTAAATTCTCGCATAAGTCGATCATTAACATGTGTCCTTGGCCATCATCAACATCAAATAGCTCGTGTAAGTGAAAAGACATGGATTAACATGCAAATATCTAAAAAATTAATGAGCATGTCTTTTCAAGGGTACTTCACATCACTAAGTAAGATTGACATAATTAAGGGAACTCTCCCCAAGACAATGAGCTTATTTGTGAAAATAGGTGGCGAAAGGAATGTACTAATTCCATTCTTGCAGTGTTTTTGGCATTCTCGAGGGATACACATCTCCCACCCACACGTATCTCCTTATTGGCAACATTTAATGGACTAATAATAACAACATAGCCTTAACTGCGTGTACTTCTTCAGGGAATTAATTACACCAAAAGGTAGATTTTTTCCCAAGGAAAGAAAAAGGCAAGTGGCCATTTCAGTAAAAAACTCTACAATTTTTGAAGCAGTCATGGCAGAACCATCAAAAAATGGAAGGAGGACATAATCTGTACCAAAGAGGCACGTGTTCACCAATGTCTTTGGGTGAAGAGCATTTTATAATCCTCCAGTGCTTGAGGATTGACCATTTAAGTTTTGTAAGAAGGTGCAGGTGGACAGAGGTGTGAAAAGAGAAGTAGTGCAAGATGTTGTCGACAATGTTTTAGTCCTAAGATTGGCAAAAAACCCTAAAAATCTCAGAGATGGAGCATCTCAGAGAATGAAGGATCATGGTACCTCTAAAGGTTTAGCTTCTCGGCTCTGGAATTGTGGTTTTCCATAGTTCATGTTACCTATCGTACATCCTTGCCAAAAACTAGTGGACGCATGTGCCATGAGGTTTAATGAAGAAACTAGAACCATAACATGCAACAGGATCAAGGTCACAATTTATACTCCAACAATACAAGAGATATTGTGCATCCATACCAAATGAGGTGCTGAGCCATTTATTGAAGAAGATATGGATACCTACTGGGAGGAAGCGAACGAGAGAGAAGGTTTCTATATGACGAGACAGAGGAGAGGCTGACTAGGGCCATTTTATTTTTCCCTTGGCATTTAGAAAGTTCCTAGATAACTCTTCATATTGGATGGTGATGAAGAGGTCCATCCTTTCTAGATGGATTTAGCTCTGATACTTAAAAGGGAGCGAAAGAAAAGATATTTTTATTTTTCCAACTTAATAGCTGCAAACATGTTGATGCAGCTAAAGAATTACCAAGCTGAGTCTAAATTCAAGTATTCTTCTTTCTTGGTCCATTTAATTATGCATCAGAACTTTGTGTTTCTAGAGAGAAATTTTTCTTTCTCTAGGTTCGATGAAGAGGGCTTAATTCAATAAATTTTTGTATGGACCTATGTCTTGTCAAGAACAAGTAATTATTACTAGTTTGTGCACCACTTTCTGAGACTAGTGTTACAAGAGTTATTGTTGCATTCAATAAACCACTTGTCCCCTGAGGTTGAGAAATGGATTAAAAATTCATCGACCTCGATAGCTTGTTTCTTTGAGGAATATTTTACATTTATCAAATATCATGGTTTTTTCGGAGAACCCTTCCAAATCCCCATATTTGTGATAGATCGGGTCTTCGCATTGGAGGCATACCATCAAGCTACTCTTGCCGACAATGCCTATGGCATGAGAAGATTTTTTTTTTTATATATCTGCTTCCTCTTTTCATTACAAATAGTAAAGTAGTGTTGGAGAAGCATGAGGCACAGAAGGAGCTGACCAATCTATTAGCGACCCTAGGCTTGGCCCTTATATGCAACACATGGGACTACAATCCGTCAAAGTAGCTTCTCCTGAAGCATGAGACGTGGGATATATGTGGAGTCCAAGAGGAACCTGACTCAGGTGAAGTCAAAATTATATGTTTATTGGCCCTCATATCAACTAAAAGGCCTAATTGGTTGAGTTTCTATATGCCATAGTCAAGATATCAAAGGGAGGTTTGGACAAGTAAAACCCTCAAAAATCAGATGAAGTGGAAAGGGTGGTTGGAATGCAAGATGACGGACTTCTGGAGATTCTGATGAGAAATGGGAGGTACACATAAGTTGCTTGGAGACTTTCACCCATATGATGAACAGTTTGAGGATATTTATGACCGAGAAGTTGATTCCAACAACAACAACCCAGAGTCCAGCCATGAAGTAACAGAGGAGAAACTTCCATGCCATACTTCCCAACCACGAGAGTCTAACAGAGGAAGAAGCTCCAAGCAGAAGCACTCACAAACTGCATCTTTTGCCAGTGTCCAAAGCAAAGGGAAAAGAGCCTGACAGTCCCCAAGAGAATCAACTGCAGAACAAGAAGGTCAAGGTTCATTGGGATCATCCACTAAGGGGTTTGGATGCTCTAGGTCAGGTCGAATGAAGGTGAGGCGAGTCTGAGACCCGGACGTACCTAATGCAGCTGTTGAAAATGAGGAAGAAGTAGAGTTCACTCTCTAGAATGTTCATATGGTCATGGTTCAGGTAAGTCTTTCTCCCCCTCTTCTTCCTATTTTTGTATCTTTGGTCAATCCTTTGCCCCCACCCCCTGAAAGAATCCTCTGCCTACTGAACCTAATATTTTGGTTTTGAATGAGCCCCCTGCCATTTTTGATATACCAAGTGATGTGCCCCTGCGTGTTGAGCAAGAAACATCTGCTTCGATGATTATTGACTCTTTAATCTCTGTATCTAAGGCCCCCATTGAGAAAAATGAATCATCCATGCTACTCGTTACCCTAGGCCCATCCGCATTTAGACATAAATCGCATGTTCCATCCATTTCTCTTTTTACTCCAACTAGTACTTCTAGTGCCCAATCTCAATTTGGAATCTTGTCATTTTCAATGACTACTCTCCCACTCACTTCCCCACATTCCCATACATCCAAATTGTCCCCTTCTATCACTCTTTTTAGTCCACCCCTTGGTGCTTCTATGGTGGCACATAGCATTGATTTTCCACAACCTCTTTAGAAGAATTTTGATGCGACTACGTTGGCCTAAAAAAATAGGAAGTATAAAAGAAAAGATTAAAATGCAGAGCTTCCAGCTGCCAAAAAGATTCAAACTTGTTTTAATGAAGAACGAAATTCTCTATGGATCACTACCATGAAGCCACTTGTAGCCCGACCCAAAGGAAAGATGCAGATGGAGGACTATGAAATCAAAGTAGTAGGTCTGGATCTAAATGAAATTTTCCCATGCAACAAAGTAGATCTAGCCAAAACCACCCAGAAGGGAGTGTATACAAATTATGAGCAGCTAGATCAAAAGTTGAGAAAACATGAAAGTGAGTTGGAAAATGTAAAAGAAATAGTGAATCGGCTACAGTCGGAACTTAGGGCCCAAAATGATGAAATGACCCACATAATGCAAGTGTATGACTAGAAGGAGGAAGCAACATGATCTCTTGTAGTGCTTCAAGATGAGCGGATCCAGTTGTATGCTGAAATAGACAGGTAGAAAGGTGAGCTTGTAGTTGACCACCAATCTAGTGCATAAATCCAACATGTTCGGGAAAGTATAAAGAAGGAGTTGGACGATGTCCAATCTCAAGTTCCTGATAGTCTACAAAAGGCTTGATAGGAGGCCAAAAAGTTAAAGAATGATAAATAGGAAGCCGAGTCTGCTTTGCACGCTCACAATCAAGAGGTCAGAAATTTAGTTTCAGAGGCGCTTGAGAGAAGAGATCAACTGGAACAGAGATTGAAAATGAAAGAGGCTCAGCTACATGATGAGCTAGCAGTTGCACAAAGATCCGCGACCCTTCTTGTAAATAAAATATTGGTATCCATCTATTGGGAGAGAATCATCATTGGACTCGCTGTTCTGAAACTGGCCTTCCAATTTATAAGGGATGCTTGAGAAATAAATGAAAAGGTTGGCCCATTGGCTGACCAAACTCTTCAAGAGTACGCTCCCTGAGTGGTTGAATCACAAAACTTGATCTCCAAACTTTATGTGGCGATAGATGAGGCCTTGAGAAGTGTAGGTATTATAGATCAAAGGGATGCCTCTAGTAAAGCAAGTGAAGTCACTCACTGTGATAAGGTAGTGGCCAAGACCAAGAATAGCCAGGTGATGTTAAAGAAGAGGGTCGACGAAATCAAGAAGTATTTCAAGGTCTTATATAGTTTTGGGTTACCTCCCTTCCTTTTAGTGAATGGAGATGTATTATCAATCAAGAAGATTACATAAGAGGTTAGAAATAGGGTTTGGACTTCTGCAAACTTTCCAAAGTTGAGTTCAACACCAGTAGCAAATGACGTTGAGAATGAAGTTCTTCATCTTTCTCGTCTTTACTATCATTTGGGAGCCATTTTAGCGAGATGGGGATTTGTTTCTTTTAAAGAAGTCTTTGAGCTAGATCAGGTGTACAAATCCTTCTATAGCCTTGCTCGACCGATTGATGTTAATTGGAAAATGTTGCATTCTTCCTTCCTCAAACTCCAAGAATGATAAGAAGTCTAGGTTCATGCCTTTGCAAGTGAATCCCCTCTATGAGTCACTAGAACTATGAATAAATTGTTTTCCTTAGTCTACTTTTAGTTTTCGGCTTTATTTTTGTCTTTGGGAAAATCCGTGCGTGAAGAGTTTGTATTTCCAATAGATGCACAATGCACCACGTGGTGGCTACACTTTCTTCATTAATCACTTTCTTCAAAGCTGGGAGTTGGACCACGTGTCAGCTTGGTGGATGATTTATTGAATCTGCTTTTCACAAATCTAAAACTGCACGCATGTGTGATACACCATCTCTTCATGCTAGTTGAGTTGTATCTTGGGAGTCTTCATTCAGAGGCCGTCAAAATGCATTTTTTCCTTGTTCTAATGAAGGGATGCGAGTCAGTGCCATCGAAGCCACTTGATTGAATGAAAATATCTTTTCCAGACTGTATTTCTAGGATCCGAGCGATTACGAGGGGTAATCCTGTTAAAATATCTAAATAATATTAATGTACTAGTTGAAAGTTGATGAGCAGGACTGCGGCGACCTAACAAAAGATCTAGGATCAGATTTCCAAGCTATTAGGTGTGGACATTTGACAGTCATTAATTTTGAATGAGGTCAATGTTTCTCTCTCCTTGGCAGCTATAATTAGAAACAACAACATGAAGAAAGGGTTTCTATAGTTTTCCTTTTGGAAATTTTTTCCTTAGCTTTCATAGTTAGTAGAAATATTTTCTTTTAGGTTTATTGAACACCGCTTCACTCTGGAATGTTATGTCTTTTATATGATAAAACTATTATAGGATTGGAATCCCATCTCTATTTTAAAGTTCATCTATATTTTAAGTACGAGCTATTTAGGAGAAATACTTGAAACTGTGCATGATATGGTCTTTGTCAATATTTATTTCTTTATATCTTCATCCAAAATAGAACACTATGTCTTCCTTAATCTAAATAGCTTTGATTATCAGATTTCCATGTTGTTTGTGTATTTGATTAAGTTATAATCTATAGAAACTGGGTTATGTCATTGGAATTCTCTTCTTTCTTTGTAGGATTATCGTTTCTTCATGATATGCTATATTAAGAGGAAGAGTTTATGTTACTTTTGAATATTTTTCTATTAATTATTGAACTTCTATGTTTGGTTGGATCTTAATATGCACTTCCTATGGGTGGATTGAATGATTGCATATGTGCTTGTATCTAGCCTCTATTGTTCGTTCTCTTCCCAACAATGAAGGGATGTGATGTTTTGTGTCTATCATGTCACTCATAAAAGGAAACTTGTGGTTTTGAAATGTTATAAAAGCATTGGCACATCACCACTTTTAATGTTTTTTTGTTTACATTTCTTTCTACTATTTTCCTAAACTCAAAGAAGAGCCACTTTCTATAAAAATCCTGGTGGTATTCAGTGAGGCAGAAATTGTCTCCCACTCACTAAATTTCCCATATGACTGTCGGAGAGGCGAAAGCTTTGATGATCAACACAATGCAAACTAATAAGAATGAAATGCTTATAACTGAAATTCTAGAAAGTAAAATTAAAATGTAGAAGAAGAAAATAGAAACTCAGAAAATGAACTCTAAATGCCAAAAAATGCAATGCAAAATATGGAAAGGTTTTGATTCGCCCAAGGTGGCGAATGAGTCCAAGTATTGATGTTTTTGAAAATTTTCAAAATTTTTGAATTCAAGTTTATGATTTTAATGTTTTCTGATACAAATATAAGATCAAATGCAAAATTTTACTAATTTTTAATGAAATTAAGTGCAATAATGCAAGATAAATGAGATTTTCACTAATGCAAAAAGTGAAACCCTAGAATGAAAATTAACAAATGAAAAACCTAATGCAAGCTAAATCTAGGATGTAAATGCAATCCAAAACAAAAATAATTCTCTAAATGTAGGTTCACCAAAATGAACCGATGAAAATTGTGGTGCCTCACTAGTGTTTAGGACCTAGGGCCACAATCTTCTTCAATCACATTCAAGAACAAATCCTTGAGATTCCAATGCAAATGCGATTGAACTTTGACAAAGGCAGTGTTCTAGGGGATTGAAAGATAAGAATGAGGGGTTCACCACCAAGTTTAGACTTGGAAAGATAATACAATAGAGATGAAATGGAAAACCCTAGTTTGATGCAATGCTTCAATGAATGACCTAGAAATGGAAGTAAAATGTGAAGGGAAAAGAATGTGGATATACTGACCCAACAGTGCATAATACATTCCCTTAACACCTTTACTTTAGGGGAGAGAAGAAAAAATGAAAAACTAACAGTTTCAAAAACTTATAGAGATGCATACAACCATGGCAATGAGAAACCAGAAAGATAAGCAAACAAAGATGACATAGTATTTATGTGGGAAAACCCTTTTAGGTAAAAAACCCACCACACAAAGTCAAATCTATTGTATTATAGTAATGAATCGATTACATAAAATAACCAAACTTCTTTGTTCAACTCACAATCACCTAGAGAGTTTCAGATTCACTGTTACAATGTTTTTATAACATACAGTTCAAAAACCTCCTCAAGAACTCACGTCCTTCTGTTCTTCAGCTCACAACTTCAAACTTGCTCTGCAACTTACGACTCAACCCTTGACTTGTCTAACTTATGAGAAATAACACATCTCTCATCCATATGCAATTGACTCAAAAGAGCAATGAAGTCCATCCTCAAATCACGCAACTGGTCGGATTTGACAGATTTCTTGCAACGAGTCGACTTTGCATTCAAAGCTATTACTCAAAACGGTTGAGCTTGCCACCCTTTGTTGAAAAATGCAACTGCCACAATAACTATCTTGGTATCTGTCCAATCACTGTTCAACCAGGTGCCATGCGTCTAAGACCCATCAGCAATCACAGTTGATAGAGCAACCAAAATGGTCAAACAGACATCGGGCGCGACCAAGACTTCAAGTCATTTCTAACACTGCCGGAGCCGGAGTCGGAACAGGAGTCAAAACGAGACTCCACCAAAAATACATAATGCTGGAGTCGGAGTCAAAGATGGAACTAGTGTCGAAACATGACCCTACCAAAATTTCAGGTTCATAAACCATTTCGGTTCTGCATCTGCCCACAGCAAAGGGGAACTCATCGAAAATAGTTTTGACCAGGGTAAGTCAACTCGGGGTCAAACCAAGACGGGAACACAAAAGACCGGAGTTAGAGTCGGACCCGAGGACGGAACAGGAACAGAAACAGGACTTTACGAAAAGTCCAAGAGCAAGAACCAATCTGGTTCTGGTTCTGCCTCCGCCAACTGCAAGAAACAACAATTCAGAACCAGGACAAGGCGAAGGAAAACACCCCAAGGAGAATCCAAACATCCAGAAGAACCAAATCACAAAAGCAGGAGTCAAAGTCAGAGTTGGAATAGAAACCGAAATAGGAACATGGCAAACAGACATTGCCAAATTCCAAAACTGGTTCTGCCTCTGCCAGAACCTGCGAAACGAAGCGAGAAGAAACAAACGGTAAGAAGCGGAGTCAGAGCAGGAATGAGAACCGAAACTCGAAACTTAGGCAAACAGAACAATGCCAAGTTCCATCCCAGTTCCGCCTCTGCCAGAGACCCAGAACTTAGGCAAACAGAACAATGCCAAGTTCCATCCTGGTTCGCCTCTGCCAGAACTTTGCAAACAACACAAAATCACTAAGGCATGAAAACGAGGACTTCAAGCTGGAAGTTGAGACATAATTTCTCAACAAAATGTAATAGACAACTACTAAACTGGAAATGTGCACTTGGAAACCTCCAAAGGGCTAGAAACAACTCTAAAATTCTAGAAATGTAATTTTTTTGGCCAATTAGGACTCATACACCAAGCTAGGTGAATCAATCCAATTTTAGGAAAAATGTGTCAGAATAGGTTTTAGACAAATGGGTACTCAGAGATCTCTAAAAATGTCTAATAGATAGGTACATTAGGACTAATTCACCAATAGTGGTGAATCAGTCCACTTCTGGATTTCTAGAAATTGAAAGTTGGATTATATAGCTCTAAGGCTACTCTTCTGTTCTTGATTCAGATCCAAGTTTTAAACTAAAAAATTCAACCCCTAGGTCTTCTCCAAGCTCCTCTAAGGCTTGTTCACAACTTTGACAACTTTGACTTGCTTTGACAACTTGATGAAAACTTTTCCAATATTTCTCCTTGATAAATTTGCAGCCTGGACCTACAAATTACATTCAAAGAGAGGAAAAAATGGCTGTGGTGTTAGAGAATAGGGGTTTGCCTTGGCAAAACCCCTTGTTGGTAATTAAACTCACCAAAATCTTGCAATAAAGTGCTACAATTATGCTTGAAATGGATGCGATGGATGTGGTTCTTGACTCTTGCTTGATGTTGATAGGTCTTGAATTCAAAGATTGCTTGGATCATGAACTCTACATCACAATTGTAAGAAAAATAACAAACATGAAGAATGTGATCTTTGACATGATGATTTATGCTTGAAGACTACTCTTGAAAGACTTATAATATACCCTTGAAAGCCTTGAATTCTCTTGCTCAAATGCTCTTGTGAACTCAATTTTCTATTAGGATGTTCTCAAAAAATTCTTAGGTGAAAATGAGTGAAAGAACCTTGTATTTATACTCAATCATGCAAGAATTCCCAAAATTACAACACTACAAGCCGACATTGGATCTTGGAGAATAAAATCCTGCCAAATATTTAAATTAAATTTGATTTTTGAGTCAAAGGGAAATCATTCACCACCTTGGGTGAATGGGTCCCATCTAAGGGGACTCATTTGCCCAAAATGGTGAATGAGTCCCACCTTAGGAATTTGAGGTGGCTTTTTAGGATTTTGATGTTTTAAATTCCTTTTGTCAGGATTATCCTAAAAAATACACATAAATAAGGCTTGTGGATGTAAACAGGGGCTAATTAAAGCATAAGAGAGCCCAATTATTAATGACAAGCCTAGAGGTATGTGAAAGTGTGTTACAACACTTTACAACACACCAAATGAGGCAAGGTTAAGATAAGTTGTGATTGAAATAATGTTAATTATGCTTAGAAATCCTAAAAAAGTGTGAAAGTGTGTTACAACACTTTACAACATCTTTACAAGGCACCACTAAAATAAATTTGTTCATGAGGGCCCAAGACCTAATGTGAATGTGTTATCCATGTTACAAAACTAAATCAAGGCCACACTAAGCCAAAATCTGCAAGAAGGAGCTAAACAAGTGTGAAAAAAGCTAGAGACCCTTTTTTCAATGGTACAATTATTTTCTCATCACTTTTGACCACCATAAAACCTTTATGGATTCCATCTACAATTAAGTGGAAAATTCAAAACTTCTATTAAAGTATGTGTATTGGATATTAACTACCATCATTATTCGGTATACTAGCATTTGTTCCTTCCAGTCCATAACTAAGACCTAGAATAACAAATAATAAGTATTGATGAAGTAGTCCTTAAACATATCAAAGTTGAAAGGATAGATTTCATTTCTAGAAAACTCACGATTTTCCTATTTTTATCCCTTTTCCTATGATGAGGGAGCCACATAACCCTATAATTGTGCTTATCTTAAGCATATTCTATGCATAATGAATTAAAATCTATGGGGATATGAGGAGTTGCATTTAGATTGAACAATTCATATATAAATTCTCTTTCCAATATTATTAGGAGAACACCCTTATCATTTAGTATTTCCCTAGACTGTGGATCATATCTCTTTGAAATAAACTTTACTAAATTCACATTAACAAAGACATTTGGAAAGACCAACCTACTAGGTTCTAAATTCTATATATTGGATATGGGTAATGCAACATTATTCCTTCTATAATAGGAGTTGAATAAATCCCATCCTTGAGCAAGGATGGTTACATATCTCAAAATATTTAATGGAATATTCAAAGTCAGTTCTATTTTTATTCCAATAGTGACAAATTCCAACAGTGATGAATAGTTAAGATTGATATCTTGCTAGTATTTTTTCAGTTTAGGACCCTATTTTTGATAATTTTGACAAATGTTTGACATGTCATTGTATGAGTCACACTTTCTATTTTTGGAAAGTTTTGTTCGACAAGGATGCTAGATGCATAGGACAATTGAGAGGTGGGTGAATCAATTGTATATTAAAAACATTTAATCCCTCATCAACCTTTAAACCCTTGTTATCCTTTAAACCCTTATGATGCATTAGTAGAATTCAAACATATAAAACAATAATGCAAACACATCCAAACACATAGAAACACTATATTTACATGGAAAAACCAAGAAGAGAAAAACCACGATGAGGTTTAACTCACATATATATGAATAAAAACATAGAATGCAATGAGGCTCACTGCCAACAACTCACTTCCCAAAAAAAGAAGAAAGGCTCATTGTTGGGTGGCTCACTTCCAAGAGGAAAAAATAAAAAAAGAAACTATTATAGAGAGATTCACTATCTTAGAGCAATAGTAAAATACACCACTACAAATTTGCACCATTCACAACCTTCACCTCACTACCTCCAACAAATTTAATCACACTAAAAATGTAGACACCTTTTTCTCACTGCATTTGAAGTCATATGAATTAAATCTTGCACTTAGATTAGGATACCTGAAAAAATTAACATTTCATACTTGCCACAAAAATCCAATCTCATCTCCAACAACTCACCTTGCATTTATACCATCCATGACCTAAACAATCTCAATTAGGTTGGCCTTAATGAAATGTATACACCTCAAACATGCATCACAAAGATCTAGGTCAGAACCAAACACTTTTTTGGTGAAAATAAGTGAAGGTAGACCATGCCAAGGGTTAACTAGGACCCAAATATACATCACCACACTACTCAAAACATCCACAATCCATGAGGTACCTTTACAAATAGCGCTAGCGTGCTAGGTCCGCCAAACCTAAACTAACACTACAAGAAACCACATACATGCTTCTCCAAGTCATGCATACCACATAGAAACACTCCATAATATCCACACAACATCCCAAAATATCCCAACATCATCATAATATTTTGCAAATCTACCATAACCACCTGAAACTAAGAACATCATCATTATTTCCAACCAAACATACTGCCATTAAACAAAACTTACTAACCAACCTTGCAGAACACCTCAACACCTCAAACTTAAGATAAGGAAGTTACATAAAATATAAGCATGTTCCCAAATAAGCAAGACAAGAAACCTCATTAAGGAGATGCAGAGCAATCTAATTTCTCCTAGACAACCTTTTACATAGATAAACATTTTATCAAATATACCTTCCACTATCATTTGATCTAGAACCTAAAACTTTGGATATAGAACCTTCAAATACCTCTGCAAACCACACACATATCTTCAACCATGAAGAAATATGAAGCACAACACTAAACACACCTCTATCATACTACACACTCTTTCATTCAAAATTTTCTCAAAAGAACTTGGAAATCAAGTGAACTTATTACAATTACAACACTTATCCATCACAACCATACAAGATATCAATGGTAAAACTGATGAAATCACCATAACACCTTCTTATCAAACCACAACATATCCATACTATCATCAATACTTGATAATAACAACAATATCCATACTGCTCAACACCACACTAAAGGTTGACATTAGTGACAACACTAAAGACAAAATACTACAACACTTATTGTTGGCATCAAAGACAACATTGTAATAATCTTCGTGACCATACTAGAGGTTGACACTACTAACCAATTGTTGACATCAATGAAAACACCAATTGCATACTTGCAACAATCTCCTCCTTTGTCATTGATGACAACACCAACTTTAAAAAACCATCAACAACAAAATAAACTCTACATTAAGCAACACTCCCCCTTATTGGGGAACACTTCACTCTCTCTCTTTACCTATTTTCTTTAGACACCATTCTCTCTACAATCTCTCCCCCTATTTCAGGATTTCTTCAACCATTACTCTCCCCTTTGACATCATTATTTCCTTATATCTTTCAAACTTCACTCTCTCCTCCTTTTGACATCAATGGCAAAGGGAAACACCTTTCCCTTTTGACAATACTTGCATATAATTTTTCTTTTTTACTCTCCCCCTTTGACATCACTTGCAACACCAACAAGCAATTTCTATCTCTCCACTACACTTCACTATTCTGCAATACTCATTCTTCACTGCTTCCTCTATTGCTTGCTATTTTCTAGAGACTCCCCTTAGGGACACAAGATATGTTTCACCTGACTACACCAACCAAAATCACTACTACCTACTCCCCCATAGAGTTAGCCTTCAACATTAGCCTAGTACCAAAAATTCATCTTGAATGCTTACCTGGATAAATGCACAACTTATGCATCTAATTGAAAGAAGGAGATGCAATAAACCCTAACTTTTTTCAGACACACTCAAAAGTATCTTTAGGAAGAGCCTTTGTAAATATATCTACAACTTGATCCTTTGTAGGCACATACTTCAACTTCACCTCATTCTCTGCAACCTTCTCTCCTAGAAAGTGATACTAGATAGAGATATATTTTGTTCTTGAATGCATAACCAGGTTTTTTTAAATATTGATCACACTTGTATTATCATACAAGATAGAAATAGGTTCATCATATGATACTCTAATAGCCTTCAATGTTTTATTCATCCATAACACCTGTGTACAATAAGATGCTACTCCAATAAACTTTGCTTCTTTAGTAGATAATGACACTAAATCCTACTTCTTACTCAACCATGAAACCAACCTAGTTACAAGAAAGAAAGAACCTCTACTTGTACTTTTTCTATCATTTGTACAACCTACCCAATTTTCATATGTATATGCACTCAAGGAGAAATTAGTATCCCTAAGATACCTAAAACCAAAGTTTGAAGTTCCCTTCAAGTATCTAATTTCCTTTTAACTACTACAAAATGTGATTCTCTAGGATCTTCTTGAAATCTTACCGCAAGATAAACTATATACATGATATCCAGTCTAGTAGTAGTTAGGTATAGCAATCCACCAATCATTGACTTGTAATTTTTCTGATAAGCCTTAGGAGATTCATCATTTTTTCTCAACTTACAACCAATAACCATAGGATAACATACCAATTTAGAATCATCCATTCCAAAATTCTTCAATATTTCCTTGACATACTTTGACTGTGAATGAAAATACCTTTTTCTGGTTGATTGATTTGTAATCTAAGGAATAAATTTGTCTCCCCGCACATTGACATCATAAACTCTTTCTACATCTCATCTAAAAACTTTTTTCACATACCTTAATTTCCTCCAAAGATAATATCATCCACATACACTACCACAATCAATATTTTTTCTCCCTCAACTTTGAAGTACATGTTGCTATCTACATTACCTTTTCTTAATCCTTGCTACAATAAGTACTTATCTAACGTTGCATACTAAGCTCTAGGATCTTGTTTGAGTCCATACAATGATTTATTCAACCCACAGACCATATCAACATCATATGATAACTGAAATCCTTTTGATTATTCAATGTACACCTCTTTTTGTAACTCACCATTCAAGAATGCAGACTTCACATCCATCTGATATACCTTGAAGTTTTTATGTACTAAAAAAGATAAAAAATTTCTAATAGCTTCCATCCTTGCTACCAGAGAAAATTCTCTTCAAAAACTATTCCTTCCACTTGTGAGTAGCCCTTACACACAAGTATTTTTGGAATCAAGGAACAATGAGAAGGCAGGGGGGGTGTGGGGGGGGTGAATCAGTGTTCTGCAATTTTTAACTTTATTAATTTGATCCTAAAAGCACTTATAACATTCAACCAAAAGAAATATGCATCAACATAAGACAAACAACTATAACACCATAGCACAAGGATTTTTACGTGGAAACCCTATTAGGGGAAAAACTACGACGGAAGGCCAATCCACAATATTTGTACTCAAAAATAAATGTTTACAAAATGGGAATGCACTTGCATTCAAGCACACTGCCTAGAGCTCACTGCTTAGAAATGAAGACTCACTATCTTACAAAATATTCAGATTAAATCCATCTGAGAAATTTGAACTAAAAGAGTAGCATCTATGAATGCCTGACCACCATTCCAGTTAGGCTCAATAATTGAATTCTTGACCTTCTATATGATTCTTCTCTTCTACTCTACTTTGCTTCAATTTGTATCACAAATCCTTTTATGCACAAGTGAAACTGTGCATAATCCTTCTGCTATCCACCACACACATAAAAAAACATTGCACGCCTATATCAAAATGATATAATTGATCGCTTATATATCTGCCACCAATGATTTAATCGCTACCTATCAAATCTGACAAAAGAATGAAAATATTAATAAATTGTCGGCTCAATCCATGATCAATTCTCAATGTGCACCTACCAAATTTGGCCATAGCATAGTAATGACCAAAATAAATATGATCGAACATGAAAATACTTATACAATTACTCCTTAATTATTTGCAACGACTATATCCACCAAGTTGGCCTTTATGCACTAATAAACAAGAAATTAATCAACCAGATCTTCTAACTTGCACACCAATGAATGCGTATCCTGATGATTCTCAGATAAGATAGTACGTACACCAAAATATCTTCCCTGAGATCCACAACTCAAAATGATAACAGGAAATTGCATATGAATCGATGAACATAATTCTGTCAGATACTCTGTTCTTGCTTGACAGTTAATTACAAAACTTCGATCTGACTTTTGGTATGAGAAAATGGCGATGTGTGGATCGAATCACAAAATAGGGTTTCCATCAATGAAAAAACCAAATGATATTCTCAGTCTCTCTTGCTAAAAATTATAGCCTTATTTTTGACAACTTTTTCATCCTCATTCAACTTGTTCCTGAAAAACCATTTAGTTCCTATCACATTCTTGTTTGCAGGTCTTGGGACCAATTCTCAATCTATTCCAAATATTTTTTCATAGCCTTGGTCCAATTCTCATATTTGTATGCCTCAATCACTATTTTAGGTTCCACCTCTGAAAGTAAACAAATGTTTACTTGTTCTTTTGTCATAGCAGCCTTTTTTCTTGTCAATAGACCTTTTCTCTTATCTCCAATGATTTGATCTTCAGAATGGTTCTTATAAACATACTTAGGAGTCTTAGGGATATTTTTTGGAGCTTCTTCCTCTTCAACTGTCATCTCTTTTTTCTTCTCTTCATCCTTTTCTTCTTCAATGCAAGGGGATTCATCAGGTTCATATCCTTCTATCAATATAAAACTTTGATGTGGTTCCTCATCCACTTTGACACTTGCACTTTTAACAATATTCTTCAACCTTTAATTATAGCATCGATATGATTTTCTTCTTGTAGAGTATCCAAGGAAGATTCCTTCATGAGATTTTACATCAAATTTTCCTAAGTTTTCTTCATCTCTTCTGATATAGCATTTACTTCCAAAAACTCTAAAATATTTCACATTAATAGGTTTACCATACTATAACTCATAGGGAGTCTTTGAAATTTTCACTTTTTCTTGACCTCTATTAAGACTATAGACTATAGTGTGAATAACTTCTCTCCAATAGACATTTTGGTAGACTTGCTTCCTTCATCATTGTTCTTGCAGTTTCTTGAACTATTCTATTATTTCTCTCCACAATTCCATTCTAATGAGGAGTTTTAGGAGCTGATAAATGCCTCTTAATACCATGATCTTCATAAAAAAATTTAAAATCATTGGAGGTGAACTCACCACCTATTTCAAACCTCAAGAACTTGAATTTCACATCCATTTAATTCTCAACCATATACTTAAATGCTTTAAACTTATCTAGATCTTTTTATTTTTCTTTGAGAAATGTCACCCAAGTCATCCTAAAATAGTCATCAATCAATAACATAAAATACATGTCACCTTGAGAGCTCCTTATTCTAGTAGGTCCACATAGGTTTGTATGCATCAACTCCAAAGGAACTATAGTAGAACATTCCTTAGTCTTGAACCTCTTCTTTTTTTTATTTCCAAGCGGACATTCCTTACATATTGCATTAATAGGATTTGTAATCTTCGGTTAGGAACATGCACATCATTAGTCTTCTTGCAAGGAATGAAATATACCATCTTAGAAAATCTATCCGCTACTAGGTCATTATAGAATCACATCCTCTCTGTGTTCTTAGTATGAAATCCATGCTTATATCTACCCAAGGTCTCTTTGGTATTGTCAAAGGTTTGTACAATCTAGTATTCTCACTACTCCCTTTTGCTACTTGAAAAATTCTGCAACTTTGAACATACTTCCTAACATCCTTTATATTTGTGGCCAAAAAAGGTGTTCACTCACCAAAGCTATTGTCTTATCCACTCTAAAATTTCCATCTAGTCCTCCATATGCTTCTCCTTGATCAGATTCTCCCTTATTGAACTCCTTAGAATACACAACTAATTTAATTTTAATAACATTTCCTCCTGAATGAAATAATCCAACCATTGAATCCTATTTATCACTATTGGTTCCTTACATGAATTCCATGCTTTAGAAAAATATGGATAATCTTCATATATATTCTTTAGCTCTTCAAAACCCAATACTTCTATTCTCATCTCTATCAACAAATTCCTTCTCTTGCTCAATGCATCTGCAACTTTACTTGACTTGCCACTTCTATGCTTAAACATAAATGTATAGATTTTCAAGAAATCTACCCATATCATATGTCTCTGGTTCAACTTTCCCTGACTGATCAAATATTGCAAGGCTTGATGGTCAGTGTATAACAAAAAATCCTTATTAAAAAAATAATGTCTCCACTTCTCTAAGGCTTGAATTGTGGCATAGAATTCTTGATCATAAACTAAATATCTTATTATAGCATCATTTAACTTCTCACTAAAATAATCTATTGGTCTCTCCTCTTGAGTCAACACTACTCCTATTCCATTTCCACTTGCATCACAATCAACTTGAAATACTTTGTCAAAATTAGGCAATGCTAACACTGGTTGCTCTATCACCTTTTGCTTCACCAATTCAAAACTTCTTTGTGCTCTATATGTCCACTTAAAGTCTTTCATATCTCTTCTCATTGTTTTTTTCATGGCTGTGCAAATTCTAATAGAGATCCTTATGAATTTTTGGTAGAAAATTTCCAATCCATTGAATGATCTTACCTCTCCAATGTTCACTAGTGTAGGCCAATCAAGAACTGCTCTAACCTTCTCAGGGTCCATCTTCAATCCTTCAGCAGAAATGATAAAACCCAAGTATACCAACTCTATCTTCATAAAGCTACACTTCTTGATATTTATCAACAACTTCTCTTCTCTCATTTTCTGTAATACTTGTCTGATGCGCCACAAATGTTCTTTTCTAGTTTTATTAAAATTAAAATATCATCCAAATAAATAATAAAAAACTTACCCAAGAATTACTTCAGTACCTCATTCATCAACCTCATGAAAGTGCTAGGTGTATTGGTCAATCTAAAAGGCATCACTAACTATTCATACAATCCTTCATTAGTCTTAAATGAAGTCTTCCATTCATCACCTTCTTTGATTTTGATCTGATGATACCCACTCTTTAGGTCAATCTTTGTGAAATACTTTTCTCCACTCAAATAGTTCATGATGTCATCCATTCTTGGCAATGGGAATCTATAGTTTTCATCATATTAATTTCTCTTGAGCCTATACACATCCTCCATTCCCCATATTTCTTTAGTGCTAGTACAACAGGTACCACACATGGTCTTAAGATCTCTTTGATCAATCCCTTCAATAACTTTTGTATTTATCTATTAAGCTCCACATTCTTTGTAAGTGTCATCTTACGTGCCACTTTATTTGGAAAAAAATCTCTAGGTATTAGATCTATATGATGACTAATACTCTAGACTGGTGGTAAACCATCTGGTACATTCTTTGATATGATATCTTCATCCTTTGTCAACAACTCTAGTACTTTTGTCTATAGTGGATCTTCATCCTTTTTTGGCTTCAAACTTCCACCCTTCTTTGGATTCAACACAAAACACATATTATCATGTCTTAATCCATTCAATAACTTCCTTCCATCTACAAAACATAGTCTAGTAGTGCCACAAACTTCACTTTTATCCTCTACCTTCAAAGGTAGTAATTTAATTCTCTTTCCCTTTGAAGTCACAATATAAGTACTTCTTCTTCCATAATGAATTTCCTTCATATCACATTTTCATGGTATTCCTAACAATAAATTGCATGGCATAATATCACACAACACTTCATCGTGATATGATCTTATATGAAATTTCACCAAATACTGCTCACTTACCAAGATCTTATGTTTATCCTGAATCCATGCTATTTTATAGGGTTTTCGATGTTGCAATCTCTTCAAATTCAACTTGGTTACCATCTCTTCTAAAACCAAATTATTTTTACTACCACTATCAATGATAACTTTACATACCTTTCCTCTGGATTTACATATTATTTTGAAAAAACTCTTCCTTTATGGTGGTTCCTTATTCAATTCTTCATATATCAAATCTCTTCTCATTAATAATGACTTGCCTTTCTCTAGTTTCTCAATCGAATTAGCAGATCCAACAAGTTCTTCATCCACATAAGTTTCTCTTCCAACTTATGCTCAGTTCTTTTACTAATACTTCCTTGATGAATTTCAAATGCTTTATGTCCTTCACCCCCACACTTGAAATAGGTTCCTCTGAATGGTCTCTTCTTAGATCTTCCTTCATCTTTCCTATATCCATCATTACGGTAGGAATTATGACCTCCTTTATCACCGTGGTAGAAATTTTTGTCTTCTCTTCCTTTGTGATATGAATTATTGTCCTTCTCTTCACTACAATAAGGTTTTCCATCCTTCTTCTTCTCTATATAAGGTATTCTCTCTTTGGATTGTGAGGGAATCTTCCTCTTTCACTCCTCTTATCTTTTTTTCAAACTTCTTGTTTAACTTTTATTCTACCTTTAGCACAAATTGGTATGCTTCCTCAACTGATGTCATCTTTACCAAGCTCAGCTCTTCCTCAATGTTTTTCTCTATCTGTTGATGTACCACACAACCTTCTCTTTGCTTGCTTCACTATGTCCAACTCTAATGATCATTTTGTATAATTATTTAGTATATTCTTTTACAAATTTATCCTTTTGCCTTAGGTCTATAATATTTTCAAAAATTCAAGTTCATAGCCAACTTATTTTTCACAAATCTCACTCTTTCTAGATCTTCAATTTCTTCATATTCAAATTATTCCTCCATATTGTTGATCCAATCAATCAATTCCTTAGGGTTTAAAGTTCTCGTGTAATTTTAAATTTCAATCCTAGGTTGCTTACCAATCTTAGAAATAGATTTCAACATATTTACTTGATCTAAATTTTCTTCTTCTCATTTTTCTTCATTTAGATTCATAACATGATCTAACTCATCATGACTTTTGTCCACATGTCTACGGTTTAGACCTTGCCTTCTAAATTTTTCTACAACATCTAGTCGAACTCTCATTGCTCTCATCATATCTAACATCTCATCCATTTGTCTAGTCACATTGGTCATAACAAACACTCTCCTTGGTGGCATCTCTCTCCTTGGATCTAGTGCAACTGCCTCAATTCGACAATCTAGCTACAAGGGTTTCAATTGCCTCATAGTTGGTGATCAATTGAAAACACGTGCAGTTTACCTTAGGTCAATGATATGTTCACCACAAGGAATTCCTTCTTAGGACTCACAATCTCGCTCTAATACCTTATTTATAACAGGATCCTAAATCTTGTATCCTTTCACACTATAACTATATCTGATGAAGATACATTTCACAACTTTGTTTGCTTCTCCTTTGGTACATGTGCATATGCCTCACACTGAAAAACTCTAAGATGTCTTAATGAAGGCTTGTGACCTGGCCATGCCTCTATAGGTATCTTATCAACAAGAGCTAATGTTGGAGACCTATTAATTAGGTAACAAGAAATGGCAACAACTTCAGCCCAAAAAAATTGTTCTAGACTAGCACCACTCAACATACTCCTAATCTTCTCCATTAGTGTCTTGTTCATTATTTATACAACTCCATTATGTTGTGGAGAATATAAAGTTGTATTTTTTCTATGAATACCATAATATTTACATAATCTATAAAAAATAGTAGAGAAAAATTCACTACGATTATCAACCCTCAAACATTTTATTTTATTTCCAATTTGCAACAACCATTTCTTTGAATTCTTTAAATCAACTCAAAACTTTAGCTTTACTCTTTAGAAAATATACCCATGTCCTATTATAATCATCAATAAATGAAACATAATATGTGCAATTTCTAATTGAAGGAACATCTACAAGACCAAACACATCATAATGAATAAGATCCAATACATCAAAAAATTTATGAGAGCTCGAGTAAAACTGAATGCGGTTTTGTTTTCCATAAACACAATGCTCATAGAAATCAAATTCAAGATATAATCAAATAAACCTATAGACACTAAAAATTATTCTAGGCCTGCAAACACTATTTCATCCCCTTTCATCCCTAATAATTAAATAATTTTAATTACTTGGGGTAAAAGCAAGAAGTTGGGTCCATTAAGAGGGGAAGTTTCAACCAAAACAAAAAAAAATCTTAGGAAAGGTGTACACATTTTTAAAAAATGTGTGCACACTTTGGATTGGGTACTTGAGCCTAAATCCAAATTTGTGTGCATTTAGATTGGGGTACATACCAAGAAATGTGTACATTTTTATAACGTGTATGAGTTATTGAAATCTATTTAATTTTTTAAATAAAGGACTATCATATTCATTTTTCCACTGCAGTTTGGCCAACAAGTTGAGGAAGAGAGAATTTTGCATAGCATTTTTGAGGGCTTATTTCAATCTAATTTTCATTGCCACTTCCTTCCACCGACTCAAATGACCTCAACAACCTCCAGGTTGGTTGAATTCTACTTTTTTTTGGCTTTATATCTTGCATTTTTGTTTTGTAATTGTTATTTAGTTTATTTATTTATTTTGTTTGTATTAGGTTGAAAATTTTATAGTTTTTAAATTTTATTTGTTACCAAAAACATCAAACAAACCAAAAAATTTAAATTGTAAATTGAAATCCATAAAATCTATACCTAAATTAACTAGAATTTAACCTAAATTGGACACAAAACTTAGAAATCAAAATGCCAAACCCTAGGTTCCAAAAAACATAGACCTAGAAACTAAAACCCTTAACCTTAGGACCTAAACCCTAAAACCTAAACCTAAAACCCTAAACCCTAAAACCTAAACCTAAATTAGATTTATAATGTCTAGATTTGTTGTCTTTTTACTAGCCCTCAAATCACATATAATCCCTAGATAAGTCTATTTATAATGTCTAGATTTGTTGTCTTTTTACTAGCCCTGAAATCACATAATCCCTACAATAATTTCTTAAGAAAATATCATATATTTATAAAAATTCTGTAGTTAAGCATTAATTTACATAAGACCACATTAAACCTTTGGTAATGCTTGTATATTTTCTATACAAGGAGCATATCTAGCACCAAATTCTACATTTTCAAGGAAATAATATAACTTGTTTCAAATATGGTCTTAATAATATTTATTAATGAGCCCAAGATTGCATTAGTAATACCTTTATCACTCCTAATCCTTATATTCTCCACCTCTAACAAATCTTCAAATACTTGGTGTGCTAACTTCTCCAAGTCCTTGTTCAATTTCTTTGGCAATATTCACCCATGTTCATAATCTTCATGCTTAGGTGCACAACAAGTCCCTAAAATTTGTATCTATGTCCCTATACATACCTCTAAGGAACTCAAAACCAAGTATAAAATTTCATCAAAATAGGCTTGGCAAGTACAATTTACCACTCAATTTTAACCTTGCAAGGAAAATAAAACCATATGGTTACTAGAAGTCTGACACAAAATAAATTGAATATACATGATTTAATAAAATTAAACTCTCTATCACTAGGGGTTGGGGCCCTAGCTCGGTTGGCTAAATCTTTCCTGTTGCAGGAGGTTGGTCACGAGATCTAGTCTCCCCCACCCCCGTGGTACCGGAGGGCGTGTCATGGTAGCCCTGCTGGTCAAGTTAAAAAGTTTACCATGTGCATTGTAGTTTATAGAGGGTCGTGCTACCTGATTCCTACAGTCTAATAAAATAAAAATAAAAAATTAAATCTCTATCATAAAATATATTTTATTTGCATATGCTTGTTGGCTCTAATTCTCAAAATCAATTTTATTGCAATAAAAATTCAAGGTTCATGGTCTATAATAGACAATGAAAATGAATGAAAATTTTATAATTTTATATATACCTTTGCATGGGTCAGCTAATACTTGAAACTTTCAAAAGTGAAAATATTTGAGACTTATAAATATGTCTATCAAATATATAATAACAAAACCTAATTTTTTTTTGAAATAGCCATGATTATCTTCTCAAACTAGTTAGGAAATGTATGCTAGTTAAGAAAAAAGCCTCTAGAAATTTAGTTAGAAATTAAACAAAAATATCACATTCCCAAAATCACACAATCATGAAATGCCAAAAATAAATTATGATCAAGTAGCTCACTAAATTATAATTAATACATTTATAATTTTTCCACTTGTCAAATCAATGAAGTAGGACCTTTATATTATTATTTAAAGATTTTAAATTAGGTGCCATTGTGTTGAAATCAAAATTTAAGATAGAGTGAGAATTTAATCAACCTGGTACACATGACTTTAATTGTATAATTTAATGTACATGTTGTAGGGGAGGCTGTAATTGTTTGTATAAATTCTACAACATAAATTAGTCTAAATTTTCATGCTATGGATTTTTTAATGTTTTAAATTGAATGTGTTTTCAAATGACATGTATTTTGAATTTTTTCACATTCAATATGATTTTTAGTTTAAATTGTGTACATTATTTAACTAGTTTGTTGGTATATATTTTTTAATTGTTTAACATGGAGGTGCCATTTCATTGGACATGGAGCCTAAATTTAATATTGAGGATTTCATACCTAATGAGCGGCCTAAACATCCCATACATCCACAATTGCCAACATGACAAAACCCCACACATCCACCCTCTCCACCTCCTAACCCCCCACACCTTGCAGTAGATCAAAATATAGATTTGATAAAAAAATGAGCCTAACATTCCCCCCCATCTCACATGATTTGCATCTTCAATGCAAATTGTTGTTGATTTTGTTCGATCCATTGATGCAGACCTAGATAGGTTCCATCAATGGAGAGAAGAGAGGAGATATTTTTATGCAGATGGATTGCCTTATAAAGAAATTCATGACCTTAAAATTACCAAACAAGCCATTTGCCAACATTTCTTTAGCCCCCAAACAAACGAACCAATTCCACCCACTAAAAAATGAATTTCAATTAAATGGTGTAGGCACCCGCATATAGGTGCAAATTTTTGGGATAGATGGTGGATGGTGTTTGATACTCCACCATATGTCAATTATGATGTGCCCCTTAATTTTTGAGAAAGTTATGGGTTGAGTTTGAGTTGGGTTTAAAACCCAACTATTTTGATATGAGGCCATTTTAGGCAGCTGGGCATGGCATGCCCCAACATAGATTAGGAGCATGTGTCAATCCTCAGTGATGTGCTCTGATTGTTCTAATTGTTGCTCCTCCACATCCTAGTGTTCCCGCTGCATTTCAACAACAAACAGTGTTGTTTATATTAGGAGCATTGAGTTTTCTTTCAGGACATCTCACTCATCAGGCTACACATATGGCATATGAAGTTGTAAATAGAGAGCATGGAGGCTTAGGATATAGGAATATTTAGGCATCCACTTTAGGTGACCCACATGCATCTAGGATGGAGTCATTTATGGATTTAATACATTATAAGGATCATCCTACATAGGTATGTACATCTTTTGAACTTAGGTAGATTTTAATTTGTTTGAAATATGCAAAATTCATGTAAATAATAACATTAAATTATATATATATGTGTGTGTAATATAATTTAGTAATTCAAGAAGTGTTCAGTGTAGATGCATGATCACACGATGCTTGAATCTCAATATGATCATTTCTATTTTTTGAGTGTTGTAGAATTGGGCACACCTAAGTTAGGTAAAACAATATATATTTTAACTTATGTGGACATATCTAATTTAATTTGAATTTGTACACATGTGTGAATAATCTATAAATTATAGTATCTATATGCAAGGAGTTCATGTGATACCCATGGTGAGCACACCTGATACATCATTTGATTTTATACATGGGAAATCTTAGGTGTGTGATCACGACGTCATACCATTTGAGGTTGTAAACTTTACTAAATCTCGTATACAATTTTTAGGTCATTTAAATATATATATTTGAGGTTCTAACATATTGTTTTCTTTATTTGAATATGTAGGAATAAGTAGATCAAGAATTTGGACCTCCTCAATTGATAGTTATACTACTTGTTGAACAAAATGTGCCACTAGATTCACATGATCAGATGGTAATTTATGCATACTAAAAATCATTTTTACTGTATTTACTATAAATTTAATTAAATTTATTTTTATCAAGTTTATATGTTAAATTAAATCAAAACCTCTAAATAACTTTAAATCTAATTTCAAGTTTCTTGTACTCTTCTACAACATGATACAAGTACATCTAGTCCACATGGAGCAAAGAGGAGACTTGATTTGATTGATTTCCCTAATAGTTAGATAGTTTTATTTTATGGACTATAGATCTAGTTTTATTTAAATATATGTGTTGGACTTGACATATACATTTTGAACATGTTATTTCATGGACCATTTCACATACATTATGATCATTATGTTCATTTTTATGATTATATGATGATTATATATGGACTTGAATTTAATATGTTGATTATATATGCACTCAATTATGATCGTGTTATGTTCATTTTGATGATTATATGCACTCATGTATGTATATATTTTATCTAATTTTAATGTAATATGCACTATATAAATTCTTATCTAGAATCAAATTTCATACATATTTACATACCATTATTGAATTAAGTTTATACATGTCTTAAAATTATTAACTCTTAAATTTCAATAATTTATCACATGGTTAGGTGACAAATTAAAACATTCCTTAAATAGTCTAGATCATATTCATAATAAATTAAGGGAAGGTAATTTTAACTATTTTCTAATTCTAGCAAATATTTGTGTAATGCCCCACCTTGTAACCCTAGGGGAAGTTGCAATAACTACGAAACACAATTTAAAAAAATAAATTAAAAGTACAATATAACATGAAAGTTCACTATATATCGCCAACATCCTCTAAGGCTATGAAACTAAGGTTACACTTGAATCCCATAAATAAAACATAAATACATCCATAGCATGATTAAATACTTAAGAAATAAATGTTCATACATTCCAAACATGAAGTTACATCACAAGATAATATATACATCAAGATTCCAATATAACATTATTTCATCAAATAAGATTTACATCACTCATTCTTGGAATGAGGTAGTTCATACAAATGTGTTACATAATACATGAGACCTCCTCGAATACAATTGATGGGTAATAAAAATACAAAAGCCATATGTAACAATAATAAACATGAAATAAACAAGTTGGAATCCACAAGCTCTCCACTAGAAATATTGCCATCAAGATCAAAAGATAAAGGGGAACGAATAGTGTAGGGTGCAAGTTCCTCCCCACCAAGTGGTACCCGAAGGCCCACCCCCTGTGCTAGGAGATAGTAACAAGGATTCAAGACCAAACCTACTACCTCTAGACACAGGCTGACACATATTGAACTAAAATAAATAAAAGAACCATACAATCACAAAGGTCACATTGCTTCCAATGTTACACAATCGTTTATAATGTAGAACTAACAAACAATTGACTTAGAAGGAGTGTCATCACAATGTTGCATGGGATATCCTAGCAAGTCTTCCTAGGCCCTGGCCCCCATCTTGGGATAATTTGGTAGCTTCTAAGGACTCTCGGCCTCAAATGCAGTCCAAAGAGGAATCGACTATCTTTCATGAAGACAAGATATTCATCATGCCATTCCAGGCCTTCTCGTCTCATCCCAAGTCTAAACTAGCACAAGGGTCCATGATCGAGGCACATTAATCTTATTAAATTTTGAACACTACCCAATCCCCTAACAAATTAATTACATTATCACTAGATTAACTAACTCACAATGAGTTATCCTGGCACCACTTTGTGTGCTAACTCTCGTTGAAAGCCACTCCCCTAAGATAACCTCGTGGAACAATTCCACTACCCAAGGAAAACTAGTGCTACTACAAATATACCAAACCCACTCAAAACATTAGGGAAACACTTCCTCATTCATGGAAACTGAGTAATCACTGATAAAGGAAAAACACTATCCAAGGGTAACAAACTGGGTTGACTCAAAAATAATTCACAACCCCCAAATTCCTATTATGACTGGAAAACTTAAACAATTCTAAACTAATTTTCCCAAACAAGTAAACAAAGGAAATAACATGCAAAGGCAATCATATAGGAAATAAACTACTTTCAGATATATTAAATCCAATTTCCCCTCTATAGTGAATTTATAGTAAAAATAATTTCCCAAGTAAATAAATAAAATAAAAGCCTCTTCACAACCAGAGAAGGGAATTCTAAGTTATCAGTAATTCAATTTCCTTGATTACTTTTAAAAGAATAATAATTTCACAGAAATAATTCATCTACCAGTTCTTCTACTTGTGCATATATATGCATGCGCCCATTTTAAATAAAAATATTAATTATATATTTAAATATATATACATTAAATATATTTCAAAATATATTCAAAGAAAATAAATTATTATATATATATTTAATATATATACATATATATTTACATATTAAATATTAACCAAATATATATAATATATATATTATATATATTAACATAATAAAATTTACAAAATTGAAAGTCACAAGAGAAAAGGCCAGTTTTAAAAGAATGCAAGGGAAATGCTGTGGCGCTAATTGTACCTTTGTACAGTCGGCAACCCATGCCCATGGGGGGCTGCGGTGCTAATGGCAACACTTCCTCCACTTATGAGTAGAGGGCACTGTCATGGAAGCCACACCTCCCCAAAGACATTGTACAGTGGGGCGTGCACAACACCCCCACCAAACCCAATATAAATATTTTTTAAATATATAAATAAATAAATAAAAACCTCTATACAACATGAAAATTTGCCATACGGATGACTCAAAGAAAATATTTACTGTGATTTCAATAGACAGAGCTTAATAATAAATAAATAAATATATTATATATAAATGTGTATGATAAATACATATACACATATATGTATATATATTTAAGGTATTCAACACTATAGTTTAATTGGGGAATTTTTTTTCAAAAAGGCCATTTATAGGAAAATTTTACAAACACAATAGAAAGCCAAATTTTATAGAGAAAATTCTACAGATGAATTTCTCAACCAAATTACAGAGGAATCTTTTAACTTTGATTAGACAACGAATCTGAAGAAGAAGAACAATACATTTTCATACAAATAGTTTCACAAGAATTTTCCTGAGAAGATTTCAACCTATAGGAAAATTCCCTACAGAAAACTAAATTTCCTTTTGAGGAAGATTTTCTTTCCATATCCATGACTGTATTCTTTTGGGTTCTTCTAAATTCACAATAACCCCATTATACAATTTTTTCTATAGTTTTCCACAAAGAATTTCAATCTACAGAGAAATTTATTCTACAAAGGATTTTATATATGACAATTATAAATTTTAAAACAAAAATCAAACTTAAAAGTTTGCACAAACAATATTTTACAGAGAAAGATCTAAACTGGAAGCTTTTCAATATAAACTAAACAAAAATTAAAGAATGAACCTATAGTCCAATTCCTGTGAATTTGTAAATTTGAAGCAATGCCTCCTCCACAGATCGAAGTATCTTTTCCCAGATAAATAATAGCTTCCTTCAGAACAATATAGTTTCTCGAACATAACAACTTATCCCAAGAGTAACTTTTCTAAAAATTCAAGAACACCAAAAATTCTTTCTATAGTAATTTTTCCAAAAACATTCCAGAACCCATGCAAAATCATAGAAAGACTTTCTTTCAATCTATTTCCCAACACCCAAAATATCCCTGTGCTTCTTCTGTGAAGAAGCTTCTCATTTCTTTCGTTAAAGCCACAATCTTCTCCCTGTGAATAAATTTGCAAAAACCTCATTAATTCTTCTAATACATGTTAAAACTCACAAAATATCTTCAACAACCAATTTGCATAAAATCCTCCAGAAATTTAAAATTTAAAACATTAAATAATTCCAAAATATTTACTATTTCAAATTTAACTTAATTAACTAATCTAACTAATTAATAAATAACTTAATCCTAAGATCAAACTATTTACCAATTAAAATTAATTAATTAATTAATTAATTCACCACTTCTAACATTAAAATAAGATTAATTTAATAATCATAACTTAAATAATTCAATCCAAATTCCCTTTTTAAACTTTTTAACATAATAATTCAAAGCAAAATAAACAACTTTAAAAAAAGAAAAACTAACTAGACTCGACGACACACTAAGACTAGGGTAAAGGCTTGACACAAGAATCCTAGCTACTGTCTCCCAATCAAAAGTACCATTGGGTGGACACACTCAAACCTATGAAGCCAGGTGTAGTTGATGTCTTGTACCTACAAACATATAAACAAGGCATACATATAGAACATTTATATAAACATCATAATAGAACACATCATGAAGAGGAAATCATGGAATCACAGGGTACTCACAATTGAGTGATGCAATTTTGTCCCCTTCACCAATATACTATCACGAAACTGGCAATTCTAACATATATAATCTACTCATGTGCGTATAACCATGTTATTCCAAATAATCATAATGTTAATAAAAAACATGTCAAATGAAAACATCAAAGTAGGGTAACATCACATCACAACATATTATCCACATCACTCTATAAATAGTGATCAAATAATAAACAAGTATCAAAGTATGTCAAAGTATAAGAGCAACCAGAAAACAAAGCAAAGCAAGGTAGGACACTGTCTGATACAAAGAGAAAAATGAAGGGGTGTTACATCCTCCCCCCTAGGGTCAGGCTTACTCCTGGAAGCCTACATTAAAATAGGGATATAACTCCCTCATCCTAGCTACATCCTCCCAGGGATATGAAGTACCATCCCTAGGATCCCACTAGACCCTCACCTGATCAATATCTTGCCCCTGGAGGGTGAGAGTTCTGCACTCTATGATGACCACGGACTCCAAAGCTAGCTGCTCGTACTCTACCTATAAAGCATTCCAATCAAGGATATGAGAAATTTCTGGATGATAAGGTCGAAGAACAAAAACATGAAACACATTGTGAATACATAAGAGACTGGGTGACAAAGCAAGCCAATAAGAAACTAGACCAATCTTCTCGAGAATCTTGAAGGGTCCGACAAAGCAAGGTGCAAGATTAGAGCCCTTTCCATAATGAATTGGAATCTTTCATGGACACACTCACAAAAATACTTTGTCTCCTACAACAAACTGTTAATCGACCCTATGCACATCCACATACTTCTTCTGCATATCCTGAGTTGCCATCAAGTGCTCTCTGATTCAAAAAACCTACTACTCCACATCCTATAACATCTTATGACCCAAAAGTACTCTATCCTCCAATCGATCCCAACTCAAGGGAGTGCAACATGGTCACCCATAAAATACCTAGAAAGGAGGCATATCGATAGATCTCTAAAAACTATTGTTGTACACAAACTCTACCAAATAGAGATAATCCTCCCATTTTGTTTGTTGGTCCATCACATACATATGCAACATGTCCTCAAGGATCTGATTGACCCTCTCAGTATGTCCATCTATCTTTGGGTGATAAGCTGAACTAAAGTTCAATTGTGTCCCCATAGCATGTTGTAATGATGTCCAAAGAGCAGAGGTAAACACTAGATCCTTGTCAGAAATAATCTGATGAGGAATACCATGCAACCTAACTATATCCTCCATGAACACTCTAGCTACAGATGATGCATTATAGGATGAGTATATAATTGAAAAGTGTGCTACCTTCATCAACCTATCAAAAATCACCATAATGGCATTGTGCTTTCTTGAAGATTTGGGTAAACCAACAATGAAATCCAATGAGGTCATGTCCCACTTCCACTCTGGCACTAAGTGCAGCTACAAAATCCCTACTGGATGTTGGTGTTCAACCTTCACCCACTGACGCTCTAGACATCTTGATACATAATTAGCGATATCATGCTTCATTCCTACCCAGAAATACAACTGTCACATATCTGCATGCATCTTATTCACCCCTGGATGGGCTGCATAAGGTGCTTGATATCCCTTTGTCATGACTAAGGTGTGAAGATCACCTAAATATGGAACGTATATACATCCCATATGCCTCAATAACCCATCTAAATCAAGAGAGTATCTTGAGTATCTTTGCTCAAGAGGTTTTCTTGCCTCTATCTCTATCCTAACCTACTGGTACCAACTGTTTGTAGGAAGTGAAAAAAGAATCCGACTCCACAAGTCTACAACAAGAGTCAACTCAAATAAATCATGTCTCCATCTACTGAGTGTATTGGATACAACATTCTCCTTTCCCTAGATATACTTCACTTCAAAGTCATATTCACAGAGAAACTCCATCCAACGCATCTGCCTAGCATTAAGGTTAGGCTACGTGAAGATATACTGAAGACTCGTATGATCACTGCGCAACTCAAACCTATGCCCTAGAAGGAAATGCCTCCATATCATCAAAGTGTGAACAAATTCTACCAACACAAGATCATGCATAGGGTAGTTCAATTCATGATCCTTGAGCTTCTGTGACTCATATGCAATGACTCAACTATCCTGCATCAACACTGCTCCTAAACCCTCCAAGGATGTGTTTGTATAGACTACAAAATGCCCAGTAGGATCAAGTATCGTGAGTATTGGTGCACTAGTCAGTTTCTCCTTAATAGTCTGAAATGTTGTCTCACACTGCTGTAACCACACAAACCTCTAACCTTTCCTCTAAAGAGAGGTGATAGGATGCCCTATCCTCAAGAAGCCCGACACAAATTTCTTGTAGTAACCTACTAACCCCATAAAGCTAAGTATCTCTGCCACATTCGTGGGTGAAAGCCAATCTAAGATCACTTGAATCTTTGCAGGATCCACTGAAATGACTTCTCCCAAGATCACATGACCAAGGTACTTGACCTTAGTCTTAAAGAGTTCACATTTAGATAGGTTGGCATACAACTGATTATCTTGTAAGAACTGCAACACCTGCCTCAAATGCTCCTTATGTTCCTCAACTATCCTAGAGTATATCAATATATCATCTAGGAGCACAAGGATGAATCTATCCAGATACGTGCGGAAGACCCCATTCATCAGAATCATGAACATAGAAGGCACATTCGTTAACCTGAATAGCACCATAGTAAAATCGTAGTGACCATATCATGTACAAAATGTCATCTTATGGATGTTTGAATTGAAGATGTGAAGCTAATGATATCTCAACCTATGATCAATCTTTGAAAAGATTGTAGCACCCTTGATTTGATCAAACAAGTCATCAATCCTGTGTAGGGGATACCGATTCTTGATAGTTAATTTTTTTAATTACCGATAATCAGTGCACAACCTAAGTGAACTTTCCTTCTTCATGAAGATCGTTGGTGCTCCCTATGGAGAAACACTAGGGCGAATGAAGCCCTTTTCTAACAAATCCTCAAGCTACAAGTGAAGCTCTTTTAGCTCCTGAGTGGTCATGTATTAAGGAGCTCATGAAATGGGCTCAGATCTAGGTACAAGGTTGATCTTAAAGTCTATGTCACATTGAGGTGGAATTCTTGGAATCTCATCTGGAAAAACATCATAATACTCTTGAAGAATAGGGTGACTATCAAGAGAGACTTTCTCCTCTCCATCTCCTAAGTCCAAATCACCCACTATAACAATAAATAATTGGCATCGCTGACACATGCACCTTCTCAACCGCATTGCCGAGATCATCCTCAAGGAAATAGGCCTCTGTACCCCCATTATGTCTACCTCTCTACCAGATGCATCAATGCATTGAATCAACTTACATTGACAATCAATGATTCCTCTATGTGCCTCAAGCCAATCCATCCCTATGACAATGTCAAATGACCCCAATGGTCTAACCCGAATGTCTAATGTTGTATGGGGAGGTCCAATCTCCAATCTGCAACCATCCAAGAAACCCAAATGGTTAACACATCTATCATTTCTCAAGTGTCTCAAGGGCCAAGAATCTCAATCGCACCATTCACCACTCAAACCTTGGCAATCAATGAGACCATTCTGCTCACCCCAACAATTAACACCATTCCCAATCCACCATAGCCACTACCAAAACACAACATGACAAATTCATTCTCCATCATGTTGCAAGCCGCTCAAGAAGCTTCCCACAAAAGGCGCTCCAAAACCAACAAGCTCAAGCCCAGAACCAAGCTCGACAAGCGCAAGCACAATTCTGGGCACTATTGTAGGCAATCCATGAACAAGTCCATCAACAAGTAGCACAACAAGGAGCCCAACAAAAAGCTTTGTTGGCACAACAACAACTAGACCAACAAAAATATTTGTTGACACAACAACAAGACCAACAACAAGCTTTGTTGAAACAAAAACAACACGACCAACAACAAGCATTGTTGGCTCAGCAGAAAATGTAGTCCTTACTCCCACAATAGAGCTTGCAACAAATTCCAATTACAATCGTTAAAAATGATGATCAAGATCCTTCGACCAATGATCATGTTGAAAATGTTTCTACATCACCTAATGAGTTAGAGGACATATCTCAAGAATTTATTCCAAATCATAATCAACATCTTTCACCAAAGTCTAGCAATGGACCTTTCCAAGACATATTGACATCCTTTGACCTCATGGTTACAGATATTGAAGAAATTCTCAACTCACCATTTGATCCAAGTCCACTCAAAGGTCAAGAGGATATTGAGCCACTTCCAATGCCTTATGACGATGTCCAAGAACCCTTTGAAAGCAATCCATCCTTTGAAATTGACCCATGTCAAGAACTTGATCCAAAGCATGTTGAAAGCAATTCCGACATTAATCAAGATCAAGAATTTTTATATCCAAGATACTACAATGAGGTGATGGCCAATCTCCTACAAGATATCACAAATGATGATCATATCCATATAGCACATACTCCTTCATCTACCCATGGGATTCTTTCTTTGAATGGACCTGTAGATGATCTTCATTCAAAACAAGAGTCTCATACTCTTGATATCATTACCAAGGATTAAGAGCCTCCTACTCTTAACATTTGTATACATGATCAAGATATAGAGAAATCGAGAGACATGTCAAGAATGAATCATGAGGAAGACTTTTACAAGGATAGTGAATCATCAATACCTCTTGAAGAAGAAATACAATTTGATATCTCACAAGATCAAGCTAAAGATATCAATCAGGCATTCATCCCACATTTGGAGGATCTTATCACTTATAAAGTTGGACCACTTACCTTTCTTAGGGCAAGTTATCTCATCAATAAATACGTTGACACTTTTGCAGGTCCATGATAGGGCATAGAGGGGTTAGCACCTTGTTTCCAAGGTAAATCATATCCTATTGCAGATAAAATGTTTCAACAAATGAATTATCAAGGTAGAGGATTAGGCCTACAAGAACAGGGTATCTTGGAACCAGTGTAGATTTTTGGCAATCCTAAACATCAAGACCTTGGTTATTCAACAATCAAGGGATGTAAACATATCTGCGATCCTTCCATAAAAATGGTGGCAACTTCGTCTCAAGCAAACTTCAACATAGGGGGCACGAAGGATCCTTATGATAAAACCAATGCCAATACTACAACCCACCACACCATGAATCTTCATCCACCCATCACCCCATCCATGAATTGGGACCAACAATAAAAGAAATACTTGAATCGAAGCATGAAGAATGTTATCAAAGCAAAAGAAGCTAAGAAGCATATCACACAAATCAAATACATATGGATACCAAATAATACAAAGAAAGATTATCCCTATCAAACTCCATTAGTCAAAGAAACTATGGGGAAAAATCAAAAAGGGAAAAGTGTCCATCAAAGATTTCCACAAAAGAAAAAACAAGCTTCTCAAGCAACATACAAAGTGTATCAAGCAGTTGGTCCTAATTCGATGCACACTTTCATATCTACTCATTATTGCTCATCTTCCCAAGTTTGGAGAATCAAAGGCTCCAAACTGTCAACCAATCCATCTTTTATCCCTCAACACACTCCATCCACACCTCCACACATAATATCCAATTCTCACATTGACCATGTGTTGGAAACGACCCTTCATCATAAGGATTCAGAAGGCACTGTATCACAATGTGCACACAAAGACAAAGTTAACTCTGGTGTCAGCAAAGTAGATTAGGAATCTCTAAAGTTGCTTTCAAGTGAACGTATCTTGGCAAAGCAGCTTCTTCAAATAGGATATATATGGCACATCATTACAGAAGCATCAACATCAACACCACCAGGTGGTTCAATATTAGCTTAAAATCTCTCAGAAAATCAAAAAAATATAAAAATCCAAAAAAATCAGAAAAAAGGATTGAAAACAGTAAAGATAAAAATCATCCTCTAGCAAAAACCGCTTCGATGGTGCTTTGGACAAGTACCATGACGAAAAATTGGAAAACAGGCATCTTGTGTAGAATCGAGCATCTGCATGCACCATTTCAAGAGAAAGCATCTTATCGCATCCAAAAGAAAAGCCAGTGTTCCATCCATAATAAATTCGTTCATCCACGAACCATTTTTTATCCATCTGCATCCATACTCCAAGTTATCTTAATCTTGATGAAAATTTGGTGCACACTTTACACTTGCTTATGGTAGACATCTTGACATGGGTCATTTTTATTGATCCTATCCTACCCAATATTATCTAAGCCATGAACCACTATCCAAATGAGCATCCTTTGTTCAAACACCTTATCTTATCGCAAGATATTCCTTGGCATCCTTTTCATGCTTATCCATCCATCCATACACCTATTCAAGCATCCACCCATGACATTCCTTGCATTGCTAGACACTGGGGGCAGATATTTACATCTTGCTTTGGGAATAAATCTTGATCTATATCTTCACACTTATGTGGTGATGTGAGCATTGAAAAAAGTAAAATCAAACTGGTCAAAGAATTTGCGAGCATGAATCCAAATCACTAGCCCATGGCATATTTTGACGAGATGATGTTCTTTATTAAGCTTTATATTTTATCGAACATCAATCCAAGCAATCCATATCAATTGCATCTAATGTGTACGTCAGTATCACATCAAAATCATCAAAGCTATTTTGTTCCAAATCAAGCTTCATCAATCTTGATCAATCGAATCCAATCAATTATCACCTTGTTTGACTTAACACACTTAGTCAAACTATCATCTTGTGCATGAGTTTACTCTAGGATAACACAATTTCCTGGAATTTACAAGTGCATTATCATCTTATTTTACTTAACACACTTAGTCAAGTTATCCAATCCATCATCAACTTTTTTGACTTAACACACTTAGTCAAACCATCCTCTTTTGTACAAGTTTACTCTAAGATAACACAACTTCCTAGATTTTACAAGTGCATTATCACTTTTGTTTGACTTAACACACTTAGTCAAACTATCAATCCATCAATCTGACCAATCAACATTAAGCTTGGTTTTCAAAAAAATCCCAAAAAAGACCACTAATTTCATCACGTATCCAAATCCAAATTATCAAAATCATGCGAAAAATCCAAAAACATTCAAAAAATCCATCAAAAATCCAAAAACATGTCGAAATATCATAAAATCTTCAAAAAATTCATCATTGAGTCTTGTCAGTTTTTCACCTTGTCAAACTACGCCGTCTCTGAGCTTAAACGTAGGCAAGGCCATCCTTGATCAACCCCCAAGACACAAAATCCAAAACATTTGTAAAACATCTTGAAAATACCAAAAATAGCCTCAAAACATTTGAAAAACCCAAAATGGTGCATCCATCTCATCTCACTTTCACCCACAATAAGCATCGATCATAATAAATCAATCGTCACCTTCATCCTTTGGTGAGTCAGTCAGAAGCAAGTCTAGTAGGTTCCAAAGTGAACACTCTAATCATCAAAGTCTTAAGACTAAGTCAGTAAGCAAGCAAGTTGGTCAACTTAAAGTATCAATAGATTATCACCCAATCAGTCCCACCAAAACCCTGATCACAACATGTCCTAGGATGAAGCTTTCCTACAATGGCCATAAGCATCAGGTACCCCTCAATAGTTTAGTCTTGGCTAGTGGTATGAAGAACATTGGCTTGTTTGTTTACTTTATCTTGGTCTTTTGACTTATCTTATTTTGTGCTCATTCCAAGGACCTCTCAATGATGCCTAAGCAAAACAGGTTTAGAGAGAAAGGAATGGGGCAACGATCATTATCTTTTTTATCTGTTGTACTTGTTGGATATTCTTGTAAAATAACTTGGTGAATACTTGCTTTGTTAGGTCCGTCCTAGCAAGGTTTTTGTATGTCAAGTGTGAACAAGAATACTCCTATCTGATTGATGAGTCAAAGTCCATCACACTAGGTACAATGTCATCCTGGTCCTTTATACCTTGATGTATCATACCTATGTGTGTTATCAAACATAAAGTAATTGGCCCTTTGAAAATCCCAACTCCTGGTAAGCAATACATCATCATCACTAGTAATAATGTGAGCTTGTGTGGATCCTCCTTCCATCCATATTATTCTTCTTATTCTTCTATCTTTACTAACATTTCTATCTAAAATTGGTGTGTTGTATCAAAATATACACGAGGCTACCCATGGCCGATGACTGTCTATACATCGTCAAAATTGTCTACATCAAAAAATTATCTTTCATCCTCTGATCAATAGAACCACTCCTCTCGCATTTTATCACGATCTTGATCGGAAAATCATACATTTACGCTCGATCTCTCGAGGGGGAAGTATACTAGTGTAATCCTTCTCGGTGGGGCAACTGTGGGGCATTTGAAAAATTGAGAAATTTTGAACTTTGATCACAGTAGTTTATTCTTTGAATCAATGCAACAAGTACATTGCTTCAAAGAGGGGCAAAATGTAAACATGGAAAATGTACAATTTGATCTGACACACTTGGTCCTAATTTACTAACACTATTTCATCCTGAATCATCTCCTTTGCTAGTCATTTAATCGAATAATCTATATTTGATTAAATTCATCACTCTTCATCTCTTAATTAAATAAATCAACTTTATCTAATTAAGTCATCATCTCCTATTAATTAAATAAATCAATTTTATTTAATTAATTTTGTAAAACTCCTTTTAATTAAATAACTCATTTTATTTGATTAAATCCCTAAAGTCTTCTTATTAAATTGAATAAATTAAACCTTATTTAATTTAATCTAACATTATCCCCTTTAGTTAAATAAATCAAATCATTTATTTAATTAAAGTCTTCTTGTCAATTTGATTTAAATCAATTCATAAATTTAAGTCTAAATTGTCACATCTCCTAAATTCCTCATTAAATTAATTAAACTTTGATTAATTTAATCTTAATCTATGTCACATCCTCTAGAGAATGTAACTTGCACAATAAATCAATTACTTTGATTTATTAATTCATCTATTTTCCCTCACATGGCATAAAAGGGAATATTTCCTCATTTGAATTCAAAAAGGCCAAGTAGACTTGGTCCTTCTAGCAAGGCATTCAATGCCTCTTACATGTCCTTGTGCATTGAGCCAAGTGAAATTAACTCCATTTCTTTCATCCCCCCTAAACATGTCACTTCATCAAATTCAAAATTCAAACTTGCACATTGATCAAAATGTGCTCAACCTTCAACCATTCACATCTTGACAAATGACACTTGGCCATTGGATGTTAAATGATCCCACATTGCTCAATTTCATTCATTCTTCCAATTTGAAATATATAAATGAGAGACTCTTCCTCTCATTCTATCATCCACAATTTGAGTAAAATTACTATACTCAAATCCATCTTCAAGCATATCCATTCTCATATGTTTTTATCAAGCTCTTAGCTAGATTATGTAGAAATTCAACCGAGGTGGATCAATCTTCATCAAATCATCAAAGCTTACAAAGGAGTTGAGAAAGGGTTGGTTTTGACACATCAATTGGCACCAACTCCCCCATGGGATCAAGAGTTTGCTTTTTTTAAATTAGGATTTCATTTATCTTTCATGTTGTTCTTCATATTTTCCTATTTTGAGCATTGTAAATGGATTTCATGGGGAATCCTTATTTTTAACTTGCATATGATCTAATATTGTGTTTGCTTGTTGTATTTGTGTAGGTATCAAATAGGGGTTCACAATTGTTGTGTCTTTCCCCTAAAGATGGACTACGTGCTCTGCACTAGCTACTCAAAATTGTGGCATTTAATATGCCTCTAGTTCCTATCCCCTTGTCTCTACTAGAAACACTTACATTTCCCCTATGTGTTCTACTGCTACTGCCCACTCTGAGATGGAACCTATTGAGTCCTGGGTGGTGCAGCTCCCTAAGCCTAACCCCCACGAGCACTAGGCCCTATAACTGATCCACTATCGATCTAAAATTTTGTGTGGCCTCCCAATGCCATAGCTAAATTCTCCTCAACTAGCCTCACCTTCTCCATTGTCATCTCCATGGTTTTGCGTTTGAAAACCCACACACCTCCACTGCTTCAAGCATTTAAGCCCTTAAAAAAATGATGAACGAGCATTCCCTCGACATCTTTGATGTCGATGAACTATTTGAGCTTATAAAAACAACACTCGTACTGCTCTACTGACATCGACAACTAGTGCAAGGCATGAAACTCATCACCTCAGTGTCGATGCCAGTGCTCTGAAAGAAAATCTCCAAGAACATGTCCCATGACACAAAATTAATTTTGATATGGAGCTTCTACTCCTCTAACCTCCACTAGTGGATGTGAATCCTCTCAAATGCATAATTGTGCACCAAGTTTTGGTATTTCTACCATAGGGGTGCATCATGAAGCATTGATTAAGGTCAATAAGCCATGTATCTGCCTCAAGGCCACTACCAGATCTATCAAAGGTAGGTGGGTGTGCTCTAAGAAAGTCCCTCATGTGTGCAACTGCTACTGCCTCAGACTAGATTGGTACTTCCCTATTCTCCACCTTGTTGCTGCCCAAGGCAAGCTAATGCCTGCTCTAATATCTCGTGCAATTATGCACCCTCAATCCCTATAGGATCCTGTTGCTAATCTCTACCCCTAGGGGTGTTTTATGATGCCTGATGCTCCTCACAATCTGAATCATGAGGAGGGGAATCATGTTGAATCCCTCCATGACCGCCTACATGGCCATGACCTTGCCCTCTACCTCGTCCACATCTAGGAGGAATGATCCTAAAAAGACCCACCAAGGTATTAGAAAAGGTACACACTTAAAACCTACACAACTAAAATTTTAATGGGTTCATCATAATCCTAGAGCACCCAGTTTTTAAACTCGAACTCTGATATGATGTGTAATGCCCCGCCTCCTAACTATAGGGGAAGTTGCAATAACTAGGAAACACAAATTTTTATTTATTTATTTAAAAGTATAATATAACATGAAAGTTCACTATATATTGCCAACATCCTCTAAGGCTATGAGAATAAGGTTACACTTGAATCCCATACATAAAACATAAATACATCCATTAAATTAACTACTTAAGAAATAAATGTCCATACATTCCAAACATGAAATTACATCACAAGATAAGATATACATCAAGATTCCAATATAACATTAATTCATCAAATAAGATTTACATCACTCATTCTTGGAATGAGGTAGTTCATACAAATGTGTTACATAATATATGAGACCTCCTCGAATACAACTAAAGGGTAATAAAAATACAAAAGCCATATGTAACAATAATAAGCATGAAATAAACAAGTTGGAATCCACGAGATCTCCATTGGAAATCTCGCCATGACGATCATAAGATAAAGGGAACCCAATGGTGTAGGGTGCACGTTCCTCTCAACCAAGTGGTACCTGAAGGCCCACCCCCCATGCTAGGAGATAGTAACAAGGATCCAAGACCAAACCTACTACCTCTAGACACAGGCTGACACATATTGAACTAAACTAAATACAAGAACTATACAATCACAAAGGTCACATTGCTTCTAGTGTTACACAATTGTTTATAATGTAGAACTAACAAACAATTGACTTAGGAGTGTCATCACAATGTTGCATGGGATATCCTGGTAAGTCTACCTAGGCCCCAACCCCCATCTTGAGATATCTTGGTAGCCTCTCACGACTCTCAGCCCCACATGCAGTCCAAAGTGGAATCAACTATCTTTCATGAAGACAAGATATCAATCATTCCATTCCAAGCCTTCTCGTCTCATCCCAAGTCTAAAATAGCACAAGGGTCCATGAGTGAGGCACATTAATCTTATTAAGTGTTGAACAATACCCAATCCCCTAACAAATTAATTACATTATCACTAGATTAACTAACTCACAACAAGTTATCCTGACACCACTTTATGTGTCGGATCTCCTTGAAAGCCACTCCCATAAGACAACCTTGTGGAACAATTCCACTACCCAAGGAAAACTAGTGCTACTACAAATATACCAACCCCACTCAAAACATTAGGGAAAAACTTCCCCATTCGTGGAAATCGAGTAATCACTGATAAAGGAAACACACTATCCAAGGGTAACAAGTTGGGTTGACTGAAAAATAATTCACAACCCCCAAATTCCTATTACAACTAGAAGACTTAAACATTTCTAAACCAATTTTCCCAAATAAGTAAACAAAGGAAATAACATGCAAAGGCAATCATATAGGAAATAAACTAATTTTAGATATATTAAATCCAATTTCCCCTCTAGAGTGAATTTACTATAAAAATAATTGCCCAAGTAAATAAATTAAATTAAATAAAATTAAAGCCTCTTCACGGCTAGAGAAGGGAAATTCTAAGTTATTAGTAATTCAATTTCCTCAATTACTTTTGAAAGAATAATAATTTCACAGAAATAATTCATCTACCAGTTCTTCTACTTGTGCATATATATGCATGCAGCTATTTTAAATAAAAATCATTAATTATATATTTAAATATATATACATTGAATATATGCATAATTATTTATTTATATATATAATTATGTATATGCATAAAATATATAAATGTTAAATATATTTCAAAATATATTCAAAGAAAATAAATTATTAAATATATATTTAATATATATACACATATATTTACATATTAAATATGAACCATATATATATATATTATATATATTAACATAATAAAAATTACAAAATTGAAACTCACAAGAGCAAAGGTCAGTTTTAAAAGAATGCAATGGAAAGGTTGTGGCGTCGACTGTAGCTTTGTACAGTCGACAGCCCATGCCCATCGGGGTTGTGCTACCAATGGCAACGCTCCGTCCACTTATGAGTGGAGGGCGTTCTCATGCCAACCACACCTCCCCAAAGACAGGGTATGATGGGGCATGCACATCATCCCCACCAAACCCAATATAAATATTTTTTTAAACATACAAATAAATATTTACAATATGAAAATTTGTCATACGGACGACTCAAAGAAAATATTTACTGTGATTTCAATAGACAGAGCTCAATAATAAATAAATAAATATATTGTATATATATGTGTGTGTGTTAATGATAAATACATATATACATATATCTATATATATATTATATATATTTAAGGTATTCAACACAATAGTTTAATTGGGGAATTTTTTTTCAAAAAGGCCATTTATAGGAAAATTTTACAAACACAAAGAAAAGCCAAATTTTATAGAGAGAATTCTATAGATAAATTTCTCAACTGAATTACAGAGGAATATTTTAACTTTGATAATAAAATGAATCTTAAGAAGAAGAACAATAAATTTTCATACAAATAATTTCACAAGAATTTTCCTGAGAAGATTTCAACCTACAGAAAACTAAATTTCTTTCCAAGGAAGATTTTCTTTCTAGATCCCTCACTCTATTCTTTTGGGTTCTTCTAAATTCACAATAACCCCATTATACAATTTTTTCTATAGTTTTCCACAGAGTATTTCAATCTACAGAGGATTTTATATATGACAATTACAATTTTTAAAACAAAACTCAAACTTAAAAGTTTGCACAGACAATCTTTTACAAACAAAGATCTAAACTAGAAGCTTTTCAATATAAACTAAACAAAAATTAAAGAATGAACCTGTAGTCCAATGCCTATGAATTTGTAAATTTGAAGCATCGCCTCCTCCATAGATCCAAGTATCTTTTCCTGGATAAACAATAGCTTCCTTCTATACAATACAGTTTCCTGAACACAACAACTTATCCTAAGAGTAACTTTTCTAAAAATTCAAGAACGCCGAAACTTATTTCTACAGTAATTCTTCCAAAAAATTTCTAGAACCCATACAAAATCACAAAAAAGACTTTATTTCAATATATTTCCCAACACCCAAAATATCCCTGTGCTTCTGCCATGAAAAAGCTTCTTACTTCTTCCCTTAAAGCCACAATCTTCTCCCTGTGAATAAATTTCCAATAACCTCATTAATTCTTCTATCACATGTTAAAACTCACAAAATATCTTCAACAACCAATTTGCATAAAATCCTCCAAAAAATTAAAATTAAAAACATTAAATTATTCCAAAATATTTACTATTTCAAATTTAACTTAATTAACTAATTTAATTAATTAATAAATAATTTAATCCTAACATCAGATTATTTACCAATTAAATAAAATAAATAAATTCATCACTCCTAACATTAAAATAAGATTAATCTAATAATCAACATAAATAATTCAATCCATTAAATTCCCTTTTAAAATTTTTTAACATAATAATTCAAAGCAAAATAAACAACTTTTAACAAGCAAAACTGAGTAGACTCGATGACACAATGAGACTAGGATAAAGGCTTGACACAAGAATCCTAGCTACTATCTCCCAATCAATATTATTGTTGGGTGGACATGCTCAAACCTGTGAAGCCAAGTGGAGTCGATGTCCTGTAACTACAAACCTGTAAACAAGGCATGTATATAGAACATGTATATAACCATAATAATAGAACACACTATGAAGAGGAAACCACAGAATCGTAGGGCACTCACAAGTGAGTGATGCAATTTTGTCCCCTTCACCAATACACTATCACGAAGCTGACAATTCTAACAAATATGATCTACTCATGTGCATATGACCATGTTATTCCAAATAATCATTATGTTAATCAAAAACATGTCAAATGATAACATCAAAGTAGGGTAACATCACATCACAACATATAATCCACATCGCTCTATAAATAGCAATCAAATAATAAACAAGTATCAAAGTATATCAAAGTCTAAGAGCAACCAGGAAACAAAGCAAAGCAAGGTAGGACATTGTCTGATACAAAGAGAAAAATGAAGGGGTGCTACAATTTGAATTACTAAACAAAAATCTATCTCCTTGTATGTATAAAATGTATAATATATACAATTGAACAATTATATAAAATGTGGTAAATATAAGACATGATTTGTAAGATAAAATTGGAACAAGATATTTAAAAACTGACTAATAAGTTCATTGAAGTTCATACATCGAGCAAAAATATATATTGTATATTGATGTTTAATACAACTATATAACACGATGAAACATATGTGCATATAAATACAATTAAAGCTTGTCAAATTTTAGCTCAAGACCACAAATTGATATTTACATAGTCTCTTGATAAATTTTTTACAGTGACAATCACATGGTAGATCGACTTGATGAGAAACCTACAAAAATAATTAATGTAAGTAAAGTAACTATATTTTTTATGAGTCATTTAACTAAATAATTCATCCAAAGAAAGAAAACTATATACTTAAAAGTTAGAAAATTGGATCTTATAAATTCCTTACAAATTCAAGTGATGTTTTCCATAGGATGGATTAAGGGGACCTAAGAGGATATAGCTTAAGGGGTCCTAAGAGAATGCCTTAAGGGGAGTTAAGAGAATGAATTAAGGGGATGCAAGAGGATGGATTAAGGGGAGTTAATAGAATGAATTAAAGGGACGCAAGAGGGTGGATTAAGGGGAGTTAAGAGAATGACTTAAAGGGATGAAAGAGGGTGGATTAAGGGGATGCATCTCATGAACCCTAGGATATGGCTTAACGAGTCCTAAGAGGACGGATTTAGGGTAATTATGAGATTGACTTAAGGGATGCAAGAGGTTGGATAAAGAGGATGTATGATGATATGAATTAAGGGTCCCTTAAGAGGATGGCTTAAGGGGAGTTGATAGAATGAATTAAAGGGATTAAAGAGGGTGGATTAAGGGGATGTAAGAGGATATGACTTAAGATTCCTTTAATAGGATTGCTTAAGGGTATGCAAGAGGGTGGAACCCTAAACCATTAACCCATATATAGATTTTTTATTCTAATAATCTCATGAAGTTTCCTAAGATATGAATCCTAAACCCTAGGACCTAAATCCTAGGAGATGAACCCTAAACCATTAACCAATATATATTTGTTATTCTAATCATATCATGAACCCTAGGATATGAAGATCCTAAACCCTTAACCCTAGGACCTAAAGCCTACGAGATGAACCCTAGAACCTTAACCCATATGTAGATTTGTTATTATAAGCATCTCATGAAGTTCCCTAAGATATGAATCCTAAACCCTTAACCCTGGGACCTAAATCCTAGGAGATGAACCCTAAATCCTTAACCCATATAGATTTTTTATTCTAAGCATCTCATGAACCCTAGGATATGAAGATCCTAAAACCTAAACCATATGACCTAAAGCCTAGGAGATGAACCCTAAACCCTAAACCCATATATATTTGTTATTCTAAGCATATCATGAACCCTAGGATATGAAGATCCTAAAATCTTAAACCTATGACCTAAAGCCTAGGAGATGAACCCTAAACCCTTAACCCATATGGATTTTTTATTTTAAGTATCTCATGAACCCTACAAACCCTAAACCCTAAACCATAGGACCCAAAGCCTAGGAGATGAACCCTAAACCCTTAACCCATATGGATTTGTTATTCTAAGCATCTCATGAACCCTAGGAGATGAAGATCATAAACCCTTAACCCTAGGGCCTAAAGCCTAGGAGATGAACCCTAAATCCTTAACTCATATATATTTATTTTTCTAAAAATCTCATGAACCCTAAAAACCCTAAACCCTAAACCATAAGACCTAAAGAATAGGAGATGAACCCTAAACCCTTAACCCATAGAGATTTGTATATAAGAGGATATGGCTTAAGGGGAGTTGAGAGAGTGACTTAAGGAGATGTAAGAGGATGGATTAAGGGTAGATATACGAGGATGGATTAAGGGGTACTAAGAGGATGACTTAAGGAAAGTTAAGAGAGTGATTTAATGGGATGTAAGATGATGGATTAAGGGTAGATAAGAGGATATGACTTAAGGGGTGTTGAGAGAGTAACTTAAGGGGATGCAAGAGGATGGATTAAGGGGTCCTAAGAGGATGAATTAAGAAGAATTGATAGAGACTTAAGGGGATGTAAGAGGATGGATTAAGGGTAGATATACGAGGATATGGATTAAGGGGTACTAAGAGGATGACTTAAGGGGATTTAAGAGAGTGGCTTAATGGGATGCAAGATGATGGATTAAGTGTAGATAAGAGGATATGGCTTAAGGGGTCCTAAAAACATGGCTTAAGGGGAATTAAGAAAGTGACTTAAGGGGATGCAAGAGGATGTACTAAGGGTAGATAACATGATGGATTAAGGGGTCCTAATAGAATGCCTTAAGGGGATATGAAATCAATTATAAAATTCTTATAAAATGATAATAAATTATTTAGTTTTATATTTATATTATCAATTAAATGTATCTTGAATTATATATAGCTACCTATCTCTAGATTCAAATTCCATTGTAATATATATGCTTGTCCTCTCTTTTTTGTAATGCATCTAGTTGTGGGAGACGTGAAACCAAAAAAATGATAAAAATGTAATTAGGAAATGACTAAAGACAAATATATATATAGACATGTATATGTGAAATTTTTAACTATATATCGACTATCAATTAAATATATATACAACTATATACTTACCTATATTTTTTTACTCCGTTATACCATCTGCATCCTCTCTCTTTTGTAATACATCTATGATTGTCTCATGGTCATCCATTGAAAGTGTCCATAACACTTTATTAGTAGGCTTCCCTTGATATCTAACTAGTTGTATATTGGTTGCCAAAATAAATGTGAATAGTGTATAATCTTCTTGTGTCTTTCATAATGTTCAAATGTAGGCAAGCCATTCTTTCTTATTAGATATTTTCGAAGCTAGGTGCCAACAACAACCATAGAACTAGTTGGATACTCAAATTTTTCATTATCCACTCTAGGATGTACCAGATTATGTTTTCTTTCAACACATCTAGGCAACCAATACTCTATCTCCTCTTCTTTCTCTTAGGTGCAACAACAACATACACATGTCTTGCAAAAAAATAAAAAATTTAATAAAGAGTGACATATATTTAATTCACATATAAGCATGCATACATATAAAACCCAATTCAATTTAATGTACCTTCTTGTACAAGGTCTAAAACATGATCACAATCATCTGATGCTAACACTTGATTATCTTCAATTTTTGTTCCATGTTGAACATGTGTCGATGTAGGTGTTAAGGCTCTTTGTTGCCATTCTTTGACCCATTTTGTATTTTCACATGCCTCCCAATCACCTTCAATACAAAATTTATAAAAACATGCAAGATCCCTAGTTTTTATTGTCCATGTGTTTGTATTCAAACTATTAAACAAATGTCATTTTTCAGATCCATTAATTGTTTCACAATCTTGTCAAGTAAGAATACCATTTTCTTCAACTAACCAAAAGAAGTGTCAAATTATTGAGCTCTCACTTGTTCTTGTAGATAATTTTCTATTGAACCAATCTACAATTGCATGTGCATCTTTGAATTTTGTTGCATCCTCAAATTTTAGTTGCTCTCTAGCAAGACCTATTTTCACACATGCACTTTCTCAATCATGTTCTCCTTTACCATGTCCAATTTTAAAAAATTCCACATGCATTGGATATTATTTTCCTTATGAACTCTACACAACCAATAAAATATTCTAGCATTCTTTAATTGACCCGTGCAATTATTTGACCATATGAGATGTTCTCTCATTTGAATTCCTCTCTCTTATAATTTTTTATAAAATATATCAGAACAATATTGAACAAACTCATATGAATATAATCAATTATCACTTACATAAAAATGGTAGTCTCTCAAAAAAATTCTATTATATTCTCTATTATCATTTGCATGTCTATATACAATATGAACAAATATATCTACTTGCACTGAATTAAAATATTATGATTGAATTTCTTCTTGTGGAGCAAGAGTATAATTTTCAGCAAAATCAACAACTGACAATATAGTTCCAATTGGGAATGTGTTTTTACATGAACAAAATTGATTATCAAGCTAATGAGAATATTGAGAGTGTTTAACATATTTAGGTACAATATTATCTTTAAATTATTTAATAAATGCATACACACTAATCCACAATTAGCTCACAATATTTTCCAAATTTTCCATCTTTTAAAGAATACTCAATATTTTTAAATTTTTTAACATCCACTAATTGTTGTCAAAATTCATGTAAACTAATTTCATACATACATTCTCCTAACAATGAAAATTTACCGCATCTATCACATTGTCCAAAAATACATGCTTTTAAATAAAATAAGTTTCCATTAAAGGGTTCACAAAACAAACCTGCTATAAAATCTTTGATTGTTTCAAGTGGCATATTAATACCACAAATATCCTGCATAATTGGTTAGCATGCAAAGTACAATGTATATATAAAAAATAATCATAATAATAACAGAATTGTACATGAGTCTTACAACAACAAGAGATTCATTGTTTATTAATTCTAACATACCAAGATTTACATTATTTGAATAATCTTTGACTTATGCTAATATTAAATGGTAAGATTGAATCATCTAATTTTTTTATATAATTCAATTTGAGTCATATCTAAAAGATTCTCTGGATGAGGGTCACAAAATTTGGATCCCACCCTTAATTTTAAAACACCTCTAATATTAGGTGATACTCTTGTATTATCTTGCCAATACTTTTCGATTAAAGATTTGATTTCATTAGTTAATTTCATGTCTGACTTTGGGAGTCTACCACTAAAACTCCAACATTGATTAATTAGATCTTTTTCAATACTTTATCTACTTTTAGTAGCTCTTATCAAAGTTTTAGGATTTACTTTTATAAATTTACTAATCTTAATTAACATTCTTTTATTTGAAGTTGCTTTATTAACTAGAGCAATTATTATTGCACAACAAGCTACATTCTTATCTTTATATAGACTTTTCTTACATATAAAATCAATAGCATTAGTAACACTAGATACTACTTGTTCTACTAAATCATACTTCTTTTTTGGTTTTACAAAAATGTCTAATATTTTCATCACTTTTATCATTTTTGACATTCTCATCAATTGCATCATGAGTTGACATTGAAATCCTAATTTATTTCTATAAAAATAAAAAATTCTATATATTCTATTTCCATGAGCTCTCATTTGTATCCAAGAAAATTTACTAAGAAGGCTATCTAGCACATCTTTTTAAATTGTAAAAAAAATAAAATCATTTCCATTCATACAAGGGGTTTCATTTTCATTCATGCAAGGGGTTTCATTTTCATTTTCAAACATAAAAGGGATTTCATTCTAATTTTCATCAATAAAAGGGATTTCATTCTCATTTTCATCAATATGAGGGATTTCATTCTCATTTGCATTCATATAAGATATTTCATCATTATTTTGTTTATGCATTGTTTCAAAACTAGATTTATTGATACCATCAATGGTGTATCCAACTTCATCTAAATAACTAAGATCAATATTATCAAGACTTGGGTTTGAAGACATGCCTAGATAAATTTTTTGAATAGGTGCATCTTCTATATCATTGGGAGGTGGATTTGAAGACATACTTGAAGTTGTTTGCTAAGGTGCTATTTCCATATCATTCAAAGTTGAAGTTGAAGGAATAGTTGGGTTTGTCTCCATAATTGCATTTTCTTCCATATCCATCATCTTCACATTTGCATCATCTACATTCATCTCAACCTTAATTTTTTCCTCTTCAACATTCATGGAACTAGATTCTTCAAGAAATTTCACTTGATGAATCATTTCTCTTCTATCCTTGTCTTTTTGCTTCCATTTCTCTATTTGCTCGAATTTCTTCAGGTGTCATTGTCTTTCTACATTTTTTATTTTCTTTTTCTTTGATCCCATGATTACCAAACCCTCTTTGATAACAAAAAAATGATTCTTAACCTATTTTCCAATTGCTACCTCCTTCAAATATTCAAATAAAACTATATAATATGAAGATCCTTTCTTCTATAAACTTTGAAGTACAAAAATGTCATGAATACATCCAAAAGTTCTCTTTTTCCAAATCTTCTTGTAATATGTTCTTGTACTTGATTCCACTTCATAAAATTCAACCTGAATTTGTCTCTTCCAAAAAATTTAATAGAATATTCCCTATTAAGAGATTACACAAGACAAAATTGCAAGAAAAAATGCAGAAAATGGTGCTTTGGATTGTACTTCAAAAAATGAATGTTGCAAAAAATGTGCTCTATAATTTTTTTCCAAATTGGAAAAAAAAGGTTAAATAAGAAACGTTTACACATTATAAAATTCTTACGTGTTCTATTTTAGGAACATGTATGCGTTATATAACGTGTATGCGTTACCTTTTACCAACAGGTAAATAGGTAACACATATGCATTATATAACACGTGTACACATTATATTTAAATAACACATACATGTTTTTAAAAATTTGAATCCCCAACCCACATGCAACTTTAGTTTTATGATTGAGAAAGGTTTGGCAATCCAACCCTTAGCCTTTGACCTGCAACTTAAAAACTAAGATAGGTTTAAGAGGAATGTCCAACTTTGACAATATGGTTGATGGACCTTTTTTATAAATCAATCTATGAAATTAAAACCCATTAGAGAACACAATGTCTAGTTTCCAAATATATAATTTTTAATAAGATTATATTATATTTGTTATTTTTTAATTAGTTTTTAAGAAAAATAGTCCATAAACTTGAAATATCAGACTTTTTTGTTTTTCAATAATTTTTTTTGGGAAAGTTTTTTGTTAAAAAAATAATATGGCATCAATCTTTAGACAATTCTCTACACAATGAAAAAACAGATTCAAAAAATGTTTAGTTTAGTTCCAATTATGTTGTTTATACACGTTGATTTTTAAAAACAACAATTAAGACCAATAAAAATAATATTCAAAAAAATTACAAAAATATATCATCATCAATTTTCATGTTGTTAGATATCTTTCCCCAAAAGGAATTAGAAAAATGCTTTTATTTGGATAAAAAAGTGGCGTCCGTACATGTGTATGGTATGGTAAAAAAATGACTTTTAAAAAGTGGTTTTTATACATCCCTATCAAAATTTAATTTCTATCATCTGAGTATTTGAATAAATTACCTATTTGGAAACTAGATTCAAAATTATAAATTTCATATTATTGAATTTTTTTAATATTCATTGTGTAAGTGCCTCAAATTTTTAGTCCAAATGTGACAAATTTTGAAAAACAGCAAAAACACTTCCACTTTTTAAGCTTTTTGTGGACCCAACTTCTTGCATCAACCCTTTGATTATTGTCTAATGTCACATTTCTTCTATTGATTAAATAATTTTAATATTAATTCATTTCCATCCTTTTACTTCCTCTTTTGATTAATTAAATAAATTTTATTTATTTATTAAATTGCGTCACTAATGCCCTTTTCCCCATAATTAAATAAAGTTTATTTATTTAATTGTTATCATCTTTTCTACTATAATTAAATAATTATTTCAATTATTTAATTCTTCATTTAGCCTTTTCTACCATAAATTAAATAAATCTTATTTATTCAATTGTCTACTAATTTATCATTTCTTCCCACTTTTGAATTAAATCATTAATTAATCAAAAAGTCAACCCGCCACATGTCTTCTATAATTAAATAATGTTTTCATTATTTAATTATTCATTTTCCCTCCCAAATTAAATAATTCTATAATTATTTAAAGTACTCCAACAACCTCTTTTTCTATGCCAATCCCTTTATCAGTGTCATCCTTATCTCTTCACATCTTATTTAATTTCCACCATTGGTTGAATTATTTTATAATTCAATCTTAGCCATTCATCCTTATCTTTGCCCTAATTTTTCCCTAACCCTATTTCATGCTACAACTTTTATTCTTGACTATTGATTGACATGTCTTATTTTATTTTAATCTTAGAACTTCATTCCAATTTGGCTTTCTATAAAAGATACCTATCATTGTCATTTTAAGGAATTTAGTCTATGTTTAAGTACATGCTACTAAGGAGACAAGTACAATCTTCAATATTTTTCTATCATTGTCATTAGGCTATCATTGCATACTCAAAATCTAAGGGAAACCGTTCATATCAAACAAAATAGAGAAAGATAATGGAGGTGAATCAACCATGGCATAGGTAATATTTACTTTATGTTTATGTTTCTATGTTGGATTGTGCTTCATTGTTGGTTTAGGGATTTATGGTTTTAGTTTCGATGTTCTATTATCTTAACCTAATTTTACCCTATATTACATTGGTGAACCTCATGTGAACTAACCAGATTTGAAAGAAATTTTTAGAAATTTTAAAGTTTTAGGTCTACATCGCAATCGTGAGCCCGAATGATGCATTCACCAAAAACTAGTGCACTATAGTTGCTATCCAGAATGTCGCATTTGTCCTGAATTCGGGAAAGTTATTTTGTTGAATCTATTTTTGGGTTTTTATATTGCTTTTTAGTTTATGGTTTTGGTTTTCACCTTCTAATGTCGTTATTGCACCATATCAATTTCTGGTTTTGTCAAATTTGGTCAAATTTTTAGTGTTTTGCAACTTCCAAATTTTTGTGACACTTTTTTTAGGTGCTTTAGCATAACCGTTTTTGACCATTCGTTGCAATTGTTGTTCAAAATGCCATATTCACCATTTTTTGAACATGTGCCAAAATCCAGTGAGCCGCATTTGTCATTTCTTGCACCACAATTGCCAATTTCTCAAAATTTAGCATTTTTATAGGAATTTTCGGTTTATGTCTTTTGCATTCGATAGATTAAGGGTTTTTCTATTACTAATTTTTTGTTTATAGCATGTGGCTTAGCTTGGAGGAGACATTTGTATTTGAACTTGCTAACTTGTTTATTTTGTTAGGATTTTGCAATATATTTTGGTTTATTCACACTCATTGGGCTTAAAATGAACAACAATCTTGCATCTTTCACTCATTGGCCTTATAAAAAACAACTTTGCATTTCACACTGATTTGGGTTAAAAAGAACTTGCATTTTTCCCACTCATTGGTCTTAAAAAAACAAACAACTTACATCAAGTGTCTTTGCAACACTCACATTTTGATTTGGGGCTTAAAAAGAACCATTGTCTTCATTTTCTTGTGATTTTGTACTTGTTTTGAGGAAGGTATTCTCTTCCCTTACACCTTGGGTGATCTTGGGAATCAAAACAACTTCTTGAAATTTTCACTATCACATCAAAGATTTGGTTTTTCTTAAGGTTAATTAACTCTTGCTAGTGTGATTCAAGTACATTGTGTATGCTCTCTCCTCACACCTTGAGTGATATTGGAGATCAAAAACATTGTTCTTGTCTTGATTTTTTTATACCCCATTAGAGTGGGCCTACCAAGTGAGACACATTCATCTAGAGAAATCCTTGGTGACCCCAACCGGTTTTTCCCTCAAGCCAATATATAAAAGGATTAGACAAAATTCAAGTCCAAACTGCCATTAGCCTTCGCTGTATAGTTCCATTTAGAATGGGGAGGTACCTTTACGTATAAGTTCCCCTAGTAGGAGTGGTTAAAGTCTTAAGTGGCTTGTTGGATGCTCACGAGGTGGTAAATCCCCTAGTTGTAACTAAAAGAGAACTAGTTAGAGGCCCACCCTTTATGATTGAATTTTTATTGGCATCACACTTGTTGTAGGGGATGCACATCGTACCTCAAATGTTACTCACCATATGGCTCCCTTGAGATGAGACAAAGATCCTCGATGTTGCATAAGTTACTTGTTTATAGTTGTAGCGTTTTGGGGAGAGGGTGATTTGGGTTATCCTTCCATTCTAGGAGGCCCCTATCCATCCCCTCTCAAAGACAAGAGTTGTAAACATAACCCAAAATGGTTTCCCTCACTCACGTTGATGAAGATTCCAAGTTTTGGGCCTGAGGGTTACACCATTGGCCATTGACCATAGGATAGGCCAGTGTTTTATTTGTGTGATTTGTCTTTGATTTGGGCTAGACCTATAGAAATTGAGGTGAATAACCTCCAAACATACACATTATGATTACACATTTTGACATTCAAACTAGCCAAGACACTATTTTTAGATTGTTTGTTGTGTTTTCCATCAAAATTTCACAAAAACCAAAACAAAAACTGGTCAAATTAGTCAAACTAGGACAAAAACAATCTATTCAACACAACTATCACTATTAACCATAATTGCTTCTCAAAAATCCACACTTGATAAAAATCAAAACATCGCAATTGCTTCTCAGAACACTACATTTGACACTCAGAATGCCACAATTGATAGTTTCTAAATTTTTTAGGGAATTCTAGAACAACCTAATTTCTAATCAATTTCTGATTGCATTCTTGTCATTAGACCACAAACTTGGAATTTTTTCATTCCTGTCATCCCATTTCATTTAATTAGATTGCATTCACCTTTTACAAACCTCATATTAGGAAGTTTATCAGACTTTAGATAGAATCATAGTCACACATTCATATTATCATGACCTTGTCCTTCAATAAATTTAAGTCCTTTGTCCTTAGGTTGGGTCTTTCAACTCACAAGTCTAGTTTGAAGGCCACCTTTCCACTTGTCATAATTTCATTCCTTATCCATCTTAAGGTCATTGATAATCAAATTCGTCACTTTGACTATCTCAGTTTGGTTGAAAAACTTTCCTTAGCTTTACCAAAGGTGCTTAGTCTTCATATTAGGTCATATTACATCCCTTCATCACCACATCATATTGGCATCACATTGGCATTACTTTAGTCATATACCTACCATAGATTTTGGTCATTGTGACATTATCCTATCTACATTTTGACTATTTTCACTTTGACTCTTTATCTTGGTACATTATCATTTGACATTCCTTTTAACTTGAAAAATCCAAAAACATAGTCTAGTTCCATACCCTTAGTCATAATCCCATCTTTGCATTGTCATTACCTAGGCTTCCCTCATCAAACTTTCAAGTCTTTTTATGGTCCAAACAAGATCACAAAGGAAGAGAAAGGAAATGGATTTCTTCCATGATGATGATGACGAACTTTATAGCTACACTAGAAACATACACTTCAGATCCTCTTCAAATGAAGCACCTAGACCTCATAATCATTTTGAAATATATAAGACCAAGGACATAACTGAGGATGAAATAGAGGCAGTCTCTCAAGACTCTGATGTAGCACGATTTGTGGATGAGATAGTGGCACTAGACCCTCATAGATTCTTAGCAAAAATTTTGCATAATGGTACCAAGCTACCTCATGGATTTTATGTCAATACACTTCAAGAAGAACCATCACCAAAAAAACAAAGCCAAGGACATGCTACATCTACTTCTAAAGGTCCCATCCCACAAGTAAATGTTTCTATGCCTTTAGCAGGGTCAACACAAGATTCTACAACAATCCACACGACACTATTTGGAACACAAGCTATGACACAAGAAACGACACAACCAATGACACAAGCCATGTCACAACCTTTTGACCATACATTCAATCCATTTGGAACATCTCATACCAAGAATGAATCATTATCAAATCCTTTAGGTAAGAATAAGAGGACAAAGATTCATATTCATGGATCCAAGAAAAATACTTCAAACACCAACACATCCCAAGGTCCTAACACAAGCATTCCCCAACAAATAAACACACAAGGTTCTTTCAACCAATATAGAAACCAAAACACACAAGGTCAACATACTTCCAACCTATTTCAAACGTAATTCAATACCAACACCTCACACATTCCAACTCACACTACACACATCCCTCAAATTTAAACTTAAATTCCAACTCAAATTCCATGTGTCCAAACACAAATCCTATCATACACTTATAACATTCCAAATCAAAACATACCATATACACCTAGAGTCAGCACCAATCCATCCAACCAATATATTGGATTGTAAAACACCAACATGGGTCCCTATTACAATGTATTCAACAATGTCGTGGACACGTCACTCACTCAAGTTGATGTCTTAGCGAATCAAATGCTTTCCTTGCAAAAACAAGTGGAAAACATAATATTATCAACCAAAAAGACTTACTCTACACAAGAGTTATGTCTATACCTCTTTGACAAAATTTTATACATGCCCCCCTTTCCTCCACATTACATCATGAAAAATTTACCCAAATATAGAGGAAAGGGTAATCCCATAAAAAATGTAAGAGAATTCCACATAGCATTGATAGACATCGCATTTGAAAAAACATCTCATGAGACTATTCCCTAGGAAGTCTTACAAGACAAGCACTAGAATGGTTCGCCCATCTACCCTCTGGAATAAGAACATGGGAAAAACTACCTGACAAATTCATCAATAAATTTTCCTATAATATTTAAAATGACATCACCATAGCCACCTTAAGTCACACAAAACAAGAAGAAGGTGGGTCATTCATAACATTCTTCCAATGATGGAGGAGCTTGGCTAGTTTATGTCCTATCAATGTTCTTGAGAAATAAAAGATTGTCATGTTCATACAAAAATTGACCATGGATCTAAAATATCAACTACAAGCCCATTGTTGACCTGGTGGAAAAGGCACCATACTTGAGAAGGCCCTTATCACAAAATGGGAAATAGAGACATACAACAAGACTCAAAATGCCCAAGGTACATCAAATGACAAAAGTAAATATTGGGTTCACAATAAAAATGTGACAAATGATAGAGGTATCAATGCAAAAGCTATACATGTTGGTCCTGCAATCACACTTAAATGACCTTATACATCAAACAATCCACCACATGTCCCTGACCAAACAAAAAATTCCCTTGAAAATAATTAAGAACAAAGACCTTAAAGGAATTTTTTGATAGGACACAAATACACTCCCCTAGGGGAACCAATTGAATCAGTCCTAAAATAAATTTTACAATCCAAATTCATTCATCTTCTCGAGGAAAAACCATATGATCTAGGGAAATTAAAACCTTTGTGGTGGGATGACAATACCTTTTGTGATTTTCATCGTAGTAAGGGACACAAAACTTCATCATGCAAACAACTCAAGAATATCATCCAAGACCTAATTGAAAATGGTGTCATAGAATTTGATAGTCAACAACCGACCTCCAATACTGATCATACCATTTTTACCAATCCTTTCCAAGACCATGGGGTAGGTAAATCCTCTAGTTCAGATAAAAAGGTAGATAACCATGCTAACTATACCAATGCCAAAATGACTACACTACCATAAATCACATTTGAGCCTCAAATGACCATGTCAATACCATCACCATTAAGAAGCCACCAGAATTTGTAGTAAACACATGATGAACCAAGGTGACCGCACAACGTGCTCCCCCTAAATAACAACAAAATTCTCAATATAACCTATTAAAACATTTGGTAAAAATGCCTGCTCAAATATCCATCCTTGAGTTACTTCGTATATCCCCTGAGCACAGAGTTGTCCTTGAAAAATATTTACAAGATACCTTCGTCCCAACTGACCTTGATGTTAATCACTTCTAGGAAATGGTGGGATACATAGCTAACAATCATCATGTCACTTTTTCAAATCAAGACTATTCATCCCAAATGACCAATCACAATGATCCCTTGCACGCAAAATTCTTCATCCATAAACATAAAATCATACGAGTCTTGGTAGATGACAGAGCAAGATTAAATATTTGCACCCTTAAATTGGTTAAGGAATTGGGTTTATCTTAAGCATGTGTGGACTCGAAAAAAGAGCATCATCATAAAATCCTATTATGATGAAGATCATTCTTCCAAGGGTGTCATAACAATACCAATAATAATTGGGCTCGTAACATTGGACACCACATTCCAAGTCTTGGAATTAGATCTCCCAATATATTATCCTTGGTTGACCATGGATCCATGCCATGAAATTCATTCCATCTACCTATCATCAATGCTTGAGGGACTACAGAATTCCAAGTTCCTGTCAACCATGAAGCTTCATCCTCCACCTCGTCACATTACATTCATACATATTCCTTGGTTAAGTCATCTACTTCATTTACCACACCATCAAACACCAAGGTCTAGGTCCATGACATGGGATGTGGAGAGTGCCGTATGGATAGATCACTCATAGAGGAAAATTTTGATACTGCTAAGGATAACCAGACTTCCAACAATGATGCCAAGTTAGTTTCAGAAGGTTTGCAAATAGATTTTCATACTTGGATTAAAAAAAATGGTATCTTGATGACACCTCTATCTTTGCCATATATGCTCATGATCCTATTCAAGATCACCCACCTCCATCTCAAAAATATTTCACTCCATCTTCTGAGCCATCATCCCTCCATCTCAACCATCCTTAGCTAGGGTATGCATCCCTTACTATTGCCTCTACTAAGCCATCTTTCCAAATCATGAAGGATGTGCAAGCTTCCTTTGATATTAACAATACCGACAAGGATAGTCTCAAAGACCCCATTGAGTGCATCACCAATCTCTTCCATGAACCACACACTCCTGTCACTTCATCCATCTCATTTGACTCATCCATCTCACTCCCATACACTCATCTCATATACATGGATCAACAAGTCATACTTCAAGAAAATAATAAGGATAAAGCTCAAGAATCAAAGGTGAAAGTTCTTTCTTCAAAAGGAGTTCTAGAATCAAAAGAACATATGTAAAGTAAGAAAGATCAAGAATAGTCCTCTAGTCAAAATCAAAAGCTATTGGACAAATCAAAGATAAAAAAAAATTCAATAATGAAAGTTAGCAAAAGATGATCTCCAATTATACCTCTCCATCAAAACTCACTAGGGGCATCTTTCGAAGAAACATGAAAAAAGAAGAGCTTGTTGATCCAACATCTCCATACTCGTCACTTACGATCAAGCCATAGACTCCACCAAATCCATTCATATCTGCACATCCATCATGTCACTTCACCCCTATTAGCGATGTTTCTTGATGGACCTTTGATGACAACCCCTCTACACGTTGTAGCTTATTGGTTCCCCAAACTCATCTTTATGTGAAGCTTGATGACCCATGTAGTGTGCATGTTAGGAACCATATTCTAGCTCCCTTCATCTGCCACACCAATCATCCTCTGCATAAATCATTTGCACCCTTCATATCCTTTCATTTAACATAGTCATTCAAGTTTGAGATGATAATTTATGGATCAAGTGCTTATTAGCTTTTAACTCTTGAAGGCGAACCATTGTTAGATCTTACCAATAGATTACACTTGTGTAAATTCTATACGTAGCTTCAAAGAGTCATGTCAAAACCTAAAAAAATAAAAAAAATTGTCACCTTGATGAAAACCTGACAAAAAGGCATCTTGGTGACACCAAAATAATAGTAAAGAGAAATAATTCATCTAATAGTGAAAACCACTTTGGTGGCACTTCGGATAAATACCATGGTAAAAACCTAGAAAATAGAAACCATGTGTAGTTGATCCTTGCTTTGTCATTTACCATCATTCTATTTGGATTTTCATACCTTCACTCAAAATAAATCCCTGCTTCCCCCTTTTCACATCATTCATAATAATGCTTTGTTGTCCTTCCCATAACCTGGAATGATTGACATTATGCATCTTTTCACATTCCATATCCATCTGCAATAAACTTATCCCATTCTACCACTAATAAATTGGTCCTATACCTAACTGGGGGGAAGCATTTAACCTATGTCTTCATTAGATCCTACACTTGTCATTGGAGGTCACCATATTTTCAAAAGACAAAATTTCCTTTTTCCAAAAAAGCCAAAAAAAAAAAAAAAATCAAAACATTTAAAAATCCAAAAATGTCCAAATAACCTTCAAAAATCCCAAAAATAGATTCAGAGTCAGTAATGTCTCTCAAAGTCCAGTCAATCTATGAGGTCTTTGTGTATTTTTATGTAGGTAAGGTCATCGGTTGATGAACCCCTGAGAGCCTAGGTCAGTCCTTTAGGGTTTGTTGAGTCAATCACAATAAGTTAGACGTTGTCATCAAACAAAAACAATCATCAAAACCTCAAATGGAAATAAAAAACCAACATACAAACTATCTAATAGGTCTTCAACTTAACTCAATCAATTGCCTCAAATAGTCAAACATCAAATCAACATCAAACAGTTAAACAATCAACCACTTGTCTTATACAGGATGTGTCCTTCCTGAAACCAAACATTTTCATAAATTAAACTATGTCACTCACCTTATACAGGTGGTTACATGATCGAAACCAGATTTGACATCTTATACAACATGTTTTCTCTCCTGAAGCCAGACATTGTCAAACAATTAACCCGTTAATCACCTAGTCAATCAAACATTGGGAAACAATCATTGGAAAACACTCTGAGTGACTGTTGACTTTTTTGGTCTAATTTGTCTTATCTTTTCGATTTGTCTTTTGATTCATGTTGCTAGCTACCTCAAGGATTTCCCGCGAAGGATTTAGAGGAGCGATGACGTCTCATGAATCATTTTTTCTTTGATTGTTGTCTATGGATTGTCTTGGCAAAAAGACTAGGGAAAATTTTCCCTGGTATGAGTTAGGACATTCCTTGTCTGTGACTATCTGTATTCATAAACCAACATCATAATCATCTCATATCATTTTACATTTCATATATTGTTAACTTGGCATACATATTATTGCATATATTCAAACATAATCATTGCATATGCATGTCCATAAGTTCTCATACATAATACATATCCATGACATCTAGTATATCATAATCCATTATCATATACATTGCATTAGCATCATATAAACATAACATTTCATTATTCACAATAAACATCACATAGGCATAACATAATCATTATCATATCATATCATTTTTTGCATCTATAACCCATTAAGCACACATCATAAGGAATATACATGAAATCCATAATCATCACATCATATCCATAACATCATAAAATTAAAAGTATCCATCTCACATCTAAAAATCATATATAAACATCAAACATACATTAGTCATCCATAATGCATTAACATGTAGCATCATCACACATCATAAAAGAATAATAATCTATCACATGACATCATATAAAACATAAGAATGCATGTTATATACTCGCCACCAAAATCATGTATCATATATATCACTCAAAAAAGTGTCACAGTACAAAGTCAAGATATATCTCAAAAATAGAGCTCGCAAAATCAATGGTTGGATTTATATAAGTGTTATGATACAATATCAAAATGAGCTCTTCCCAGAGCTACCCTGACCCCCTAAGGGTGATGGTCATGGTGATGGCTTCCTGTCCTCTTGATGCATATTTTTGAACTAAATTTCTTTGACATAATGCAATAAACTGCATCGAATCAAAGAGGGGCAAAATGTAGACACTAAAAATTGTCCTAGGCCTGCGAACACTATTTTATCCCCTTTCGTCCCTAATAATTAAATAATTTTTAAAATTATTTGATTATTGTCTAATGTCACATTTCTTCTATTAATTAAATAATTGTAATTATTTAATTAATTCATTTTTATCCTTTTATTTCCCCTTTTGGTTAATTAAATAATTTATTTATTTATTTTTTAATTATGTCACTAATGTCCTTTTACCTTATAATTAAATAAATTTTATTTATTTAATTATTATCATCTTTTCTACTATAATTAAATAATTATTTCAATTATTCATTTAGTCTTTTCTACCATAAATTAAATAAATCTTATTTATTTTAATTGTCTACTAATTTTTCCTTTCTTCCCAATTTTGAATTAAATCATTATTTAATAAAAAAAGTCAACCTGTCACATGTCTTCTATAGTTAAATAATGTTTTCATTATTTAATTATTCATTTTCCCTCCCAAATTAAATAATTTTATAATTATTTAAAGTCCTCCAACAACCTCTTTTTTTGTACCAATCTCTTTATTAGTGTCATCCTTATCTCTTTACATCTCATTTAATTTCCACCATTGATTGAATTATTTTATAATTCAATCTTAGCCATTCATCCTTATCTTTGCCCTAATTTTTCCTAACCAGGCTATTTCATACTACAACTTTCATTCTTGACGATTTATTGACATGTCTTATTGGATTTTAATCTTAGCCCTTCATTCCAATTTGTATTTCTATAAAAGACACATATCATTGTCTTTTTAAGGAATCTAGTCTATGTTTAAGTACATGTTGCTAAGGAGACAAGTACAATCTTCAATATTTTGCTATCATTGTCATTAGGCTATCATTGCATACTCAAAATCTAAGGGCAATCATTCATATCAAGAAAAATGGAGAAGGAAAATGGAGGTGAATTAACAATGGCATAGGTAATATCTACTTTATATTTATGTTTCTATGTTGGATTGTGCTTCATTGCTGGTTTGGGGTTTTATGGTTTTAGTTTTGATGTTCTTTTATCTTAACCTAATTTTACCCTATACAAAATCTTCAACAAAGTTTTTATTTTTCAAGGTCCTTAGACCCTTTTCTCTAATGTCACCAAGTCTCTGGTGCCATAACATAGTTTTCTCTAGAGCTAACTTTGATTCAAAAGAAAGAGCACAATTGGGTACCCAGAAGCCGTGACCATCTATTGAAGAAGAAATCCTCACCTCTTCCACAAACTTGCTTTTCATAGAAGACCTATTACACTCAATGATGCATGCATCAAGTATATACAATATTCTATATCTGACACCTCTAGCAATCACTATAGAACCGCTAACCATCTTCCATCTTACATCAAAAAATATTATCTACACACCTGCATCTATTATTTTTCTCACAAACAACAAATTTTGTGCTAATCCAGGGATATGCAACACACCATTAATCCTTTTTATTCTACCATCAGGAAACCTGATTCTAAACTTACCATAAACAACAATATTTAAATAAGAATCATCACCCAAGTACACCTTACCTCCATCAAATTCTACATATTCAAAAAACCAATCTCTATTAAAAGTCACATGGAAAGATGCACCTAAGTCAATTAACCATGCATCATTACTTGCACGAGTTGCCAAAGCTGCAATTAATGCATCACGATATTCCTTCTTAAACTCAGAATCAAAATCAAATTTCTTAGATTTTTCTTTTTCTTTTATTCTTTTTAGTCGTTACGAACATGTCCAAAATTACCATAGTTCTAGTAAATAACTTTGGACTTCCCAAGAGATTTAGATCTCCCCTTGGACTTAGATTTTTCATGCTTCTCATTCTTTTTTCCTTTTTCCTTAGGTCTTCCACAAACATTTAGGGCCTCCTTGGCAATGATGGATGCCTTCCTCCTCATCTCTTCAGAAAGCAAAGAACCCACCACATCTTCAGTCTTATAAATAACATAAGTACTCTCAATAGCCATAACAAGAGAATCCCATGAATCAAACAAAGAAAAAAGAAAGATTTGACATTTCTCCTCCTGATCCATTCTGACACCAACTGATAGCAATTGAGCCACCAACATATTGAATGCTTCCAGATGGTCTATAATTCATCTACAATCTTCCATTCTCAAATAATATAATTTATTCCTCAAGAAAATCTTGTTCACTAAAGATTTGGCTTGATACATCTCACCAAGTTTCTTCCATAGTTTCTGTGTAGAGGTCTCTTCATGGAAATTGATTAAAAAAGAGTCTACCAAGTAAAATCTGATTAGGACCTTGGCTTTATGGTCCATAACATAATATTGAGTAACCAAATTAGGATCTACAAGCCTTGAAAATTTCTCATCAACATCATGCCATACATCTCGATCTATCAATAGATCCTCCATCTTCAACTTCCACATCTCAAAATTATTTCCAAAAAAATTATCCACCTCCATTCTCCCTAATGAACTTGCCATTTGAAAATTCCTGCAACAAGATCACAAAGCATCTTTTGCACAATATCTCCCACTCAAATATGGATTAGTTCAAAAAATTTAACAACCCACAATTGAAACCAAAGGTGATTAGGCTCCGATACCACTTGTAAGGAAGCTAAGGTAGTCTAACAACTTCCTACACTAATATTGAGAGGAGAATAATGCAAAACTTTACAGATATTTTCAACAGTTATAGAAACTTAAACAAAAATAAATAGAAATACCATGCATACCACAACATAGTGATTTATGTGGGGAAATCCCTTTTAAGAGAAAAACCCCACACTCCAAAAGCCACCCAATATATTATTCAAAAATCACAAATATTACAATATACTTGTAGAGAAAGCTTCTCATAGGAGTATGACCACCAGAGATCCAAAGACAACATGATTGCTATCTGAATTTTGGAATACATCATGAATCCCAACTGTAATACAACAAACTAATAAAATATGCTTACCTTCTAAGGCAAGAAAAGTCAACAAAATATCTACCATCAGATGAAAAACCTAATAATGAATTGTCCAAATTTACAATATATCATTAATTTAATGTATGCCTACCATTTAAGAATTTTTGTTAACCAAAAATGTTAACATGCATCCCACTCCACCTCGCACTCCCATTGAATATTACACCTAATAGTGTTTAACTAGGATATATATATATTAAATACATCCTATCAATAATAAACCTTATATAATTGCAAGGCTAAGACACATTTTCCCAAAAATACTCATTTAGTTGTGAGTGTTCATATAGATGCGAACATCTTCTAAATGCAACACATTGATAGGAACATGAGAGAATGCTCCATCCTTGTTGGTCGTAGTGGATTTGTATGAATGTTTCTTGAATTTTGGCTTGGGTTTCTCAACAACATCAATTACTTGAGGTGTCACCATTGGAATTCCTTTAGAAATCTTCAAACACCGCAACTAGGGTTTCATAAAAAAATATTGAGCACTCTTCTTCTTTTCTCTCAATCACAAATTCTCTTGATTGCAAATGAGATAAAATGATCCAAAAACCACATAAAAGGCATATCAAAAGTCCTAAATTTCTACCATAAATGCATTCATACTTTGTTCCCTATGTAGTGTAGAAAAATGTCGTCCTTGACATTTTCACATTTACTTGGGCCCTCCCTGCTAAAATTAGACTTCTTTATGCCTTAAATTGGCCTTATTTTGCATCCACAAGCCTTAATTAATGTATCTTTTAGAGGATAATCCCAACATATATCAAGTGACCAATCAAAAATTAATGATTTTGGATTATATGGCCTAGATTTAGTGATCTAGGACTCATAAGCCAACCTTGGGCATATGGGTTCCACCTAAGTTTCAGGGCCCCGATCCGAATTTCACATAAAAATAAGCCTTTCTTGAAAAATGTGTCTCAAGCTTAGCCTAATGGGACTCATACACCCCAACTAGTGTATGAGTCCATCTTAGCTTAGACCTAATTTAAATTTGAATTCTTGGCGGGATTTTATTTTCCTAGATCTGATGTTGGCTTGTAGTGTTGTAATTTCAAGAAATTTGGTATAAACAAGTATAAATACAAGGTTATTTCATATTTTTTATCCTAAGATTCCAAGTATTCAAGCACTAGAGAAAATTTATGATTACAAGAGTTCACCAAAGCATTCAAGAGTGATTATCAAGCATTTTGGAGCATTTTTCAAGTATCAAGCATCATGAAAAAGTCATCATGCATGATGTTTGTTTTTGAGCTAACATTTGTGATGTAGGTTCTTAGGATTCAAGCAAGCATTCAAATAAAGCTCCATATCATACAAGAAAGAGTCAAAATCCAAATTCATGCTATCCATCTCATACATGTTTGCAACATCTTATTCATAGGTTTGGTGATTTCAAGGTTTGATTACCAAAATGGGGTTTGACCAAGGTAAACCCCTATCCACTAAAAAAATAAAATTTTCCCCTCTCTTTTATGTGTGATTGCAGATCTAGGTGTTTATGTTGAAGATCCATTGAAGAGCAAGATTGGAGAAAAGTTTTCAAGTTGTCAAAGTTGTCATCTACCTTGTAAGATCATGAAAAGTCATCTATAGAGCAAAATTCAGTGATTTGACCCTAAAGATTTTGCAGGAAGAAAGCTACGAGAAGTCATTAGAGGATATCAATTTTTTGGAGAAACCCTAATACTGGGGCTAAATTTCCACTTATGGCATATGAGTTCCACTATACACATTTTTAGACATTTTCTACAGATCCTGATTTAGTAGTTCTAGATTCTAGTTTTTGTTAGAAACCCTGATTTGGGACTAAATCACCCCTACTAGCATATTATTCCCAATAAGCATTAAAGTAAACATTTTCAATATTTTAGGTCTTCATTCAAGCTTCTTCAATTTCTAGGTGCACCTCTATACTTTCTCAGTCTTTTATTCTACATTTCAATTTCATAATTTAGGTCATATAATTAGGTTTTACATATCTTTTACATTCCTAGTCTTTCCAAGCCCTATCCTGGTGGTGAAACCCCTTTAAGTGTTTAATCACACCCTAGGATACCTTATTGTAGATATCTTCCCCTCATTCTATCCTTGGATTGAGATCTCTAGGGTTTCCTTGAATGAAACATGTGGAAAATTTGTTGTTCTATCCCCTAAACATAGAGCGTATAATTTTTGACCTTTCACCCTCTATCAGACCTCTCTATGTCATCACAAGGGTAAAATTAATCTCAACAAACCTCCGAAAAACATTCTCTTGCTCCAAAATTATCATCAATAGATTCAATATTGTTTAGAAAATTTGTATGCCAAAGGAATTGATCCAATTCTTCTCTTAAACTGAAATTTTCAACATCTTGTCCTTTTCAGAGGGAAAAAGGGGTTTGCAAATCATAGCTACCCCTAAGATAGTGCTCTATCTCAGTTTATCTTAGGATCTTGTGCAGAATGCACAAGAATAGTATCATCCTTCACATTTTCCTAAACTTATTTTTCTTTCCAAACCTTTTCATTACCCTTCTTTTGTTGATTTAGGGTTTCATCCTTTGTCTAGTTCTAAACAGGTGGCTTAACAAAACCACCTCTACAAAACTTTTTTATATGCCCAACCCTATTATATTTTTAACACACTATATTGTTCTCTAAAACAAAGTTGTTCCTCTTAACCTTAAATCTACATTCTACAACCTCATGACCAAAATTGTTGCATGCATAACAATATCCACAAAATGAAACATTGTAACTTTGGGGCACAAAATATCTTCTACCCATGTTATTGTTCCTTCTTTGTCTAGACCTACAACCAACAACCTTATGCCCAAATTTATTGCAAAAAAAAACAATGACCTTGAAAATATTGATTAAAAATGATAGGAGCATGATGTCTTGCAGGTGGAGGACCTCTGAATTTTCTTTATTTTTGAACATGATTGAATCCACCTTCTTTATTGCTATCTTTTTCTGTCTTTGCATGTCCGAAGGAATTCCTCTTAGAATCTTTAGTGCAAGAATTCTCCTTATTTGTTTCAATCTTTCCTTCTATTTTGAAGTTATCATACAAGTATGGAGATGCATTGGTTATAGGAATTTTGACCTTTTCAAAACCAAGACCATATTTCTCTTTTGCTGGTTTTTGAGAGTTGATCAACTCATCAAGAATTTTAGAACCTCCTTTTAGTTTCAAGCCCTTGCCAATTTTCTCTTTATCTTTTTCCAACTCTTTTCTCGAAGTGACAATCTCTTCCTAAAGTTTGGGCATTTGGCAATTTTATCATTGAGCAAGTGGTATTCAAGAATTCAGGTCAATCCCCTTTCCTTCTTCAACCTTAACTTTCAAATTAGAGATCACATCTTCTGCTTCCTCGAGTTTAGTCTCACATTCTTTACCTCCTTCCATTTGACCTTTCAATTCACCAAGTTCTTTTGATTCTCTAACTTGTGCCTTCAATTTGGCAATTTTTTCTTTTTCTTTTTCAAGCATGCAATCATATTTAATATTTAGTGTTCTTTCTTCATCCAGATCTTCAAGAGTAGACCATAATTCTCCTTGAAAATCTACTTCATAATCTTCTAGATTGATGTCCAAACCTTTAAGTTCCATTGAATCTAGATCAAGTTCAAGAATAAACATATCATTGATCTTTGTTGCAGATCCCATGTGTTCAAGTGTAGGATCTACCTTAGTTTTTAGGATTTTTAAAGGAACTTGGCTTTGATACCAATTATTGAGCACACCAAAAAACTGAGAGGACCATGAATCAACATATACTAAAACTTAACCAATTCCATTTATATATTAAACATAAAATCACATTAACTAAAAGAAGCTCATAGAAATGAAAACATGCACCACACAAGGACACCAATATTTTTAGGTGGAAAACCCAATGAGGGAAAAACCACGGTGAAAGTTAACTCACAATATACGAATATCACTACTTGTAAAAATTACAATTTTGTTTAAGGCTCACTGCCTAAAGACTTGTAGGCTAAGGTGCACAACCTTAGGGAAAGATACAAAGACTTGCTAAATGGGCTCACTACCTAATAGTAGGATACATGAAAATTACAATGAGAATATGAACATGAACTACTATAAAAGAAGCAACTAACATATATTGATGTTGCAATCCCTTTTTCACATAATTACTCCATCATACTGACTTTGCACACTTCATCCTCAACATAATACACAATCTCACAATAAATCAATTCACAACTAATTTTGTGCTTCTATAAATACCCTTCGCAATAACTCAAAACATAAATTTGGTCAACTCTAATATGACCTATAAAATGAAACATGTGATACTAAATAGGTCAGCTTAATTCATATACATTATTAAGAGAAAATGAGTTGTGGATCAACACATGACATAACAGGGCCCAAATATATCACAACACATCCTCCAAAGAAAAAATAATTATTCAAGACCAATTGCAAATGAAGGAAATAAAAATTTCAGCCTAATCAACATCAACACTACCTAATCTACCAATTGTTCATCTTTGCAACACTAGGGAGAAACCAAAAACAACTTGTAGACCAAGATGTGAACACTGTATTCTATGAAAAATATCTCTTCAACCATCGTTTGAATTATTTGATCATTATGTGTTGGTGCAAGAAAAGAAACATATTGAACTGATGAAAACAAAGCATCCTGAACAAACTATAACATTTCTAAGCATAGGATATTGTATTGTTGTACACCAAAAAATTTGAGGCTTGCAAGGATGAATCCATACACTTTTCTGAGCATATTCCCAAATCTCCACAACCACATATGCTACACCAGAGGAATGTGGAGAATTCCAATAGGCCTTCATCAACACTTTACTCTATCAAAGCACATACTAGAACTCTGTCACTTATAACTTTTACTACAAAAAGTGTAATGACCTGAATTCTTGAATATAAAACCTACACATCTTGACCATCTTGTCTTCTGAATCACAAGAAAAAATCTTGCTATGCAGAAGGATATAGACCAAAACACCAAGACACTGTCTTCTATGATTTCCTTAGCAAAACTTCTACAAATTATCTTGAAGTGTGGTGCACAAAACTGGTAAGATATCAATGTAGGAAAGCACAAAACATATTAAAACAAGTGTACCCACCTCTGCATTATACATAGACATTAGACTACTCACCATTCTTCCTCATACTACACTACTAACTTGCACTAGCCGATATCACTACATATCAACTATCTCCAAAGTATATACAATCTTCAACATCACACATAGACAACAATGATAAACAATCTTGAATTGACATAAATGACAAGACATACTTACAACACCTTTTTGGACAACAATTGATTTTTTTGGATTCCTAATTCTCATTCTACAACTTGAAGATATTTTTGTACCATTTTCACAGCCAAAAAACTATACCATTACTTTGCATGTAATTTTCTTAACTTATTTTTTTAAATAACATCTTCATGAGATTGTGAAGAGCAATAGTGTCAAGGAAATAGTATTTTTCTTGGGGATTTTTTCTAACCTCTAAGATATGTTCTTCTTGACTTTTTTTTTATATATTCATTTTATATTTCTTATTTTTATTAATATAATCTCAAGTGTTAGCATATTACACTTGTGATTTTATATTTTCCAATCATTTACATTTTATTTCAAATATTTTTCAATCACTCTTTTAAACATTAGAAAAAATCTAGGTTGTTGGTGAGGTCAAAAGACCAAAGCAATGGTTTGGCTAAGGCAAGCCCCTTAAATAACCACCAAAAACACTCTTTTCTCTCATTTTCTTGTTTATAAGGTTTTTGTGGGAAAAAATTATGCTTCCTCATGATATTTTTTTATCTCCTTTTTTGTGATTTTTTATTTCTTTTATCATGTCTAAATAGTTAGTGTAGTCATTAATTTTTTTGTTTCTAGAAGTCATTTGTATTTTAAAATTTCCTTTTTGTATTCTATGCCTATAGGATATTTTTTTTGGACCTAACAACATCTTTCATTGCATGTTTGGACTAGATGATAGCATGATGTGGGAACATTTTTATTGTGTTCTTGTGTATAAGGAAAATAATTCTAGAAAGGATTCAAGTTCCTCATGATCATTATTTTATTTTTCTCTTAATATGAAATTGTAACAATTCTTTTGTGAATAGATATTTTCACTAGTTTTTTGTAATTGAACATTTTGACTTTGTAAACTTATAAAATGCATAATTAGAAAAAATTTAATAGAATTAAATCTTTTAATCCATTCTAATGTATTGTATTGGTTTACTTTCATGGAGATTTGATCTTCATTTGTACTTGAGTCAAATTCTATGCACTAGAGATTGATTTGACTTGAACAAAGGGTGGAGATTGAAAGTTCTCACACATGTGTGAGAAGGACCATAGGGATGTGTGACTATGCCAAGTGATTTTTTCACACATGTGTGAGAATCATATTAAGATGTGAGATTTGATAAGTGAGAACTCTCATACATGTGTGAGAGTCACATGTGTAAGATGAAGGGTGTAGATTTTCTAGAGTAAATGGATGGTTATGATTATTTAGGAGTATTTTATGGATAAGTGGGATGGATGTGACTAGTAATTAATTAGATTAATCACATTTAGAAATGTGTGAAATATTAATTAATTTAAGTAAACTAGTGATTTGATATAGAAAAGTAGAAATTAAACAAATATTTTAGATTTATTTAATTTATAGAGTCCATATAGATGCGAAGGATGAATTTAATTAAATAAATGTGAATTTATTTAATTAAGGGTGTACTATAGAATAAAGATAGATAAATGATAAACTAATTAAATAAATGATTAAGGTATTCATTTAATTATGATTGAAAAATTATTGGGAAGACCAATTAAATAGTCGATTTTATTTAATTAATACTGGAATGGGATAAAATCAACTATGGCCAAGTGTAGATGATTTTAGATATCTACACTTAGTAAAGAAGGTAAATCTATGTCCCAGTTCTTACTTATAAAACTAGAAGATGCGTAGAAGAATATGCAATCATATTCAAGTGTTGGGGACACATTGATGTTGAGATACCAACATAAATGATGGATCTACCATTTTCTCCTTATTTATGTAGAAGTTAATGGTGAACTCATCAATACCCCAGGATCACCTGTAAGACAATAATAACTTCCACAAGAGAGAAATGGAAAAAATATCATGCTATGATTATGGATGCAAGATTGCTCGATTGAATATATGATGTACATATGATGACTTGCTTATAAAGGCAAGTTGTGAGATAGGATTAGACAAGATCTTGACATTTGTCTTAATCTTGTACAATGAGACAACTACATCAAAATATATTAAATAACTTAGGACACAAGCATTAAATGCCAATAGATAAGATGAGATCTATTGACAATTAACACTATCTAGAAAGATTCCCTCCTAGGACATAAGTGGACTTAACATTTAAATAGGACCTAGATAGGCACACCACCTATTTACACCAAAAATTTGTAATCTCTAAGTTCACAAATTTCTCACTTAGAGTGTATAACATGAGATCATCTCAAGTTTGTACAATCTTGCATCACTCAAAAAGATTCATTTATTTTTTATTTTTGTGTAATGTTATTTTATCATGTTTCATAATTTTTGTTGTGATAATTTCTTTATAGTTTAACACTAGTTTGAACCAAACTTGATAATGTATATATGATAATTCATGATCATTTGGTTAGGTTTTGTAACGCTTAAATATGGAGGTTAAATCTATATTCCTAAGATTTTTGAGTAACAATGAAGAATTAATTGATCATCTTGAGGATGTGTACTAATATGGTGTTCATCATTAGCTTATGGATTTTGAAGTGGTAAAATTTAAATTTTCATATTGGATCCATTTTTCCTTAACTTGGTTGATAAAGGGTTGAATCCAATAACTTCCAATAAAGAAGGGTGGCTAATTGGAAGCCTTTCTAAGTAGTTGTAAATCTTAAAAGCATAATAAGATCATTATTACTCACATTGGGATTATGTAACATATTTTCCTTAAAAATACTAGGGGTTTTGAATGATTTTGAGAACACAAATTAGAAGAGCCAAAGGTGGAAATCAAGATAAGAAGTTAAATCCAAGAATGAATGCAAGTGTCCAACTCTATGATTGGATGTAAGAGGCTAAATATTTAGGTGTAGAATCAAAAGGTTAGTGGCACAACATTGTTTATCTAAAGGTATATCACTAGATGTGTATGCAGAGGATGAAAGACTAGCAATATCACTTGTGTTGCAAAATAAATTGTTACTATGAGTTATTGGGGAGGCCTAAGTTGATTCTATAGCTAATCTAGAAAATTTATAATATATGTGACAATTCAAGGCTTTAAGGCCTTATTATAATACCAAGGGGCTTGATATAAATATTGTTGATGAATATAAACATTACTTCTTTGTTTATTTTGTTATATATTTATAATTTTTTATTGCATTCTTAAATATAGGTATTATAAATGTATAACTAGATAGTATTTCATTAGACTATCCATCTATGACTGCATCATTTTTTATTTTACCCTTCATTTTACATTATTTATATTCATGTAAAAATACATTGTCCTAACTCTCGATTTGCTTTATTTTGTTCATATGTTGACCACAACTAGGAACCTATTAGTTAGTCATCCTTTCCCAATCCTAAATTGTCTAGATCGACTACATTTTAGGTATAGATATATCTCCAAAATAGGACCACAACCATGACCTATACCTCACTATTTGAATTTCATTTATTAATTTACCAAGATGACCCTTTTATGAAAATATCTCCATTATCCATCAACTTGCACACCAAAAAACTTTGAATTGAGTATGTAGGATCTAATTTTCATTAGATCAAATAGAGACTCGTGATTTGAATCATCACTACATCAATAAATACTAGACATCAATTTATCATCTAAGAAATTTACATCTTTTCTTAACATTTCCTCCATCCTTTTTTATTAGCAATGGTGGTTAACTCTTCCTTAAGGAACTTAATGCACTTCTCTCTACACACAAATAGTATCACCAAGTTTCATTTGTATATCCACTTGATTCAAACACATATATTCTTGCAAGCACATGAACACTATGGAATAGAGTAGAGGACTCATTTGTATGGGAGAAAAGCATCCAAGGATAACGTAATGGGTATGGCCTTGTCTACGATTAGAGCAAACTTTATAAGCAAGTCTATGACAGTTTAGACATTACTGATTCAATAGAAAAACTTTGATTTAGATCGACTATCCAAAATCAGCAAAATGGAGGCAAGCTCTCACTCTCTAATTCTCAATTACATTTGAAAGTCGAGTTATTTGTACTATTGATTACATGACTTTATTAGATCTAAAAAAATAGTGAGTGCATAATTATTTTCTTAAATTAAAAAATATTTAAACTGAATCTATTATTCTTATTATAAAAAAATAAAAAATTAATTTTTAATTTATCAATACTTTTATAATTCTTTCTTTGAAATTTTGTGTTAACAAATTATATTATATCTTTAAATTATATTTATACAAACTACCCATTTATCCAAAATAAATATATATGTAAAAAAAAATAACTTTGTTGTCCTTAATGATAGCGGTGGTCTTTCTCGATGAGCTCCCAAATATGATCCTCTACACCAATATTCACTTCTATAGCACGTGACCTTATGCAACAATGTTTGATTTGTAGCAACTTATACTTCAGCTGTCTAAGCTGCAAAGAAAAAAAAAAAATTCGTTGAGTATTTGACGAGATCTTTTTGTTGTCAGTATTGACAATGTTTATCAGGAAAAAACATATACAAACTACTCAAGATATAAGTTTTTTAAATCGTGTATACGTGTGGCAAGAGCAACTGTTTATCTTCACATCAATGTCAAACTTATGTGAGATCTGATTACGATTCGGATGAACATCTTTAATCTTGTTTCTGCTCTATTCGGTCGATGTTTCTTCATTTTCCTGTTTTTGTCTCATTTGTATTCGCAGCAGCTGACAGCCAACCATTCGCTTTAGAATCTACCACAATCTTTAAAACATCGAGTGCAGAGTAACAAGTGATGTGTGCAAAGTTGTATAAACGCTGTCAACAGCTTCGAAGCGTTCATCATACAATTTGGGTGTCCCATCTGCGAGTAACGGAAATTGCAATGTTTCCTGATACCAAGTCAGCCCATCCAATTATCGTTATAAACCAGAATTCTCAAAATCTAAGATACCCGTTTTTAACGTGTTTGCAATGGCGGAGACATAGGTATATCCCAGCCGGAAAGCACTAAAACAAAAATGCCAGCACACAGCGTATGAGTATAAATGCAAGAGTTTGCAGCGGTGCAGAATACTGAGCACGAGTATGAAGAAGGGACAAATGGAAACGACCAAGATTGGCGGGTCTGTGGAGAAACTGAAGGGGCGATGGGAGACGTCAGTGGGCGCTTGCACCAGGGATGGGCGCCAATGCCTATTTTGCCTCCACAGTGGTGGGCTTCCATGGGTCGGGTCCAGTTCCCTACAAGAGTGCCCTAGCGGCAGTCTTCACGGAAGGGGTTATTTTCTTCCTTATTGCAGCCGCGGGGCTAAGGACGAAACTGGCCAAGCTGGTGCCCAAGGCAGTTCAAGTCTCCTCGGCGGCAGGCATTGGGTTGTTTTTGGCATTTCTGGCATTGCAATCAAATGAGGGAATTGGTCTAGTGGGATACAGTGGATCGACGCTTGTGCAGTTGGCAGCCTGCCCGGATAAGTACAAGGTGAGTGTGTCCCCATTTGAGATGGTCAATGGGACATATACGCCAATGTCCACGGGGATGGGCATAAACATTTTTTGCGTGAAGGGGCGCATGGAGAGTGCTACTTTCTGGCTGGGGATTGTAGGCTTCATCATCATTGCCTACTGCTTGGTGCGCAAAATAAAGGGGGCCATGATATATGGTATCCTCTTTGTAACATTCGTCTCTTGGTTTCGTGGCACGGATGTCACATACTTCCCTGCCACTGCTTTGGGCGATGAAAGCTATGCTTATTTTAAACGGGTGGTGGACGTGCACAAGATATCCGGCACGGCGGGTGCGTTGAGCTTCAGTGACTTCCATCGCAGGCAGTTGTGGGAAGCGTTGTTGACGTTTCTATATGTGGACATACTCGACACGACAGGAACACTGTATTCCATGGCCAGCTTTGCGGGCTTTGTGGATTCTGAGGGTAACTTTGAAGGGCAGTATTTTGCCTTCATGAGTGACGCCTTCTCCATTGTTGTCGGGGCTCTGCTTGGCACCTCGCCCGTCACAACCTTCATCGAGTCATCCACAGGTATCCGTGAGGGCGGGCGCACGGGTCTCACCGCACTCACCGTTTCCTTTTATTTCTTTCTGGCCTTGTTTTTCACGCCGCTTCTGGCATCCATCCCGCCGTGGGCCGTCGGACCGCTACTCATTTTAGTTGGCGTGTTGATGATGAAAGCCGTAGCCCAAATCGATTGGGAAAACATGCGTGAGGCCATTCCCGCTTTCATTACACTTATCCTGATGCCTCTCACTTATTCAATCGCCTACGGTGTCATTGGTGGAATCGGTATTCACATTGTGCTCCATCTGTGGGACTGGGGCACACATGCCTATAACTCTTTTACAGGCGAAGCCTCTCTTGCCATGCCCAACTCCAACTCTGAGCTCAAGGACGTTGAAATGAATATGGAAAACAAAATCCAACTTGACACAAATTCACCAAGGACGTAAAATAACCTTGTTTTTTAATTCTGATACAAAGGTCATGGCTTCTCCAAATACAAACATGTCAAATACTTTGAAGACCACTTGTTATGTGAAAGGAAGCAAAGGTGTGCGGAATCGCTTCCTACGCTAATCTTGAGAGAACGATTATGCAAATTTCAACTTAACTGATTACAGGAATCTCAAGAAACATACAAGAACATGAATAAAACAATGAACACATAACACAATGATTATCGTGGGGAAAACCCTTACGGGAGAAAAACCCCACCCTCTGGAACCTACATAATGTATTATCAAATCAAAGAAGATTACAATACACTTGCAATGCAAGTTCTTACAAGAGCATCACCTCAACTCAAGCTTGGAGAGATATCACTAGTAGACTTCTAGCACCCAGCCTTGCAAACAAAACTCCATTGTGTAAACTCCTCCCCAAGCCCTATTTATATAGTGATTTATAACCTGGAAACCATTTGTGGTTTTACAAAACCATGGGCTTAACCACCATGCCACATGTTGCCCATTTTTGACATTTACATTTCCAAGATGGAAAAACAACCAGGTTAAAATAGTAATCCCGTCCATAATTTTGTCCTTTAGTTTAGACCCCCATAAAAGACATAAAACAAATTAACTATGCTCTAAAAATGGCCCTCTTATATTCTACTAAGGACAAGGCACCTTTTAACAACTCATACACCTTTTTCCAATGCATAAACATGTGGAAAACTGCCACAAACAAATTCTGTAATTTTCCTGGAAAAGGCTTGCAAGGTTGAGACATATTTCTCAACAATCTCCCACTTGTCGAACACCTTGCAAGAGTTAGGGGATCCAAAATATCATGGACTTAATTGCTAGGGGCCGAAAGGCCCATAGACTCTGAACACCATCTGAACTTCTCTGTGCTCACAGGTTTAGTTAATGCATCAGCAACATTCACCAAAGTGTCTACCTTCTCCAACTTCACCTTGCCATCCTCAACCATATCTCTCACAAAATGATATTGTACATCAATGTGTTTGGTCCTGGCATGAAAAGTCGGGTTCTTCGCTAGGCAGATTGCACTTTTACTGTCACATAAAATTGTCATTGCACCCTGTTTGAACTCTATATCTGAATACAATCTCTTAAGCCAAATGGCTTCCTTACAGGCATGAGTAGATGCCATATACTCTGCCTCTGTAGTGGACAAGGCAACCACAGCCTGTCGCTTGCTCATCCAACTAATTGCACCACCAAATAATGTAAACACATATGCATTGGTGGATCTTCTTCTATCAACATCACCAGCCCAGTCTGAATCCACATAGCCTTGAATATCCAAGGAATGCTTGTTTCCTATTCCACGAAAACATATAGACTACTATGAGGTACCCCGCAAGTATCTGAAAACTCTTTTAACTGCATCCCAATGTGCTCTTCCTGGATTAGACATGTAACGGGAAAGTACTCCCACTGCTTGGGCAATGTCTGGTCTTGTACAAACCATAGCATACATCAAACTTCCAACAGCACTCTGGTATGGTACTCGACTCATCTCTTCCATCTCCAATGGGGATGTAGGACACTATGAAATAGAAAGTTTTGTTCCCATCATAACAGGAACACTCAATGGTCTAGAATCCTGCATATTGAATCTTTTCAAAATAGTACCAACATACTTACTCTGGCCTAGCCAAAGCTTTCTATTTTGTCTATCTCTTATAATCTCCATTCCCAGAATGTACGTTGTTGCACCAAGATCTTTCATTTCAAACTTCGCTGAGAGTTGAGATTTTAATTCTGCAATCAAACCTTTTCCTTTGCCAATAAATAACATGTCATCGACATACAAGGCAATAACCAGGAAACGATCACCATCAGATTTGAAATATATAGAATGATCAGATTTAGATCGCACAAATCCCAAACTCAACACATATGTATCAAACTTCTGGTACCACATCCTAGGACTTTGTTTCAAACCATACAAGGATTTCTTCAACTTACAGACCAAATGACTTTTACCTTTTACCACATAGTGCTCTGGCTGTGTCATATAGATTTCTTCCTCCAAGTCTCCATGAAGGAAAGTTGTTTTCGCATCCATTTGCTCGATCTCTAGATCATAGGCTGCTGCAATAGAAAGCAAAAAACGAATGGATGTCATTTTAGCTACAGGAGAAAAAATCTCACCATAATCTACCCCCTCAACCTGGGAGTAACCCTTAGCAACCAATCGTGCTTTGTACTTCTCAATGCTTCCATCTGAACCCATCTTCTTTTTGAACACCTATTTACAACCAACAGGTTTCCGTCCTTCAGGCAATGGTACAAGGTCCCATGTATCATTCCTCTTAAGAGCTGCCATCTCTTCATCCATGGCTATTTTCCAGGACTCTGAATCATTCATACCAAGAGCCTCTTCTACAGATCTTGGTTCATCGATGTTAGCATTCAAAGCAAATATACACCTCCAATCATCAGGAGAATATCCATACCTATCAGGTGTTTTTCTTTGTCTAGTAGTCCTTCTAGAAAACTCAGGTTCAGGTTCTGGTTCCTCTTCTCCCTCTGATGATTCGGAACTCGTAGAGCTCTCTTCGACATCTTGTCTTTCTAAGGGCCTCGATTCAACTTTCTCTGGTGTAGCAGGTAGTTGAATCACATCTTTCGTTTCCTCTATTTGTTCTGGCTGCACTGAAATAGAAGATGGCTTAGTTTCTCTAAAAATAACACTTCTGGAATAAAATACCTTTTGTGCAACAGGATCCCAAAGCTTGTATCCTTTCACACCATAACTGTATCCGATGAAAATACATTTAACAACTTTGTTATCCAATTTTGTCCGCTTCTCCTTTGGCACATGAGCATATACCTCACAACCAAAAACTCTTAGATGTCTAAGTGAAGGCTTGTGGCCCGACCACGCTTCCATTGGCGTTTTATCAACAAGAGCTGATGTAGGAGACCTGTTTATCAGGTAGCAGGCAGTGGCTACAGCTTCAACCCAGAACTTTTGTTCTAGTCCAGCACCACTCAACATACTCCTAGCCTTCTCCATCAGGGTCCTGTTCATTCTTTCTGCAACTCCATTCTGTTGTGGAGAATACGGAGTTGTCTTCTGTCTTTTAATACCACAATCTTTACAAAATGTATCAAAATCATTAGAGCAATATTCATCGCCATTATCAGTTCTCAAACATTTTATTTTCTTTCCAGTCTGCAACTCTACCATTGCTTTAAATTCTTTGAAACAACTGAAAACTTTAGCTTTACTCCTAAGAAAATAAACCCATGTTCTTCTACTGAAATCATCAATGAAAGAGACATAATAAACTGATTTACCAATAGAAGGAACATCAACTGGACCAATACATCTGAGTGGATCAAATCCAATATACATGAAGACTTATGAGAACTGGAGTAAAACTGAATGCGGTTTTGTTTTCCATAAATACAATGCTCACAAAAATCAAATTCAAGATTGCAATCATTTAACCCATCAACAAGATTCTTATTTTTCAAGGTTCGTAGACCCTTCTCACCTATGTGGCCAAGTCTTTGGTGCCATAACATGGTCTTCTCTATAGGCAGATTTGATTCGGTAGACAGAGCACCCTTGGGTACCCAAAAACCACGACCATTTGTTGAAAGAGAAAACCTCTCCTTTTCCAACAGAGTAGTCTTTTTCACAATCTTATCAAAAGTACTATTGCACTCAACCGTGCATGCATCAAGCTGGTACAATGTACCCAATCTGCTTCCTCTTGCTATTACCATAGCACCTCTTACCATTTTCACACCTACTTCAGAGAACTGTACATGCACACCCGCATCTATTAATTTACTAACAGATAACAAATTTCTTGCTAGTCCCAGGATATGCAAGACACCATCAAATCTTCTAATTCTACCATCAGAAAATTTTACATGAATACTTCCACGGCCAACAATATCAAGAATAGAGTTATCACCCAAATACACCTTACCACCATCAAAATTTTCATACTTACTAAACCAGTTTCTATTAGGAGTCATGTGGAAAGATGCACCTAAGTCTATTAACCATGCATTATCACCTGCATGAGTGGCCAAGGCTGCGATAAAAGCATCTCCATCTTCCTTCTCGGACTCAGAATCAGAATCTTGCTTCTTTTTCTTCTTCTTCTTTTCCTCTTTGCAATCCTTTCGGAAGTGTCCAAATTTACCACAATTCCAACATATCACCTTGGACTTACCAGGGGATTTTGATCTCCCCTTATTCTTGGACTTAGAACGGCCATGCTGCTTTTCGTTCTTGCCTCTTTCCTTTGGTCTTCCTCGAACACTCAAAGCCTCTTTAGCATTCAGAGAGACCTTCCTTCTCATCTCCTCAGAAAGTAGAGAACCAACAACATCCTCCATCTTCAAGACAATAGAAGTGCTCCCTATGGCCATGACAAGGTTGTCCCATGAATCTGGCAACGAACATAGTAGGATTTGGCACCTTTCTTCTTCATCCATCGCTACCCCAACTGAGGTCAACTGAGTCACCAACATATTGAAACTTTCCAGATGCTCAGGAATTCATCCACCTTCTTCCATTCTCAAGGAATACAATTTCTTCCTCAAGAAAATCTTGTTAACAAGTGATTTCGCTTGATAGATCTCACTTAGCTTCTTCCAAAGCTTCTTCGCGGTAGAATCTTCATGCACATTAATCAGAATTGAGTCTGCAAGACACAATCTTATGAGACCTTTAGCTTTTCTATCCATCACATCATATTGTGTAGCTAAAGTCAGATCTGTAGGCCTTAGCTTATTCTCATCCACCGCATTCCATAGATCCCGATCAATCAACAGATCTTCCATCTTCAGCTTCCACATCTCAAAGTTTGTGCCAGAAAACTTTTCTACATCAATCCTCCCCGACATGCTTGCCATCTTTATGATCCTGCAATACAAAAAATGAAATACTCTGTACAAGCTCCCACTCAAACCTTGATTAGCTCAAAAAACCTTGTACCCAACAAACAGAACCAAAACTGGCCAGGCTCTGATACCACTTGAAAGGAAGCAAAGGTGTGCAGAATCGCTTCCTACGCTAATCTTGAGAGAACGATTATACAAATTTCAACTTAACTGATTACAGGAATCTCAAGAAACATACAAGAACATGAATAAAACAATGAACACATAACACAATGATTATCGTGGGGAAAACCCTTACGGGAGAAAAACCCCACCCTTTGGAACCTGCATAATGTATTATCAAATCAAAGAAGATTACAATACACTTGCAATGCAAGTTCTTACAAGAGCATCACCTCAACTCAAGCTTGGAGAGATATCACTAGTAGACTTCTAGCACCCAGCCTTGCAAACAAAACTCCATTGTGTAAACTCCTCCCCAAGCCCTCCTTATATAGTGATTTACAACTTGGAAACCATTTGTGGTTTTACAAAACCATGGGCTTAACCACCATGCCACATGTTGCCCATTTTTGACATTTACATTTTCAAGATGGAAAAACAACCAGGTTAAAATAGTAATCCCGTCCATAATTTTGTCCTCTAGTTTAGACCCCCATAAAAGACATAAAACAAATTAACTATGCTCTAAAAATAGCCCTCCTATATTCTACTAAGGACAAGGCACCTTTTAACAACTCATACACCTTTTTTCAATGCATAAACATGTGGAAAACTGCCACAAACAAATTCTGTAACTTTCCTGGAAAAGGCTTGCAAGGTTGAGACATATTTCTCAACATTATGAACCCCATTTTAGTCTAGATTAGTTAGTATTAAATATTTTGTAAGTCTTTTTCAAGTAATATTAATAAAAGATGATGCTTATGTTTTTTAAGTCATCTCACTAACTCACTAATTGTTAGAATAAAGTATTTTTTTAATATACATGAGATGGTGGCAATTGTTTCATACTAGAATTATACATCATACTATTATGTTATTTTGGATTGATTGGTTATCATTTTGGGATACCAATACATTAGTATTTGAATACTTATATGTATATTTGGGTATATATAGATATATACATGTATATTATATTATGTTTATAAATCTTGTTGGTATTTCATCTTTATTATTTTCATTAAAAATTTTTTTTCTAGTTGAGTAGATTTACTTCTTGCAATGTTATTTTATTAAATAATTAAATCATATCTTGATCATATATTAAAAAAATAAAAATTTAATTGAAATGTGATGCTTAAATATAAATGTTGCGACATTGGGTGATTTGACATTTCACTTCAACTATTTTTATGTATTCAATTAATGTGTATAACATTTGATTGAAGTGTGGATAAATGATTTAATTGAAATTTGATTATTAAATGTAAATCTTATGACATTGGGTGATTTCACTTTTCACTTCGGCTATCAATTGTTGCATATTCAACCAACGTGTGTAGCATTTGATTCAAATGTGGATAAATGATTTAATTGAAATGTGATTGTTAAATGCAAATAATATGATATTAGGTGATTTTACCTTTCTTTTTTTTTAGGCTGCAGGAATCGGGTAGCACAACCCCCTATAAACTGCAGTGTGCCTGGTAAACTTTTTAACGTGACCGACGACGTTGGCATGACACACCCTCTGGTACCACGGGGGTGGGGGATACTAGACCTCGTGACCGACCTCTTGCAATAGGAAAGGTCTAGCCAACTGAACTAGGGCCCCAAACCTTAGGTGATTTTACCTTTCACTTTGACTATTGTTATGTATTAATCTAATGCATATGATATTTGATTGAAGTGTGAAGGTATAGGTATAACCTTTATGGTGGTTAATTAGAGTTGTTAGTATACTCAATCTAGAGTAATAAGACTTGTAACTTTGAAACTCATAAAACCAATATTGAAACTGATCACGATTCTAGATACCCTATGTGTTGGAACTTTAAATACATCTTTTTGGGGTGACTCTAGTTATTGTTATATATGTATTTACTTGGTATGTGCAAAGGACTAAATAGTCAAGCATTGAAATGTTATTACATTAGAATAATTGAAAATAAATTTATTATCAAATACTTTAAGAAATAAAATATTATGTAAATTAATATATTATTTAATAGAAAATAAATGTTAAAGGTTATCTAGATACATTATATTTTAGGCTATGCAAATTATATAGTTTATAAAATGAACATTAATCATTTTAAAAATATATTATATATTTTGAAAGAAAATATTTAGCATATTTGTGGACAAAAATATATATTATGAAACAAAACTAGTTTGAGTGTGAATATAAAAAAGGTAAGAAATATTTATATCTAGGTTTTGGCTTATATTGAAAAGGCTTGTTATTTTCCATTATGCATCTTGTTTTCTAGAAGGTTTGAGAGAGAATAGAAAATAATTTGCTTTCTTGAATCCTACCTTTGATTGGTTCTTTTAGAAAATATAGGATTGTTGTGTCAATTATTTGTCACTCAATAATTTGAACTCTTTTATTAGCTTTGGAATTCTTCATTTTTTGTATTAGTATATCTCCAAACCTCTTAAACAATTAAGTATCTTCTTTTTTTCGGAGTTAAATTATCCATGCTTATTTTTCATAAGAGAAGGCATATGTCTTAATATGCATTTGTTGATTTATTTTATCAAATTTAGAAGTTTCACTGTTGTGGGAATTGAATTACAAAAAATAAATTATGTACTTATTATGGAAAAAAAATCTCAAATTTATTCATGATTATTAAATTGTGATGTTGAGTAGATTTGGGTCAAAAATAATAATTTTTAAAATTTTAATTTTTTATGTTTTCAAATTTTGACAAAATTTAGAGATGGTAATTTGAAGATTCATTAATTACTAAACCTACATAATTTTAGAAAAACTAATTTATTTATTTAGTTAATAAATTTAAAATACATAATATGTCATTATTTGTTGAATCATAACTTCTCCCATAAAAATAATAAAGTGGAATTCTATTGGGAAATGTTTTTACATGGAAACAAAAACCTTACCCATCCTCTAGATTTTTTTAGAAGATTGACCCTTAGATCTTTTTTAAGATTGGTGGATTGGAGGTTTAGAGTGGCCAATTACTTAGACTCTTGAGGAGGGTTGGGGAAAATGTTGAAGAATATCCATGAATAATGTGAATTAATTAATTAATATTAAATTTAATACTTAATTAAGAATACTACATTAATGAAAGATATTTAATTTTTGTAAGCACTAAAGAAACCCTTATCTAGGTGTATATGTGGAAGAAACTCCTACATGTAAGCACTAAAGAAGTCCCTTATATACATGCAAATGTTGAGGAATTTCTTGAAGATATAAAAATTAAAAAAAGGAAAATAACATAAATATTATAAGTGTGATACATAGAACCTTTTAATTTGTTAATATTTTTCTCCTTTGATTGAACATAAATGGAGTGCATACTTGCTCCACTTGATATGTTTTTTTGATGCGTTGATTGGTGGAACACAGTTGCTTTTGAGACTAGAAACATAATAGTAGGATTAAGATTATAGATTAATTAAATAGTATCATAATGGTATGATAATAGAATATTCTCAAATAGGATGAGAGGCCTCCAATTTATAGATTTTTCATGAGAAAATCTAATGGCTAACACTGAGGAAAATGAAGGAATGAATCAAAGAATTATCCTTGTGACAAGTTTCATAAGAGCAATAGAGGTGTAAGAACTAGGTATTATCACACATGTGTGAGCATATTATGTGTAAGGAATAGGGTGGATTGTGAAAGGAACAAGTCTAAGAGGTAGAGTAGTTATGAAGTGAAGGTTGCATGCTCACTCATGTGTGAGAACGAGGGGGTAGGGACACTTGTCAAGTGATGAAAATTTTATATTTTGGTCATATAAATGGATTCAATAGCTAAAATTAAATGGATAAGGATTGAGGGTGATGTGGATTTAAATATTGGAGGAAATTTTAATGAATATTAATTAGCCTAAATCAATTAATTAAGTAGGTATTAATTAATTTATTTAGTTGGAAGATTTGGGGGATAAGGTTATACTTAAATAAATAAATTGTTATTATTATTTATTTAACTAAGGGTGAGGGATAAAGGCGATGGGATGGATTAAAATAAATAATGATAATTTTTTTAATCAAATAGGATAGGGTAAAGACAAATGTGGTTGGGTATGGAAAAAAGTAGGTGTATACATTTTTTCCTCTTTGATATAGTGTCACAATTGTAAGAGTGGCATTGTACCAAAGAAGAATAAAAAATAGTCAATAAAAAGGGATGAGGACTAGCGGAATTATTTTTTATTCATTGGAAGGATGAGGAAGGGTGATGAGTAGGGAGTTTGGTATGTCCCCTAAATAGTATAGGCAGGTATAAAGAAAATGGGTGTGCTCTTGGAATAGATAGGAGGACTAGATTGTAAGGAAAGAAAGGATAGAGGATAACATGGATGAATATTTAGGAAATGAGTAGGATGATGAGTCATTACAATGGTATAAGAAACCTTGATTTTATATTTTACTTGATGTTATGTAGTAGGGTGAGTGCAAGAAGTTGGGTCCACTTTTTGACAAAAAAGTGGAATTGTTTTTTCCTAAAAGTAAAAGTTTGTCATAAGTTCAGAGTAAAAATTTGAAGCACTTACTTATAGAATCTTAAGAAATTATACTAGAATTTTTAGTCTAGTTTTCAAATTTATAATTTATTCTAATACCTAGATGATACCGAGTTAATTTTGTATAAGATGCATAAAAAACACTTTTTAAAAGTCAATTTTTAGGGTCATAACATGCATGTGTACAAGAAGTATAGTGTAACCTAAATAAAATAATTTTCTAATTCTTTTTGGGGAAATATATGTATTAAATAGTGAGGTTTATTAAGGATATTTTTTTATTATTATTTTTAATTAATATTTTAATTGGCCCTAATTGTTATTTTTGAAAACCCTTCATGTACAAAAAACATAATTTGAGCTTAAGTAATTAAAAAAATAAAAAGTGTAAATAATTATGTATAGATTGATGACAATTTTTTTCAATAAAAAAAAGCTTAAAGTTATTAAAAAATACGAAAACATGACATTTCATATTTATGGACCAATTTCCTCATAAATTAATTAATACATATAAAAATAAGTCCAATTATTAAAAAAATACATATTTGAAAATTAGGCATCATCTATAATGGGTTTTAATTTCATAAAAAAATATATAAAAAAATTGTCAACCATATTGATAAAGTCAGTTTTTCTCTTGTTTTCATGAAATTGTACTTGTACCTGTCCAAGGCTAAGGGTAGGGTTTCTGAGCCTAAAATTAAATAAAAACCATAGGTTTTAAATTTGAAATTTTATGAAATGTATACGGGATCCAAAATCCATGCCCATTCTAAAAGGAGTGGGAATATGATGTAATTATAAATGGGTACCTATTTTTAAAACATGTACTCATTTGAAACAAAAATAGGTATCCATTCTAAACTGGGTACCCATTTTAAAATGAAATGGGTGCCCACTTTTTATGAAATGGGTGCCCACTTTTTATGAAATGGGTGCCCACTTTTATGAAATGGGCAACTATTTCTATTCATATTTTTTTCAAGCCTAACACTTCCACTAAAAGTGGATCCAAATTCTTACACTTACCCAACAAGGTATAAGGAAGTAGGGTGAAAGTGTGATAAGTACATTCAATCAAAAATTCAAATGCAAGTATATGTCTTATGACATAATGATATGGAAGACCATGATTCCCTTGTGATGATATGGTGCAAATACCATGATAGATGCAAACAATGATTAAATTCAACCAATGGATATCAACTAATCTAGATCAACATAGATGGATTCTTTGGGATGATGTACTACAATGAATAATTGGATTGCATAAATTAGGATTGATTTCATTGCATTATTAAATTGGCATGGATAGAGATAGGGTAAATGGATTAGATAGGTTGGAATTGCATGAAGGATATGAAAGAAGGGAATATAGTGGATATGATGGTTTGGATAGTGGAATGGATGAGAAATGATAAGGGAGAACTAAGGCTTGGCAAAGGGATGAAAGGATGGATGGATTGCATATATGTAGGAGATAGTGGATTGACTAGTTAGATGGTGATAGTAAATAGGAGGATACGGGAATGGAGCTCCAAGGACTATGTTGAAAAGGAATGAAATACCCCACTAGATGTAATGTCATTGATGATGGAAGGTGGTAAAGTATGTATGATATGGGAGGATGGTTTGTAAGGGGGTGGAGGTGGTTGGTAGAGGAAGTGAGATTAATTTTGTACAAATAATGCATGAATTGTTTTCCCTAGTGAACCAACAAAAAGGTATATGCTTAACAAGGGAAAGAGGATTCCCTTTTACTAGGCCCCTAGGGTTTTTCACCTAGGAGCACTTGGTGTAGGAATGTCTCTCTTTCCACTTTGGTGATATGACACTTTTGGCGATTGCATTCAAAGGAAGGGATTGGATGAGGTTGTGTTGTGTGTGAAAATTTTGGTTGAATGTTGGAAATGAAATGAAACTAAACTAACTATGAAATGTAAATGAAAGAAAATGTAAACTATATGCCCTAAATGTATGTAGTTTGAAAGTAAACTGGAAAATGAAGAGATGGTGCACCTAGAAATGGAGAGTTGTAGATGAGAAGCCCTAGAATGTTCTGAAATCTGCCTGAAATCTAAAAAGGGACACTTACGCCAGAATGGGCGACCTAGTCCTTCAGTTCAAAAATTATGTCGGACTGGGTTTCAGGAAAAAGGGTACCTAAAAATACCAAAACCTTTTTCCAAGCTTGGTACAGGGACAAGATTGCCAATGATGGCGACCTAGTCCTCTTGGTACTTTCGAGAGCTTAAAGGTCTGATTATGTGGGTCCCCACTTGTACTTTCCTTTTCTGTAGAAGCTCATGTCCGAGTCTCCAGAAAAAGACCTATAACTTGTCCTTTTGCTCCTCCTAGGGTTTGTGTCTTGAGTTGACTTGAATGGAATGATTATACCTTTCCCAACACTTGGAACCTTGCTAAATCTGCATACACCTACAAAAGACATGCAAATACAAAAATAATGTTGGGGTTAGGGAATAGGGGTTTGCCTAAGTCAAACCCCTTTGATGGTAACTCAAACCGAAATGAGAAACAATGAAAGGAAAGATGATTGAATGATGAACAATGTAAACACTCACCAAAAATTTAGCTGTTCAAGTCTGCAACCTGCAAGAACCAGCTCCGATAGAGGTTGTTTGTGATGCCTTTGTGCTTGATTTCTTGCTTTGGAAGCTTGAGTGCAAGAGTGATTGTGAGGATGCCAAAATGATGTTAAGGGGGGGTAAGAGAGGCAAAATGAAGATGAAAACCCTTATTTATAGAAGATATGCTCTAATTTCCCAAAAATTCACATGATAGGCTAACACTAGGGTTTTGGAGGCAAATTCTTGTTAGGTTTTTTATTTAATTTTGAATTTTATGCCTAAATGGACTAGGTTGCCCAAGGTGGCAACCTAGTCCACTTGGGAAAATTCAAGTGGTGGTCGGGAATAAAAAGGTGTTTAATGATGCTTATTAGGCTTGCCTCCTGAAAAACACTTAAGTCGGGCCTAAGAGTACATTAAAGGGACAAATTAACATAATAAAAGGGTTAAATTATTTATGATAAGCCTAGGAAAGTGTGAAAATGCATTACAACACTTTACAAAACTTTGTCACAAGGCTTGGAAAGGGGTGAAAGGGGTTTATTTAGGTAAATTGTGTTGAAAGGGTATTATAAATTTGGGAAGATTTGTTACAAAACTTCACAACACCTTAGTAAAAAACCATTAGATTGTTGTTGAATTACAAGCATTCAAGACTAAATGAAGGCGAATAAGGCCAAAATGAGTGAAAAAGTGTCAAAGGCTACACATTTTGGTGACACATTTAGCTCCCACTTTAGTGAGAGGATGAACTTGCTTCAAAATCACACTGAAGTAGTTGAATCATGCATGTTGAGCGGGATCCAATGTATTCATGCTAGTAAGGTGAGATGACTATGATCAAGAGGGATGATCAAGCCCTCGAGATCAAGATCCCATGGAAAACTGAACATAAGCACAAAATATCACACAAGGAATGATGTGAAAGACTGGAGAGAGAGAGAGAGAGAAGCTCATATCAAGCTTCGACCATTTGTCCAGCTAGTTGTGGATCAAATCTAGGTGATGTAATCACTCTGGGCCGACGAGACTTTCGATTGTCCGCCAGGTGAGAATGTCAAAAAGGAGGTGAGATACATACACACAGTTGGTATACATTCACACACACAAAGGTGGCTATGGGGAAATTTGTGTCGCTAGTTGGGCTCTCCGCTCAACCATACCAAATTTATGCCTCCTGATAACTTTGATAAGGTGCCACAAAAGACAAGGGTGTGGTTCATGAGAAAAGCAAAGCCTTGGATGCTTAGAACTCATGAACAAGTGCAAGATGGCACCATAGGCATGCAAGTTGTGTTATGCAAGGTGGCCATGTATGTACAATGCAAAAGTGCAACATGTAAAAAGGCAAAAAGAGTGTCCCAAGGAATCTTGTTTAGTTCATATGAGGTCTTTGACTTAGGGAACATTACGTCTAATGTCTACAAAAGAGGACCAATCAAAGCATAGAAGATTCACAACTTAGGTGATGCAATGCGTCTCATTAGGCCACTAAGAGGAATGTAATATGCTAAGATAAGTCACATTTATGAAGGATATTACACCCAATGTCATCGACTAAGTGAGAAAAAGCATCATGTGAAGTGACAAGGTTGTACTAGGAACCAAGGACAAAGAAAAAAATACAAATGCGAAATAAATAATGCCAATGTATGCCTCCACTTTAAAGGAATTACCACACATCATTTTGTGAGCAATTGCTTTAAAGCAAAGAAAGGCATAATGCAAAAATAAATAAAAGGACATGAGTGCCAACTTGGAAATCCCTATGCCAAATGAAAGGTGTCCAAGAAAGGATACATCATGCGAAGAGAGAGAAAAATGAAAGCAAAGGGAAGGGGGTGGCCCCCAAAATGGAAAACCACAAACACATAAGGGATCTATGGATTTGGGGTCAGTATGTTCATTGTTGCAATGTTTGTTTAGAGAGCTCAGAACTATCATCATCTCCCAAATACATAGAATGGGAAGAAGTACACAAAGAGAGCAAAAGAAAATGAAAAGAAAGAGTCATTTTGGGTCAACATGGAAGATACATGGGATGTATCAACACTTTGCATCATCCCCAAAAGGACAACAAAATAAAAAAGGAAAAAGATAAAGAAAAAGAGCCTTTTTGAGTCAACATGAAGGAGACATTGTGGTCTCAATTCCTTGCATCATCCTCAAATGGAAGGAAAAAATAACAAAATAAAAGGAAAAGAAAGGTCCATTTGGATCAACATGAAGGAGAAATTGCGGTCTCAATGCCTTGCATCATCCCCAAATGGAAGGAAAAAAGGAAACAAAAAGGAAAGGGGTCTATTTGGGTCAACATGAAGGATACATTGCGGTCTTAATTCCTTTCATCATCCCCAAATGGAAGGAAAATTTGACAAAAGAAAAGGAAAAGAATTACATTTGGGTCAACATGAAGGAGACATTGTGGTCTCAATGCCTTGAATCAACCCCAAATAGAAGGAGAAAAGGAAACAAAAAGGAAAGGAGTCCATTTGGGTCAACACGAAGGAGACATTGTGGTCTCAATGCCTTGCATCATCCCCAAATGGAAGGCAAAAAGGAAAATCAAAAAGTGAAAAGGAATGCACAACATAGAGAGGAATGGAGATACATATAGAATAATTTCACAAAGAGGGGGAACATCAAACATGACAATACGGGGTTCAAAAATGTCACATAAATGAAAAAATAAAAATACTAGTAAGTCACATGTGCATCACTCAACAAGCAAGTCATCTGCCTCCCAATCTTGCTCAGTATAGAATTCGGGTGGGTGACTAGCGTGTGGTACAACAACAATTGACGAACTAGCGTCAAGCTCAACGCTTGTCCTAGGAGAATTTTCATGTATGCTCATGGAAGAGGAAAATAGTGAATTCAAAGTGTGGTGTACCTCTTCATCTATCCTACCATTCTCATCATCATCATCATCATTTAAGTTGATGACAATGGTAGGTCTAATGACAATATCAATGGTGGCATGCAGGATTGGTGGTACGGGAGGTATAGGATCAAGTTGTGGGGGTGGGGGAGGAGGGTCAACAGGCACTATTTCAGGTAAATGTGGATCATGGTTTTCAATGTTGGCTTCATCACATGATTGGAGAGCATGATCACGATGGTAACATCTACGTTCTCTAGCTTCTTTATTCATTTTTTTTCTTTTGTCAAGTGGTATCGGGGAAGGAGCAGGCTAATCCACCATAGGTTGTTTATCGTTCCTAAGGGGAGGAATAGGGGGAATTGCAGGTGGCTCATCCACTTTCCCCTTAGCTTTATACACTTTTTTGAGGTGAGGTGGAAGGATAGAATTGTTGTCATGATCCCAAGGCCTCTTGGATGATGTGGAGGAGGTTTCAGCTGTGGGTTGATTAGGCATGTCAGATTCGAGTTGAAACATAGCTTCATCAAGGATGGGTGATTCTAAAGTAGAAGAGGGTATGTTGCGGGGAGAGAGTTCAGAGATTTTCTTTGCTTTAAACTTCTGATAGGCAATGAAAAAGAAATCTCATCTAGGAGTGATGGGTTCCATGGGCTCAGGCCAAAATGATTTTAAAAAAAAGTTGCCTTTTGAGGATAAAGGATTGAAGCCACTATGATGGATGGTGAATATTTCATTGTCAACAGGAAACTTCACACATTTGTGGATAACAGATGGGACTGCTTTCATTGAATGAAGCCATGGTTGGCCAAGTCGCAAATGAAATTAGTATGATTGGGGTATGATGGAGAAGGTAATGTCCAATGTCTTAGGAACTATCTGTAATGGAAGATAAATCGATCCAATCGTAGGGCATGTGAAACCATTATACATTTTGAGCCAAGCAGTAGGTCTATTATCAACATCTTGAGCAGTATCATGTAATACCAGGAATTATTCTATGATCACGTTCTCGCCACAGGCGGGATCTATGAGTATCCCATTAGTGGGCTTTTCATAAATTTGGTCGGCTATGTAGAGAGAACCATCGAGAAGATTTCTTAGTATATCTTGAGGTGAAAAGGTAATCTCAAGAGGTGCTTTGGTTTGGCCCTTAGGATGGATGATGTCAATTGCACCTACCATTTCATTTATGGATGTGACATGGGTTACCATTGGAAGAGAATCAGAATGTGTATCTTGTGAGTCAACACTCATAACATCAGTGTGTGAAGCTTCGCTCGCTTTGACAAATGAAAAATTGTGTTTGGGCATAGGATTGGTAAATATTTGCAAGTTTCAGTTGGGGGGTGCCACAAAATTATTTCCTTTATCATCAATGCCAGCAATGGATAGACGACCCAAATCAATGAGGTCTTGCACAAGGTGCTTGAGACGCTTGCATTGTTTAGTGTCATGTACGTTATGTCGATGAAAATAACAATAAGTAGTGGAATTATAGGATGGAGGTAATGGTTTATTGGGATTGGGTGTATGGATGGGAGGAAAGGATATCATTTGTTGTTGGAGCAGATGGTTCATGGTATTATGGAGGGTGTCAGGTAAGGGCGTGAAGGTTTTCTTAGGATATCCATAATTGAAGGGCACAATATATTGTGTAATGGCCACTTGGTTATTGGTGGGTGGAGGGGTTTGGGGCGGAGGGTTAAATTATAAAAACCCTTTGGTTGGTTTTCAAAATGGTTGAGAAGTAGGTTGGGTGGAAGCATCGGATTTCTCAACTCTACTAGAAGTGGATCTCGTATCATGAATACTAGTGTAGTTGTGATAATCACAAAGCACTTGACACAAGTGCATGAAAGAAGCAAATTTCATGAGGGTGAGCTTGTCTTGGAGAGGTCTTAACAGGTTTTTAGTGGAAATATTTTGTAGATGGGTGTCAGGTATCTTGACATCAATTAAGAAATAAAGCACTTGATAACAAGAGATAAATTATTTTATCTTCTTGTTAGTGTCTTCCTTGCATCTCATGATATCATCCAAGGTTTTCTTACGGTTCATGTGGACCTAGAAGTGGTTGATGAAGGCATCCACCAATTCATTGAAGGAACTAAAGGAATTTTTGGGTAAGGATGAAAACCAATCTAAGGTGGCATCTTTGAGGGTCCTAGGAAATATTTTAGCTAGAAATTTTTCATCAATAGAAAATTCACTACATAAGGAAGTATAGGCATTAATGTGATTAGAAGGGTCACCTTTCCCTCCATACTTCTCAAATCGAGGAATTTCTATTCCCTGGGGTAGTGGGGTGTGTAGGATGTCTAAGGATAATGGATTGCTACAAACATAGTGAGTAGGTGAACCATGTTGAATTTGGTTGATAGTGGAGATTTTTTGTTGCATGGAGGTGATGATGTGAAAAATTTGTGTGATAAGGGGGTCAGTTTAAGTGGTATGAGGTGGAAGGGAAAGTGGTGATGGGGTGTAGGTGGTGGAAGGGGAATTGGAAGGGATGTTAATAGTAGGTATGGTGGAAGAGGTTAAGGGATGGGATGCCACAAGGGAAGTAGGAACACTAGTAGGAATGCCGAGGGAAGGTACCACAGTACTAATATGTTGCACGGTTGCTGTCACACTAGGAGATGCATAAGAGGGAATGGAAGATATGATTGAGGGGGGTGGAGTGGAAGGTCCTCCTTGACCAAAAATAGGAGTGGGTGAGTGAGATACCCTCAATGTGGAAGAGGCATGCTTTTGGTATATTTCTACTATCCTCTTCATAACACTTGGGCCATCATCATGGTCAAGTAGGCGGTGAAGGTTCTCTATGGCGGTGATGGCGGTGGAAGATATGTTCTCTAGGGTTAGGTCATGTTGAAGATCAACTAAATGAGCATGGTTATGAAATACCTTATCATTTGGAAGGTCATCAATTTTTTTGTCACCATGTGTGTCTCCTAGGTGCAAAGAGTTGCTAAGGATTGTCTCTAAGCCTAGTGTACTATTGTCGATACTAGGAGTAGAAGCCTGAGAGATCCCAAGATCTACAACAATAGTGTTGTCATTAGATGCCATGAGTCTAGATATTCATCTCACAATAGTATTAGAAAGAGAACACAAAATTCTCATACAAAGTGTCCTAAGGGTGGGGTGAATGCTAATGCAATGTAAATAAAAGAGACTAAACTACTTGTAACTAAAATTCTAGAATGGAAAACAAAAATGCAAAACCAGAGAATTGAAATGCATAAAATGCTTCAAAATTTCCAAGAATTATAGAGTGAATGGTGCAAGAGGACTAGGTCGCACAGTGTGGCGACTTAGTCCCAGTAGTGTTGTTTTTGACAATTTTCAGGAGTTTTAACTAGTTTTTTATGATTTTCTGATGTAGACAGAGAATGGAAATTCAAATCTTTTTGCATTTTCTTAATGAAAAATACAATGTAAAGTGCAATCTAACATGAACTTTCACTAATGCAATTTTTTATGAACCCTAGATGCAAACAATACAAAAAATTTAATGCAATGCAAGCTATTTCATAAGATGAAATGCAAAATTAGAAGGTTAACAAATGTTCTACACTCGAGTTCACCAAAATGAACCACCAAAAAGGTATATGCTTAACAAGGGAAAGAGGATTCCCCTTTACTAGGCCCCTAGGGTTTTTCACCTAGGAGCACTTGGTGTAGGAATGGCTCTCTTTCCACTTTGGTGATATGACACTTTTGGTGATTGAATTCAAATGAAGTGATTGGATAAGGTATTTTTGTGTGTGAAAATTGTGCTTGAATGCTAGGAATGAAATTAAACTAAACTAACTATGAAATGTAAATGAAAGAAAATGTAAACTAAATGCACCTAATCTATATGCCCTAAATGTATGCAATTTGAAAGTAAATTGGAAAATGCAGAGATGGTGCACTTGGAAATGGAGAGTTGCAGATGAGAAGCCTCTAGATGTTATGAAATCGGCTTGAAATCTGGAAAGGGACACTTACACAAGAATGGGTGACCTAGTCCTTCTGTTAGGAGATTCTGTCAGACTGGGTTTAGAGAAAAAGGGTACCCAGAAATACTAAAACCCTTTTTTAGGCCCGATACAGGGACAAGATTGCCAATGATGGCAACCTAGTCCTCCTGGTACTTTCGAGAGCCTGGAGATCTGATTTTGTGGGTCCCCACTTGTACTTTCCTTTTATGTAAAAGCTCATGTCTGAATCTCTAGAAAATGATCTGCAACTTGTCCTTTTGCTCCTCCTAAGGTTTGGTGTCTTGAGTTGAATTGAATGGAATGATTTCACCTTTCCCAACACTTGGAACCTTGCTAAATCCGCATACACCTTCAAAACACATACAAAGACAAAGATAATGTTGGGGTTCAGGAATAGGGGTTTGCTTAAGTAAAACCCCTTTGATAGTAACTCAAACCCAAATGAGAAACAATGAAAGGAAAGATGATTGAATAATGAAAAATGTAAACACTCACCAAACCTTTAGTTGTTGAAGTCTGCAACATGCAAGAACCAGCTCCAATGGAGGTTGCTTGTGATGCCTTTGTGCTTGATTGCTTGCTTTGGAAGCTTGAGTGCAAGAATTATTGTGAGGATGCAAAAATGATGTTAAGGGGGGGTAAGAGAGGCAAAATTAAGATGAAAACCCTTATTTATACAAGATATGCCCTAATTTCCCAAAAATGTCACATGATAGGCCAACACTAGGGTTTTGGAGGAAAATTCCCATTAGGTTTTTTATTTAATTTTTAATTTTGTGCCTAAAGGGACTAGGCACCCAAGGTGGCAACCTAGTCCACTTGGGAAAATTCAAGTGGTAGTCAGGAATAAAAAGGTGTTTAATGATGCTTATTAGGCTTGCCTCTTGAAACACACTTAAGTTGGGCCTAAGAGTACATTAAAGGGATAAATTAACATAAGAAAAGGGTTAAATTATTGATGATAAGCCTAGGAAAGTGTGAAAATGCATTACAACACTTTGACACAAGGCTTGGAAAGGGGTGAAAGGGGGTTATTTAGGTGAATTGTGTTGAAAGGGTCTTATAAAAGTAGGAAGATGTGTTACAACACTTCATAAAACCTTAGTAAAAAACCATTAGATTTTTGTTGAATTACAAGCATTCAAGACTAAATCAAGGAGAAACAAGGCCAAAATCCAATGGAAAAGTCCAAAATGAGTGAAAAAGTGTCGAAGGTTACACTTTTTGGCGACACACCTAGTCTTTATCAAGATCAAAGATAAAAAAGGAGGATGAATAGGATAGTATAGGAGGAAGGAGAAAGGATGAGGGATATGGGATGAATGGTATTGGGAGGATGTGAATAAGATTTGTTGGGTAGGATAGAATGGATGAATCTTACCCCCAATTGTACTAGAGTGCAAAAGGAGGGGAAATTACACACGATTCTTATTTTTTAGATTTTCATCATGGTACTTTCTCAAGGAATCACAAAAAGTGACTTTTACCATTCGAAAAATTATTTCTCTTTACTATTTTTTTTTTTGAATGGTATAGATGGAGAGGGATGCTTGGATAAGGATGTGTATAAGTGGATTTGGAAGATAGTAGATGCATGATAGGGATATGGTGGAAAGACTCAAGCATCTGATTCCATAGATGGTATCCCTTTAAAAAGTGCTACAATGGACCATGTTAATTGGAGGTATGTTCATAGACATTAGTCTGACTAAGGGAAAGGGAGATGAAATGAATGGGGATATGGAGAGATACAATAATATATACAAAGTCTTGGATTAAAGAAGTGTGATGGGGAATTAATGTTTGATAATGGATGAGGTGTTGGAAGACTTGTGGATAAGTGGATGGGAATGTTTTTAATATCAACATTAGCACACACCTTGATAGGTAGTGGTGTTGTGTCCAAGAGAAATGGATTTTAAATTTTGAGATTTAAATGGAAGAGTGGAGGTGGATTTTGGGATATAGGGGCCAAAAATGGATGGAGGAGATGATGGAGGAATTAGGATAGTGAATTTTGGTACGTAAGGGCCCAAAATAGATTTAGAAGATAGAAAAAATTTAGATGGAGGATTGGAGGACATGGGAGTGGACAAATATTTTTGAATAATAGATTTGGATGTCGATTTGGTATGTATTGCTTCTTTTTCTTGCTTGGGAATCCACATGGTTTTTATTTATTCATGGGCCTTTTTGGCCTTTTGTATTTAGCTTTTTTTTGGATCTTTTTTTTTTTAGCATGTCTTTTTTATGGGACATGGTGATCCTTGGATTTGTGTAGATTTTTCCTTTATAAAATTGAGATTTGGCATCAAAATTACTTCAAATAGAAAAGGTATGGGTGGGTGAATATGAATTATTTGGATATCATATGGGTGGGGTGATGGAGAGATGTTAGAAGGAATTCAATTTGATGTGTGACTTTGTTGATCTTGATTGGGGATTTGAGGTGATAGATGAATAGGATGAAAGGATTTTGAGATAGGAGTGGTTAGGGTGATGGATTGAGGGATGTAAGGAACTAATATGGATGGAGGGGATGAATTATTTTTAGAACATAAGGGCCCGAGATGGAATTTATAACATAACTACCTAAAATGGAGGTGGCTGACGAAGGAATGGTCTTTGTGACATAAGGAACCAAAATAGATTTAGAAGATTAGGGATGGGTATGTTTGTCTTTAGATGGAGGTATTTGGTATTTGGAAGGAATACCAATGAATTGAGTGTGGGTTTGGTATCCAAGGCCATTAGAATTTTGATTTACTTTAAGATGAAGGGGTTCAAAGATACATTTCCTGTGAGGGCCTAACTTTTCCTTGATTGTACATGTTTTGTAAATTTGTTTTGTTAATGGGATAATTATTATTTTGGAGGAAACATTGAGTCCTCTTGGAGGGGGATATGTGTTAGGGTAAATAGGATTTACCTGATTAAGTTTACTTAGGCATAATAGTACATTTAATTAACCAGGTGGTTTTCCCCATAGGGTATTTTTCTCACCCATCACATATTTTCATGCCTTTATAATCCACTATTGTACATTGTGTAATATATCTCATCTCAATATTTGTTTTCTCTGGGGAAATAGCCTTGTGTTGCTTCTCTCATTTTTTGTGAAGATCTATTTGTGGGTTGTGATCCTGAGCTCGGTGGTTGACACCAACATGGTATTAGAGCCTTCCACCTACCCTTTCTTCCACCATTGAGATTTTTTTTCAAAATATTTTGAGGTCATTTATTTACTAGAGATTATTTGGCATTTGAAATTTGTTAAATTTCAAAGTTGCCTATTTCCATTTTTTCCTGATTTTGCAAGAGTCTTGTGATTGTTGGTGCACATTGCTTGAGAGGGATGTGATTTTTCCTCTATGTGGAACATTTTTGTGCAGAAATTAAATCCTAAAATTTGTGCAAAGGGCGATTTAGAGGGCTCAATTTGTGTTTTGGAGGTAGTGATTCAAAGTTGATTGGCTACATTTCTTCCTACCATGATTTGCACAAGAGGACTTTAAAAAAAATCTATTGAATATCATTTGCATGATTTCTCTATTCAAAGGGAGAGCATCCGTTGAAGAGGTTTGATTTATTTTGTGATTGGAAGAAGGAATGATTTTCACTTCCGTGAAGGCTTGGAGGTGACATGTGAAGCCTACAAGAAGAGTGATTTGAATTTGAGACAACACCTTTTCCTGTGTATTTAATTTGTGGGCAATGATTTCCTATTTTGAAGAGGTGTCATTCCAGTGGTCATCATTCATCGCCAAGCCTAGTGTTTTTTTGGCTTTTTTTCTCATTTGGAAGGCTCAATTTTGTGGCAAGAGGGCATGTTTTATTTAGAGGTGGCAATTTTTCTATCATTTTTGAAATCTCTATTTGACTGTGATTTTTTGTCTCAAAATCACTGTGCAAAGCCTGAATTCATTGGGTATAGGGTGTGATTTACCTATGTGGTACATTTGGAATCATGGAAGGGAGTTTATGTAATTGAAATGGAAATCATTTGTTTTGTGCCATGATTTTTTGTTGTGAGGAGGCATTTCTGGAAGAGGCATTGATGTTGCATGATGATTGCATTCATATCACTACTAAGAAAATTCCACTTTGGTGAAGGCTACAAATGTTCAAATTGAATCCTATTGGACTAATTTATTTGCCAAGTTGCTAGAGATCAAATTTGGGCATTTTTCCTAAAGTCTTTCCCTAAATATTTATTTAGAGTTTACATGTTTTTCTTCATTTTCTTTTTGACAGTGAGTTTTGGTGCTATTTTTTGCCTCAAAGGGAAATATTTAATGCACATTGGTGCAATGATGTGTTTTTTTTCTATTTAAATAGTGTTGTAGTGCCTTTGATTGTTGTGAGAAAGTCTCATAGAAGGCTATATTTCTTATGTTCTTGATGGATTTTTCTTGGTGTTAGCATGGAGATCAAGCAATCGACCTCACCAACTTTTGCATCAAATCAGATTTAATTCTTTTTTGGAAGTTTTTGAACTTGCACTATCTTTGAATTTTTTGAAGAATTATTAGTCATAATGGTTTTTTTGGAGAAAGGGAACTTTAGGCAATGGAGTGATTTTATTATCACTCATCTTAGTGAGCATAATCTATTGCCATATTTGTATAATGAATTTCCTATTCTAGACACATGTAGTGGGTATACTATTTAGAAAGGATATAGGGCCAGAGGCTTTAGGGTTATTTTTGAGCATATAATGAGGACCTTTTGGATTCACTTGTTCATTTTGAGAGCCCCTATTCTCTTTAGACTTTCCTTCAAGAATCATATGGAGATCTTGATACTCTATCATCTCTTGATGACCATCTTTCCAATACTAGTGTGCCTTGTTATTCTTGAAAGAAGATAGACCATTCTTGTGATCCTTTGGAGGTTTTTGAGACTTCAAATGAGGTTGCAGTTGCTTCAGAGGTTCCTGATTCTTTGTCAGAGATAGTTGATCCACCTTCATTAAGTACTTCCATCATTCCTGAGCAATAAGATTCTCATTGTCTTTTTTATTGGGATTCGTATTTATCGGACATTTGTTCATTGTTTGTGGAATCTCACATTTCTAACTTGGAAGACACATTTGAGTGTATATCCCTTCTATTTTATGATAGTATATGCATTGTTTTCACTCCATATTTTTCTTTGGAAAATGTTTAGAATTAGTTTCCAATGGTACCTTATTTGTCACCTTCTATTATGATTGGGCATGTTCCTAATTATTTTGTGGCATCATTTTCCAAGGTCTTAGCGACACATGAGAAGATTTTAGAGACATTTTCATCCAACATTTGGATTTCACTTGCTAATTCCTATCTAGAATGGGAAGCATACCTGCATTTGTACTTGGGTTTGTTTCTTTCAAAAGGGAGACAAGTTGTTTTTTTATATTGGATCATGTTTTGTCTTTAGGCACTTACCATTTTTGCAAGTGATTACACATTGTGTGGGGGCTACACATTCTCTCTCTTTCCCTCTTATGGGGGGTAATTGATTGTATATACATGATGTATGTAGTCCTTGGGGGCTATTATTGAGTCCTCCATCCATGCATCATTTGTTTTTTCTTTTCTCTCTTTTGGAGAGGGGTTTTTTCCTACAGGGTTTTTCTCCTTTTCTCCAATTGTGAAAGAGATTTCTTTTTGCATTGTAAATGGAGACCTAACATGGTTGTGTAGTTGGGACCCATCTTGAATCTTGCATTTTGCATAATAATCTCCCTAAGTTTCACTTAAGTGGGGGTTAGGGTAAATAGGATTTACCTACTTACTTAGGCATAATAGTACATTTAATTAACCAGGTGGTTTTTCTTGTAGGCTAGTTTTCTCACCCGTCACATATTTTCATGCCTTTATAAGCTGCTATTGTACATTGTGTACTATATATCATCTCAATATTTTTTTTTTTAATAATGGAAAAATTACTCCCTAACATGGCCTTGATTTAGTGTTGTAATGTGTCTAACATATTCACATTAGATCTTGGGCCTTTGTGAACTAAATGAGCTTATTGGTGCCTTATTTGGAGTGTTGTAAAGTGTTGTAATACACTTTCAAACTTTTATAGGGTTTTATTAAGAATAATTGGGAATATTTATGCTCTAATTAGCCTCATTTTACATCTACAAGCCTCATTTAATAAATATTTTTGAGGATGATCTCGACATAAATCAACATCCAATCATAATTTAGGTGTTTTTAGGTTGTGTGGCCCAGAGTTTGTGATCTGGGACTCATACACCACCTTGGTGATATTTTCTCCTCCTACATCTAATGTCGGCTTGTAGTGTTGTAATTTCGAGAATTTTAGTATAATTAAGTATAAATACAAGTTTCTTTCACTCATTTTCACCCTAAGAATTCAATAATTCATGCATATAGAAAGCTTGAGTTAATAAGAGCATTCAAGTATTTACAAGAGTATTCAAGAGAATTCAAGGGCATATTATCAAGTGTTTAAGAGCATTATTCAAGTATCAATCATCATGTCAAATTCATCAAGCATCATTTTTTTTTTTGGGCTAACAATTGTGATGTAGGGTTTTATGATTCAAACTAGCATTCAATTCAAGATATATCCTATTCAAGCAAGAGTCAAGATCTACATCCATTGGAGCCACTTCATACATGTTTTTAACACTTCATTGCTAGATTTTGGTGAGTTGCAACATCTTTTTTTTTCATTCTTCATTCTCCATTCCTGTTTCATTTCATTTCAAGGTTTGATTACCAAAACGGGCTTTGACCAAGGCAAACCCCTTTCCACTAACAAAAAAAAATTTCCCCCTCTCTTTGGTGTGTGATTTGTAGGTTTAGATTGAAGATACATTGAAGATAAATTTTGGAGAAAGTTGTCAAAGTTGTCACCTTGCATTGAAGACCATTGGAAGACTTCTACAAGTTGCAAATTAGGGTTTCAGATTCAGAAATCAATTGGAAAGGACAGAGAAAATATTGAAGAGAAGATTTAGGATTTGAAGCTTCAAAAAAACCTAATTGGAATAATACACTATTTCTGGCATATGAGTCCTAGTTTAGGTTATTTTCTAGGTTTTTGCAGTTTCAAACACCCATTTTCTAGATTTTAGTTTCTTCACAGAAACCCAGATCTGGGACTAAATCACCCAAACTGGTGTATGATTCTCAATAGACTTCAAAATTAGTTTTTTTAGCATTTCAAGCCTTCATCTAGTCATCTTCAGGTTTCCTGGTGCACATCTTTCATCTCTCACCTTTCTATTCTATTTTACATGCATTTTTAGGTCATTTAGTGAAAGATTGCATTGCATTAGTTTTAAGCATTTTGATTTGCATTTCATTAATCTTTCCAAGCCCTAGCTTGGTGGTGAACCCCTCATTAATTTATAATCAGACCTTAGGACAACCCTATTGAAATATATATTTCTCCTTTTCATATATTAGATTGAGATCTCTAGGGTTTCCTTCAATGAAATAATTGGGAAGTGTGTTTTCTCTATGTCCAAAACCATACAAAAGCAATCTCCCATTTTTCGTTATTTTATTTTTCTCTGGTGAAATAGCCTTTTGTTTCTTCTCTCATTTTTTTTGAAGATCTATTTGCAGGTTGTGATCTTCGGATCGGTGGTTGACACCAACAATATGAGGTGGAAGGAATTATAGGTTATCGGAGGAAGCCAGATTGAGTGAAGATGGAGGAACCAAGTTGATAGATGTTGGGTTCATGAATGTGTTGGAAAATTGAGAGGGATTAGGATCATGATTGGGATTAGAGGGAAGCTTGGATATTGAGGTTAAAATATATTATGAGTTGGATTGGATGGAGTTTTTTCATCTTGATATAGAATGGATTCATAAAATGGAGTGGAAGGGATGCTTGGATCCTGATATGGAAGGAGATCATAAGATGAAGTGGATTGGATGTTTTGATCTTAATTTTGAATGGGATCATGAGATGGCGTGGAAGGGATTATTTGATCGAAATTTGGAATGGGATCATAAGATGAAATGGAAGAGATGTTTTTATCTTGATCTATAGGGGAATTTATGTTAGCATTGTTAAGTTTAAGGGATTAGCATGGTTGGATGCATTTAGAGTACATTATGGAGCATGAAATATTGGTGCTAGCAATGAGTGCATGAGTTGATTCTAGAAGTGGTTCACATGGATGGAAAAGTTTCATTTTTTTTAGGATGGAGAACTTGATGTGTTTGATGGATTGGAGGAATTTGATAGATTTAGGAGATGTAGATGAATGAATGATATGGAAATATTGCACTACTTTATTTGTACATGGGGATTTAGGCTCCTTTACTAATAGTCTTTGGAGTATGTTTTTAAAATATTTAGATAAAAAATATTTTTGATTGGATTGGGATGTTATGGATTATAAGGATATGGTAGATGAGATAGTGGAATAGGAAGTGGAGTTGGAGATGAGGATTTTGGATGTTTATGTGGTTTGAGGGGAAATTTGGATGGAGGGTTGGTTTCTCTTATCAAAGGAAAGGGAAGGATGAGAAATAGTAGATTCATTGGGATTTGAGGGAGATAGGGAGGATAAAAGTTTGGAATCAACACTTAGGAGGTGTTTAACTATGGAATCTTTATCTTGGTTGAATAAATGGGTGAGAATGAAATAAAAGAGGTTTTTGGGAATGAGAGGCTCTTGGATTGGATGGATGGTGGATGGGGATATCTCCTCTTGGTCCACAAGACCCCCAATTGTCATCATAGAGATCATACTTAGGTTGGTCAACAAGACTCGCATTATCATCAAAGGTTGGTGGGGATGTATAGCATGAAGACATTATTTTGGATGGAAGAAAGTGTATTAGAAGATAATATATATATGAGGATGATTTGGATTAGATGGTTGGAAAAGACAAAAAAAATTGATTAAAGCTCAGAATTTGGAATTGATCAAGCTCAAGCTTGGGATAAGATTATTGAAGTGGATGAAGGTTTATTATATTTGGGATGGGGATTTGGATTATGAATTGGGTTAGAAGAGTTTGGGATGGATGTATAATTGTGGAGTTTGGGCTAGAGGATAAAGTTTTATTGAGATTTAGATGAAGTCGGATGTAATTTTGGATTGAGAGAAATTTTTGATAAAGAGATAGTATGAGGATAGAAGATAAAAATTTGGATTTGATTATATGATATTTTTTGGAAGAATATACCTTGGAAATAATTTTTAGATGAGGATTCTAATTAGGAGAATGATATTATATATGAAAGTTTGATTAAGAAATTTAGATTTTAGTTTTGAAGGAATGAAACTTAAGATAATTAATTAGAAATGGATTGGAGTTTAGAATAATTAGATTTAATGATTAAGACTAATAATGAAGTTGGATTTGTTTTTTAAATGGTATAGGTTTGACTAGGATATAGAAAAATGTATGAGGAATAGGCCTTCATAATGGAAAATCACTAAACAAAGGAGGTGTTTAAATATGTAAGTACTAAAATGTGAATGCACTAAACTATGCAAGTGATAAATAATAGGGTGAAGGCACTAAAATATAAAGATGAAGGGAAAGTTGGATTTTGAATGGGATATAAATTTAATTTTGGGATTGAGGGTTGGATTGGAGAGATTTGGGTTATTTGGAAGAATAAGATATTATATTGGAGGGATGAATAATGGATTTGGAGGAAAATATTATATGTTTGTTGAAGGTTATTTTCTTGAAAAAAGGGTGGATTTTAAAGTACACCAAAAAAAATAGATTGAGGGGGATTTTGAGTAGTAGGTACATGTATTGATTTTACATAATAAGACACACTAAACACTTGTATACTCCTAAATTATAATTCAAGTGGGTGTATCTAGTAGTGTGGTCCCATGGTATACTTTTAAGTACTAATATCATCTACCATGCTAGGGATATTTAGGGATTTTCATCAAAGTGTAGGATCCCTTACAATAGGATGGCCAAAGGCTTCAGCCCAGGTTAGTGAGCTATCTCAACACATGAAGGTACATTGTGAACAACTTCAAGGATTGATTTTCTTCACTTATACCACACTAAGAGTCAACTAAAACTTATTAACGTAGGATCAACAAGGTTGTTAGGGAATCCTTTGAATACTTAAAGGGTATGTGAGGTAAAATATATAGATGAAACAAAAATATGCCAAATGACTAATACGAGAGGATAACCCACTCTCCACCTTCACTTCCCTAAGGAATAAATTTATTGGGGGCTTAGCCAAGATTGAAAAGATTCCACTTCCAAGAGGAGCATATTTTGATTCAACCCCTCCTCTGTATACTCTATGAGAACACAAGAGTTGGGATCATCCTCTAGGGTCATGAACCACTAGGTAGACACCATAAAAGAAATAATACAAGTGTTTTTGATCACCCAAGATCACATGAAGTGCAAGAGGAGAGAATAATTTTTTTGGATTCCTTGGGATAACAATGAAAAGAAAAGAGATTAAGTAATTTTTTTAATCCTCAAGATTGCGCAAAGGAATACGGATCATATGCATCACTCACCCAAAGACATGAAAAAAAATGTCTATTAACCTCTAGAAATAAAATGTGACTAAGATTTATCAAATCATAAGGCCAATGTTTTTAAGCTACAAAAGTGAGGTTAGACTACAAAAAGTGGTTAGATAAAATTCTTAAAAATAAAAAAGAAACGAACAAACCTTTCTAGCACTAATAGGTACTAAAAAGTTAAGGGTAATTTAGAGGTGTTGAAACATAGTGTGTAATTTCCAGATAGAAAACCACTAAAACACGAGGTGGGCATACCAAATAGCGTAGGTGTTGAAAGAAATAAGGAAGAAATAAAACATAATAAGATTAAAAATAAATTATCATACTTGAAACATGTAAGCATTGATTCATGGGTTGAGAGAATTTATCTATGTATGCAATAAACTATGAAGGTTCTAAAGGATATAGTATATGTGTTGATTTAGGAACTTACACCTGAAATCAAATAGATGTTAATGATTTTTCCTTAAAAATCATAGGTGTTTACACAAAATAATGTTAGAAATGGTGGAAATGATAGGACATCACATTAGCAAATGAAAGGAAAGTGAAATTTTGCAAAAAATTGTAGGATGCCAAATCTCACACATTGGTTGTATGGACTAGCATCCTCATAGAATAACATATACCATTTACTCCAAACAAAATGCTAAAACTAAACAAACATGCAATGGAGAAAATGAAATACAACCTATTCTATGGTGGATTGGTGCCCTCCATGAAGATGTGAGAGAGCCCTTTCCCAACCCTTTTCCAAGCTAAATGAGATAGACAATGAGTTGCTATGAGCTCAAGTTGCCTATAGTTTAGATGCCTTCAAAGTGTGTTGTAGAAATGAGAGAAGATGGCTTGCATTTATAGGAAAAGTTGATAGAAGAGAGGCCCAAATTAGGCAATGTGGGACTAAATCCCATCCAATAGGATAGAGACACTTGTCATAATGGGATTGGTCAAAGCTTGTGCAAGTTTTGGCCAATGTACCCATTTAAATTTGAATTTTGGATGAAATGACATGTTTAGGGGGGATGAAAGGTGCAATAAATGCCATGTTTGACTTGTGCAAATAGCATTTAAAACCTTGTTGGAAGGGACAAGTCCCTTTTGGGGGAAGATTCAAATTGGAAGAATATTCCATTTTGATGCCATTTTGAATGTAATTAGAGGAAATAATAAATCAAATAAATGATTTATTGGTGCAAGTAGGTGGGTTAGTTAGGAGTTTGGTAGAGTCAAAAGCTAGAGAATGATAATCATGATTAGAAGTTAATTAATGTAGATTAATTAAATTGGATGATATTAGGAGGTGACATTTGATTAAATCAAATGAGAAGAACTTTAAGGATTAAATAATTTGATTTATTTAATGAAACTTAGGAAATTAATCAATAAATTGCTTTAATTAATTAATAGCATAATTTGATGTTAGTTAGAGTGAGATGTATGATGTCAATTTTGCATGTCTACATTTTGCCCCTCTTTGAAGCAATGTACTCGTTGCATTGGTTCAAAGAATGATACTTTGAGTTGACCAACTTGCTGACTTACTGACTTAGACCTTCGAGACTTTGACGATTAGGCGTTCACTTTAGAACCTGCTAAACTTGCTTCTGACTAACTCACCAAAGGGTGAAAGCAACGATGATTTATTATGAGTGATGACAATCACAGGTGAAAGCGAGATGAAATGGATGCACCATTTTGGTTTTTTCAAATGTTTTGAGGCTGTTTTTGGAATTTTGAGATGCTTTTACAAATGTTTTTGGTATTTTCGAGATTTATAAATATTTTTGGTATTTTCAAGATTTTACAACGAACAGACTAACTTAAAGATTTATCCTAGGGGTCTCGGGAGCTGATCCATAGATTCGCCTTGCCTACATTATATACGCAGAGACCACGTAGTTCGACTAGTGGTGGACCGACTTGATGATAATATGGACAAATGGATTGCCATTTTATTGCCTAAAGGACTAACTTAAGATGCAGACTAGATGGGCAAACGGATTGCCAATGCGACGGGCGCCTAAAGGACTGACCCTAACCATAAAAAAGATAAGCAAACGAATGCCATTGCGATGGACGCCTAAAGGACTGACCTTAACTGTCTTGGGGGATGATTAAAGATCAGCCTTGCCTACGTTCAAGCTCAGAGACAATGTAGTTCGACAAGGTGGAAAAACTGACAAGACTTAATGATGAAATTTTTGAAGATTTTCTGATATTTCGACATGTTTTTGGATTTTTGATGATTTTTCTAGATGTTTTTGAAATTTTTGATGGATTTTTTGAATGTTTTTGGTTTTTTGAATGAGTTTTTGAAAAAGATCACGAGAATATACACGAATCCGATCCGATGTTGCGAGAACGTGCCCCCAGTGTGGTGCGATAGACTACTTCGATAAAGGCGGGACAGACTGACCTTTGAAATGCCAAGTAGTTCCAATGGTGGAATATAGTACAGATACCAACGCAGGCTATGGTATGGATGCGAGCGGATGAGTGGAATGCAATGGAATGGATGGGTCGTGCAGATCTTGATAGATGGGGAAGGTGCTTTATTTACACTTGATGCCTGTTTGCCAGGTTTTCACCAAGGTACTTGCCCAAAGCGCCACCAAAGTGGTTTTCACTAGAGGACGATTTTTCTCTTTACTATTTTTCAATCCTTTTCTGATTTTTTTGGATTTTTTGATCTTTTGATTTTTTTTGTTGTCACCAAGATGCCTGTTTGCCAGGTTTTCATCGAGGTAACCATTTTTTTAGGACTTTTTCTGATTGTTTTTGTATTTTCTGGTTCTATACCTTGCAAGGTTTAGGCATAAAACTTTTTGAGGTGAGAGCTATTCAGAGGCTCCTGCAGAGGCTCGCCTTCTGGTGTTGCTAGTTGATATGCCCCTGATGTGTAACTTGCAGTGATGATGAAAGGTCCCAGCTAGTTGGGCTCAAACTTTCCCTTTGTATTTGGATTTGGCATGTTCTTTTGGTTTTCTTTCAGCACAAGGTCACCAACTTGGAAAGTGCATTGTCTGATCTTCTTGTTGTAGCTCCTTTTTAGGCGATTCTGGTACACTTGTAGATGATTAAGGGCATCCATGCGCCTTTCATCTAGTAATTCTAGCTCATTGAGTCTTGTGACCCTATATTCCTCATCTGTGATAAGGTTTTGCAGTGATATCCTTAGTGATGGGAGCTCGATCTCAATGGGGAGTATGGCCTCTGATCCGTAGACCAGAGAGAATGGGGTGGCGCCTATTGGCGTGCGGATGCTGGTGCGGTAGGCCCATAAGGCAGGATTTAACTATAGATGCCAATCACGGCCAGAGTCATTGACTGTTTTCTTGAGGATTTTCAAAATGGTTTTATTGGTGGCTTCTGCTTGGCCATTGCCTTGTGGATAATATGGAGTGGAAAAGCGATGCTTGATTTTGAATTTTTCACACAAGTCATGGACATCCTGATTCTTGAAGGGCGTCCCATTATCAGAGATAATGGATTGGGGGACACCATACAGACAAATGAGGTAATTCAGGATAAACTTGGATATCTGCTTTCCGGTGACGTAGGTCATGGGAATTGCTTCGACCCACTTAGTGAAGTATTCGGTGGTGGTGATAATGAATTTATGGCCGTTGGATGAGGTGGGTGATATTTTACCAATGAGATCAAGCCCCCATTGTGAAAAGGGCCAAGGTGTAACAATAGGATGCAGTTCTTGAGCTGGTGCATGAATAAGATCTCCATGTTGTTGGAATTGCAAGCATTTTTTGACAAAATTGTGTGCCTCTTTTTCCATCGTCGGCCAGTAGTACCCTGTTCTTAGCAACTTTTTAGCCAAGGTCATACCACTTGAGTGTGACCCACACGTGCTATTGTGTACCTCAGTTAGAGCAGTCAAGGCTTCCTCGGGTTTTAAACAACGTAACAGGGCTCCATTAGTACTCCTACGGAAGAGGGTCTCTCCTAGGATGACGAATCGTGAAGTCCTTTTGATGAAAGTGCGTTTTAGGTTCGGGGTGATGTCAGTGGGGAGGATTCCTAACTTTAGGTAGGTGTATATATCATGATACCAAAGATCACTGGGACCAATGAGTTCACACGCGTATTCTGACTCTGGTACCTCGAATATGGGTACGAGAAGCTGCTCTACGAGGAATTCATGTTTCGAGACGTTACGAGGGATGTCGAGTAAGGATCCAATTGTTGCCATTGCATCAGCCGCTCTGTTGTTTGTCCTTGGTATCTGCTCAAAGGTAATGTCGATGAAAGATTCCTTGAGGCTTTCTACCACCTTCTTGTATGGTGTGAGCTTATCATCCTTGGTTTGGTATTCGCCATTGACTTTGTTGATGATAAGTTGCGAGTCACCATAGAATTTTAGTGCCATGATTCACCATTGTGCTGCAATCTTGAGTCCTATGGTCAAAGCCTCATATTCTGCTATATTGTTCGTACAAGGGAATGCCAGCTTGTATGATCTAGGTATGCAGTCTCCTTGCGGTGTGATGAAAAACACACCAGCTCCTGACCCATGTTGTGTGTGAGAGCCATCAAAGTATAACTTCCAGTGGTCTGCTGCACCAAGGTTAAAAAGGGACTCATCTGGGAATTCTGATATGAGTGGGTTATCTGTGTAGAGGGGAGCTTCTGCCAGCTGATCCGCAATGACTTGTCCTTTTATGGCTTTTCGTTCTACATACTCGATATCATGTTCAGATAATATCATTACCCATTTAGCCATTCTACCTGTAAGCGCTGCTTTTGACAATAGGTACTTTAGAGGGTCTATTTTGGAAATCAACTTGATTTGGTGCGCTAGCATGTAGTGTCTGAATTTCTGAGTTGCAAATACCAATGCTAGGCAAGCTTTTTCTATTGATGTGTAATTGAGCTCATGTCCCACCATTGTTCTACTGATGTAGTATATAGCCCGCTCGGTTCCCTTTTCATCATGCTGGGCTAAAAGGGCCCCCAGGGCGGCTGTTGTTGCAGAGATATATAGGATTAGTGATTTCCCCACAATTGGTGGCATTAAAACAGGTGGTGTAAGTAGATATTCTTTTATTTTGCTGAATGCTTGCTCACATTTGTCATCCCATCTGAAAGCTACTCCCTTGTGAAGTAGGTGTGAATAGGCAATCTGTTTATCTGCCAATTGTGCTATGAATCTTCGGATCGACTGGAGTCTTCCTTGCAATCCTCTTAGTTGTTTTAATGTTCTTGGTGCTTTCATTTCAAGGATTGCTTTTACCTTTGCAGGGTCTGCCTCTATCCCTCTCATTGAAACTATGTATCCTAGCAGCTTCCCTGATTGCACACCAAAGACACACTTCTTCGGGTTGAGTCTAACCTTATATTGTTCGAGCCTATCAAAGATAGCACTTAGAGTTGCTATATGGTCTTGTCTCTTCTTTGATTTAGCAAGTATGTCATCTACATAATCTTTGACTATTTTGTGGATCATGTCATGGAAGATTAATGTCATGGCTCTTTGGTAGGTAGCTCCTACATTCTTCAACCCAAATGGCATTACATTCCAGCAGTAGGTGCCCCACGGACATGTGAATGCTGTCTTGTGTTGGTCTTATTTTGCGATCAATATCTGATTGTACCCCGAGAAACCATCCATTAGGGAAAGCATCTCATGTCCGACCGTCATATCCACTATCATGTCAATGTTGGGTAGTGGAAAGTCATCCTTAGGACATGCTTTGTTTAGGTCTCTGAAATCAGTGCAGATACAGATGCCCCCTTTTGGTTTTGAGACTGGAACGAGGTTAGATACCCATTCTGGATAGTTGATCGGGCGTATGAAGCCAACATCCAGAAGTTTCTGTAGCTCAATCTTTACAAGCAAGGCTATTTGTGGGTGCATCTTCCTTAGCTTCTGTCTAACTGGTTTTGCTCTGGGGTGAACAGCCAAATGATGCACTACTACTTCAGGATCCAAGCTTGGCATGTCTGCATAGGTCCACACAAAATTTACCTTTCTCTGCTTTAGGAAAGCTGCCAGTAGTTTTTGTTCTTCTTCTAGGAGGGATTCTGCATAGAAGGTAATTTGTGGTTCTGATTATGTTCCTAAGTTGACCGGGTTGCACTATTCTGCCAATACTGTTGACTTCTCCTGGTGTAGAGCAGTAGGGGGAAGATTGAATCCTTCATCCTCTGGTGCCTTAGAGAGGTTTTCACCATTGGATGCATCCTTTATTTTTACTATTTTATGGTTAGAGAGTGCCACAGTGTGGTTTTCACTCACTAACTCCGAGCTTATTCTCGATCTTTTTCTTTTGCGACTGAAGGACTCAATCGTCTCCCCATAGTATGCTTGTGTGTCTAGAGTGATATCAAATCCTGCCTTGTGGTCTCCACATGGAACAGTATCCCTTAGTCCCATGAATTCGGAGAGAGCCTCATCGTTTTCGAATGAGTCTAGAATCGGCGGTCCCCGTTGGTCGTGATCAATGAGTTGGGGGTATACTAAGTGGATTTGGTGGGTTTGTTGGATTGGCTCAGCAGGTGAGACACTAATCATCAGTAAGGTGGAATCTTCAAAGAGCCTAGGTAAGCCACCTATGGTGTCATCGTCGTCACTGCTACTACAAACGTCAGTTATGTCAAATGTGAAGTTATCGAGAGGTAGGCCTGTGGATACGGGTAATCTAAGGTTAGTTGCCGAGACTCGAGGAGAGGACCTGACTACCCTATTAGGAACACTTCTGCCATGCACAATTATACTCGAAGGGGTACAACTGAGGCCAAGGTTCTACGTTCTTCTTTCTACAATGATGGGCTCCAACCGTCCATCACTATTTCTTCCTAGGCTTTCATTCCTGTTATAGCCCATGCTGAACATCATTTGTAACCCTCTATTTGTTTCCTCCATGGGTAGGGTGGGAGTGGGTCTTTCATCTTGGTACAGAGTGTTTGTGATGTCCTCCTCGTCCACAATTTCCTGACTGAGATCCCCCCAACTGTGCAATCCAGAGGGTTTTGTTCTAGTGCGGATAGGTGTTTGAGTCAATTGTGGTTGCCCATGTGATCTAGGAGATTGTGGTAACTCTCCTACAACAAAAGCATTTCTCTTCATTCTATAATCACCACATCCATTGTCCTGTATCATGTTCTTGATCTCAGATACTTTGGGGATGGTGGGTGTCTCTGTCGCAGAAGTGGAAGCGAGATTAGCTGGGTCTATGTATGAAGTGGATGGGCCTTCATCGTTTTTAGGTACTTGAGGGATTTTGTAAAACTTGGCTTCCAAGTTTTTGCAATAGGCGAAAGGTTCGAGATCCCCATATATGGTAACCTCCTCGTTTTGATATGAGAACTTAATGCACTGATGATAGGTTGAGGCCACTGCCTTCATTCTGTGTATCCATGGGCGTCCCAAGAGGATGTTGTATGGAAAATCAAGGTCAAGAACTTGACAAGTTGTTTCCATGGTTGCTGGCCCCACTTGGATGGGGATCTTGATAATGCCCTGAGACACTCTTTCCTAGTCATCATATGCTCTTATGGTGATACTTTTGTTCTTATTGATGGAATCCTCGGCAAATCCCAATTTCTTTATAAGTTTCAGGGAACAAATACCTGCACCACCATCTACCAGGACTCGCTTGACTTTCTTTTTATGAACTAGGATTTGGAGGTGAAGTGCCCGGTTATGAGATGGCTGCGGGGGGAAATCTTGGTCTAAAAATGTGATGAGATTCGAGGTAACGATGTTACCTACCATAGCTTGAAATTGCTCTCTGTCAAGGGTAGTGGCGACGGTAGAGGCAGCTAGTGCTTCATCCAGGATTTGTCGATGAGCGGCGGAGATTTTTAGTAATTCCATGATGGATATTTGTGCGGGTGTTCTCTTCAGTTGGTCAATTACATTGTAATCATAGGGGACGGCCTTTGTGTTGGTAATGGGGGTCTTAGCAGGTGCCCCGACAATGGTAACTTTTTCGCCTCGTGTGGTGACTCCACAGTCATTGTTGGTTCCCTTGATATTTATGACAGTGACCAACTCGTCGACACATCCAACTATCTCCTCATATACTAGATTGGCACTAGCATACTTTTGTTTACCCTTATTATTCCCTTGGTTATTTCCCTGATCATGATTTGGCATCGGATTCGAGTAGATTTTTAGGTCTTGATTTTCGGCCGGCTGCTCAATGTTGATGACCTTATCCTCGATGAGGTCTTGGATGATATTCTTGAGTCTCATGCAGTTGGCAGTGGTGTGTCCTTTAACTTTGTGAAAGTCACATAGGAGATTCTCGTTGTACCATGGTGGTTTGGTCATGGGCTCCGTGTATTGTTCGGAGTTAGAGATTTTGATTAGGTTTTCTTTGACCAATTTCTTCATGACAGACTCAATCGATTCGCCAAGGGCTGTGAACTTCCTCTTGGGGGGAAACTTGTTGCGGGGAGGTGGTCCTCCTTGATTACCCACATTGTTGACTTGGTTGGTGGAAGGTGGTTGTGATTGTGCTACTACCGCATTAGCCTGCACATTGTTGTGGTTATGAGTTTACGGATGATGATTTTGGGTATTTTGCTTAGGAGCACTGATAACTACCTTAGCATCGACCACGCCGTCATTTGTGATATTTTTGTTCCTCGACCATGTTCGAGGTTTATCATTGTAGTTGTTGGACGGGTAGTTATCCTGCGGTGGAGTGAATGTAGGTGCACCTCCTCGCGCAGTAAGGGCTCTTTCGATGTTGGGCGCCTTTGGAATTAGTTGATCATAAGATGTGATGCACTGCATTTTTAGGTAGAACGCCAGGTTTTCATCTATGTTGGCTATGATGGTGCAAACTTGTTGTTCCTCTGGCATGGCCCACTTGCTCTGATTGGCCTTGGATCGCCATCTTTGCAAGAAGGATGCAAATAACTCTCCTCTTCTTTGTTTGAGTGCAGATAGTTCTTCTAAACTAACATCCGCACCCATATTAAAAGTGTAATTTTTAAGGAAAGCCTCCATAATTTCCTCGAATGTTTTAATGCCGGTGGGTAGGCGAGAAAACCATTCCATAGCTGGACCAATTAGGCTTCGGGGGAAGAGCCACATTAGATACGTGTCATCATATGCGACTTCCATGCAATGCACCTAAAATTCCCTGACATGGTTTTCAGGGTTGCCCATTCCATTGTACTTATCAAATTTGGGGATCTCGAATCCCTTTGGAAATGGTACCATGGTGAGACTTCTATCAAACGGATAAGGGCACAAGTTGCCTAGTGTCCTTGGGGTTTTTCCTGCTTGCAAGTCCAACACCTGCTGCGAAAGCAATTTGATTGGTGTTGTGACATCCTTGCTTGGGTCGGGGGGTGGGATGAATGAGTGGTGAGATGTTGGAGGTGTTTGATGGGTGGGGAGCGTACCAGTCGGCGTTTGCTGCAAGCTCGACTGTGCATTTAGGGCTTGTTGGTAAGCCTGCATTTGTGCCAACAACACTTGTTGTTGATCTTGCTGTTGGTGTTCCAATAGCGCTTGTTGTTGGTCCATCTGCTGTTGTTCCCATGAAGCCTGTTGTTGGTTGAGTTGTTGTTGAGCTAGTAACGCTTGCTGTTGGTCTAGCTGCTGTTTTTCCAATAATGTTTGTTGTTGGTCGAGCTGCTGTTGTGCCAATAAAGCTTGTTGTTTAGCTTGGTGTTGTGCTTGAAAGTCTTGCAGGGCTTGGTGGTAGGCTTGCAGGTGGATTGCTTGCAATTGCGCTTGGTATTGAGCTTGTGTCTTTTGTTGGGTTTGAGCTTGAGCTTGGGCTTGTGCTTGTGCGGCTTGTGCTTAAGCTTGATCTTGTGCTTGTGCTTGCGCTTGTGCGGCTTGTGCTTGAGCTTGCGTTGCTTGTGCTTGAGCTTGAGCTTGGGCTTGAGCTTGAGCTTGGGCTTGAGCTTGTGCTTGCGCTTTTGCGGCTTGTGCTTGAGCTTGTGCTTGCACTTATGCGGCTTGTGCTTGAGCTTGAGCTTGAGCTTGCGCTTGGGCTTGGAGTGCCTTCTGGCGGGCAGCTTGTTGTGCGGTTTGCAACATAATGGAGAATGAATTGGTCGTGTTGTGCTTTGGCGGTGGGATTGGTGGTGGACCAGGAATCATGCCAACTGTCATGGCGGGTGGAGGGATTGTGGTTGTGACTGTGATTTGGGTTGTGGGCGGGGTGGTTGAGACAATTGGTCCTTGATGAGGCATGCTTTGGGAGACTTGAGGACCAATAGATGCATTAACCGTGGTGACAGGAATGGTTGCGATTTGTTGTGAGGATATGGGCAAAAGAAGCGGGTTCAAAGTGGTGGTTGGATTGCTTGGATTAGAAAAAATTTTGATGGTTAAAGGTGGAAGACCTATTCCAAGAGGCGATGCAGATGCGAAAGGAAGCAGGGGAAGGGATGATGCACCACTTTGGAAAGAGAAAGGATTGATAGCTTCCGTCATTCCAAGCAAACCAACTTCCTCATGCAGTGGGGGAGTTGGTATGTTCAATTGATAAGCTGGTGTGGTGTGAAATGAGGATGAACCAGTGGGATTATGAAATGTGAGTGGGATGTAAGGGTGAAATGAGTTTTCCGGAATAAATTTAGGGGTGATGATTGCTTCTTCATTAGCCACAAGGCGGTGTTCTTGCAATTCTTGGAACATGGAACTCCCCTTGTTCACAATCTGGGAGGTTGGTGTGATGATTGAGGTGATGCAAGGTACTTCTTGATTGATGTTTGACAACGGGGATGCAACTGCACTAGTGCTTGTGTTAAGGTTGGGAGGGGGCATGTCCCCTCCTCTTTCTATTGAATTTATGCATTTGAAAATAGCACTAACAATTTTATGGTTCTTAGGATTTTGAATCATTTCCATGATTTCCTCTGGTGTCATCCCTATGTCTTCATTTATGTCGTCCTCTTGATGACTCTCCTCTTGAGGATTTTGTGATGATAAGGGAGAGTTGCTTGGGGGATTGCTTAATCCTTCTAGGTTCACTTCGATATTTAGATGACTCATGTCCATAGAAGCTGATATGTCTCTGATATTCTCCATGTCCTTCTTGTGTTGAGATCTTGTTTGGACCATAAAAATAGGGATTTGTTCGATCCTAATCTTTTAAGTCCAAAAAGAGAAGAACTAGGGTAGCTAAAAGATCAAAGATGGTGATAATGGTGATGGGCTAAAATGGATGAGATGAGTGAATGAAACCTTTGGAAAACTTTTTGAATGTATGTGCGAAACTTTGAAAGGGCTTTTGATTTGATTTGAATATGATAATTTTGACTAGATGCGTTAAGTCAAACAAGATTGGTTGTGAAGTTGTTTTCCCTAGGAAGTTGTGTTATCCTAAGGGAACTTGCACAAAGTGGATGAATTGACAAAGTGTGTTATGCCAATGTTTTGGAGAACTAATAGACTTTAAGAAGTTGTGTTATCTCAAAGAAAATTTGTTCAATGATTTGAGACTATGTTGGCTAAGTGTGTTAAGCCAAGATATGATGATGTTGATTTAGCCCTCTAAGTTTAGTGTGATGTTTGATTCTAGAGTTCTCAAAAAGGTTTGATGATGAAATGAGACTTTGATTTGATGGATGAATGAATGGGAATGACAACTTTGATCTTGAACCTTAACCTAGATGTGACTCTCTTTTTACAAAACCTAGGTGTTGAAGAACATGCTTGACTTCCTATGGGAGAAATGCAAACCTTTGAAACAATTCGGGATTTTGTTGACAATAAAATGCATATAATGCTGGATTGTTCCTTGAGGCTTTTCTGTAAAAGTTATAAACCAATCTTTCCCTGAATTCGAAAAGTCTCTCAAGACGCTCCTCATGAGCTTTTAGACTAAGCTTCTTGAACTTTGGTTTTGGGATTTTGATCTTGCGGGAGATCATGTTAGAAAACACATGTGTAATCCAATTTGTCTTTTTATCTTGGTTAAATGAAGTTCTTTTTATCCAAGACACTTGCTTGCTTAGGTTTTCAAACTATATGTCTAATGTCCTGCTTTCGTTTTCATCCCACAATGTCCATTATGTGGAAATCAAAGAAATTAGGGCAAAAGTTTCCTAGGATTATCCTTAGTGAAAACAAATGACGATAGAATTCAAGCACTTAGAAACCTCTAAGGATATGATCCCTAGGGAAAGCAAGAGTGCTTAAATTCGTCAAAGGTATTTGTTTCCTCCAAGGTGTTTGAAATTTGAGGCTCATGTGAATGTTCATTTTTTCAATGTTTTGAATCCAAGCAAAGTGTTTTTTCCAAGCACTTTCACACTCCTAGGTTGATGAGACAATACCTTGTTGGGTTCCCACTTGGATAAATCCAGCTGCGCATATCTTGTGCGAATGGCTAAATGCTTGACCACACTGGCTCCCCTCCACGACACTCACTTATTCGGGTCAGCCAAGCATTAGTACCCATGAATCTCCCATGGCATACTTTCCATTTCCACAACAAAAACGCATGTTACGTGGGGCGGCTTCAGAGGACATGACCTCTTGCACCAACAAGATAGATAAGGTTTTGGCCAATTTCTAAACAAGGGGTTCTAATTTGGGAATTCCGTTCATGGGGGATTATCCAACATCGGCGAGAGTCCATTGCTGTCCATCTCATCGGAATAATCCTCGTGATATTGGCCTTTGTTCCAATATCCACACTTATATCCCGGGTGGAAGTTGCTTGGCTTTAGCGTGTTCCCGGTTGGGTCATTCCCTTGGGTGATTACTTTTTCCCACAAGGAAAGCCCTCTAAGATAAACAATAGTGATCTAACATATCCCGTCGTTCACACAACCCTCGTTGAAAAACAAAGGGGAGAACCTCCGCAATATATCGTGCTCACACTCGCATGTTTTGTTCAATTTTAAATGCCCAAATTGAAGTGTGGAGGTAATATTTTATGCAACTTAGGGTCACCAAAAAAAATTTTGATTCTCAAGATCGCCATGAAGCGCGAGAGAAGCACATACGCCTTTTTAAATGACACTACTTTGCAAAAAAGTTTACAAAACACAAAGTACACATGTTCAATTTTAAATTCCTCAAAGCAATTATGAGTTCGTTTTAAAAGCACCAATTGAAATGTGAAGTTGCCTTGTTCAATTTTAATCCCAAATTGAAATCTAGTAAGTGTCTAAGGTTCAATTTTAACCAAATTTGAAAAGATCAAGCCATTGATTGATTTTAAGCCCAAATTGAAAGGTGAGTTAGCTAAAAACAGGAAAAAAAAAGGGTAGTAAGTGGAAGCTCCAAACAAGCATTAAAAAATGCTTTTCAAGTTTCTATTTGCAAGAAAACCTCCAAGTCCACCATATTCGTCTTCGTTTTTGCTTGATCACAACCTTGTTTCTTTGTTCAATTCGGATGCTCGTCTTCAAATGTCCACCTTGATTTTAACCTATTCCAAAAAGAAAAATCTTAGAAATGAAATTTATGGTAAGGAATTATTGATAACATGATGAATATAATATCAAACCAATAAAATTCCTAAACTTGTCAAAACAAGAAAATGATCCTATAAGCAATAAATGTCTACAAACATCCTTTGGATTTGATAGGAGATATTTAATTTGAGTCCACAATAAAGCCTTCTTCCATATCAAGCATCCTCAAGTAACCAGTACACCAATGGGTCACGGGACACTTTACTTAAATGCATCAAATATGTGGATAACTCAAAAACTAAGTTGAATGTCATTTCATAGCTATTGGTCATGCAAGTAATCAATGCACCTATCACTAAGACTCCCTAGCAGAGGCGCTGACCTTTAAATGTTTTTAGAAAAATGTGCTTGGTAAGTGTATGACTGTCAATTTAGAGACTTCCACTAGAGCTAATATAGTTGGCAAGTATAACAGTAATAAATGTTTTAAGGTGATGCGATTGGTAGACATAAAATCAAGTACTATAACCCCTAAACAATAATCCTTTGCTGGAGGGGACATACGGAAGCAAAGTCAAGATTCTCAATCTTCTCAACAGAACGCCTTAAAGCCTACCGACTGTCATAAAAAAAGAATAAGAAAAAAAATGAAGTGTCTGTGCTTAAGAGAATTTTCATGCCTTTCCACTAGTCAAAGATGAGTAGATGAAACATCAGATCAAGAGTAATAAGGTTATCCTTTAGAATGATTCATGCCAGCTAAGATCAATCGATTTGAAGTTTTTACATTCTAATCTCAAAAATGATTTTGTGCCAGTAAGACCTTAAAGATATCTATGATAAAATTCATGATTGAAACCGTAAATGCAGAACACATTTAACTCACAACAACTTTACTGCTGCGGCCTGAGATAGCAATACCTGCCCAAAGATTGTAAATGCACATCAATCGGAAATCTGTTAGTACCATAGCATATATCCTACGCAGCAGATTTGGGAGATACAAACTCATATCTAGAGCTTGGGATTTGGGAGTCGCACCTTGCTGAGAAGGGTATGCGCCAGGGAGAGGGGGTCGCGTATTACCTTGAAGAGGTTGTGTGCTCTTTTGAATGCGTGTTATTGAAAGATAGTAATGGCACATTCTTAATGAAACCCAGTTTCAAAGCAACATAACTCATTGTAGGCATGGCTAATTTGCTCAAGCAATCAGATCTAGTGGTTCGAGATCTCCAAAGGAAGAATCATGGGTGCAATAGGATGAAAATCATGGCCCTCCAAATGATGCGAATCGTGGCCTCTCCAGATGATAACAGTCACAGCCTCTAATGAAAATAGTGGCCATTTAGCTCCATAAGAAGCGTGTGGGGCTCTTTTCCTGAAGTCTTTAAATCGTAGGCAGTTGCTAACAATGAGGTGGCCTCCAACAGTGAACCCTGTGTAACAAAGACTATTCACACCGCTCGCATTGGTGGCAGATGTAAATTGCTAAGGTAAATCATAAATTTGTCACCCAGATTCTATCAGCAGTCCAAAAATACAACGGCCTATATAAAAAAAATATTTTGCTAATTAGGCATTCACACTATATTGTTCACTGCCATCTTCCCATTTAAGCATTCATGATTTCATTCTATTCTAGAACATGTTTTGAAGTAGAGATAATCCATGTGACAAGTTGTTAAGAGAGCTTTGATTTCCCTTAAACAAGCTCTTACGACAGGGATTCCTCACCAAAGAAAATTTTTACTAGATTTAGCTCAGACTTGGTTGGAAAAAAGGATAGATGAAAATCAATTGTAGATAGTGATTTTACTGATTTGCGGAAATCGGTCTTATCTATCGTTGTTTGTGATTACAACCAGTAAACCTTGAGATTGTCATACGTTGAATGCAATGGCAGTTACGTAAATGCACCTAAATGATGTAATATGTAGATGATGGTATAAAAAATCAAGAAACATTTATGGAAACACATGCTCATATCCCTGGTTGATTAGACTTATTGAATGGACACTAAAGAATTTTCTCATTAGTTGCATACACATTCATCTCATCATTTTTTATTTTTTTTTAACAGATTAATGCCAAAAATACAAACAGAAAGAACTTCCCAATCTCAAAATTGAAAATATCATGATCAAGAAACACAAAAGAATTCTCCAACAAGATAATCTGCAAATATTAGTAGCCCTCCTTCTAGCGCCATTTGTAGGATGTCAAATCTCACACATTGGTTGTATGGACTAGCATCCTCATAGAATAACATATACCATTTACTCCAAACAAAATGCTAAAACTAAACAAACATGCAATGGAGAAAATGAAATACAACCTATTCTATGGTGGATTGGTGCCCTCCATGAAGATGTGAGAGAGCCCTTTCCCAACCTTTTCCAAGCTAAATGAGATAGACAATGAGTTGCTATGAGCTCAAGTTGCCTATAGTTTAGATGCCTTCAAAGTGTGTTGTAGAAATGAGAGAAGATGGCTTGCATTTATAGGAAAATTTGATAGAAGAGAGGCCAAAATTAGGCAATGTGGGACTAAATCCCATCCAATAGGATAGAGACACTTGTCATAATGGGATTGGTCAAAGCTTGTGCAAGTTTTGGCCAATGTGCCCATTCAAATTTGAATTTTGGATGAAATGACATGTTTAGGGGGGATGAAAGGTGCAATAAATGCCATGTTTGACTTGTGCAAATAGCATTTAAAACCTTGTTGGAAGGGACAAGTCCTTTTTGGGGGAAAGATTCAAATTGGAAGAATATTCCATTTTGATGCCATTTTGAATGTAATTAGAGGAAATAATAAATCAAATAAATGATTTATTGGTGCAAGTGGGTGGGTTAGTTAGGAGTTTGGATTTGACTCTAGTTGAGTCAAAAGCTAGAGAATGATAATCATTATTAGAAGTTAATTAATGTAGATTAATTAACTTGGATGATATTAGGAGGTGAAATTTGATTAAATCAAATGAGAAGAACTTTAAGGATTAAATAATTTGATTTATTTAATGAACCTTAGGAAATTAATCAATAAATTGCTTTAATTAATTAATAGCAGAATTTGATGTTAGTTAGAGCGAGATGTATGATGTTAGTTTTGCATGTCTACAAAAATAAAAGAAGAAAATGTTAGAAAATAGGAGTAAAAGTCTCAAGCATGAAATTACCAAATAAAATTAGGTATAAGCATTGATTGATAGAGAATAAGCACTAATCCATAAATTTGTTAATTCATTAAAGCATTAATTCATAGATTAAAAGTGTTGCCCTCGATCATTTGAGAAGATCCCATTTACAACTAATTACAACCCTAATTTTTAAGTGCATTGTTTTCTTCATAATCAATTTCTCATGCTTCTTCTATTTAGTTACACTAATACAATCTACAACTACAACACTAATCTTAGTTGGTATCAATCAACCTACAAGAATAAACGAGAAATACAATTTAGATAAATTTCCCAATTAAATATTAACAATAATTGCAATCATTAATATCATACAAATACAAATAAAATCTAAGCCTCTACTTATTATGGAAATAAAAATCCTTATAGATCCCACTTTAATCTTGATTTTAAAAAATAATACTTGAAATTTATCATAACTTGTATATAAACATTAAAAATTGGCCTAAGTCTAGGGATACCATTGCATCCAAGCTTGAAAAAATAAGGAAAATAATTAAATAAAACATCCAAATATAGGTGTCAAAACTGATAAATCAAATGTTTCCCTCAATTAATGTTAGCTCTATGATAGAAAAATTAGACTATATATGCTTCCTAAAATTTCTAAGAGACTCTTGGCCAAACACCAAATGTGTGACCCAGTAGTAAGAAGGACTATTAATTTTTTATTAATTTTAAGGTTCCTAAATCATAAAACATATCTAGCAAGAAATGAAATGAAAATTAGGGTTTTATACAAAGAGTAGGTCATCAAATTTAAGGCTAAGGGTAATGGCTATTTAGATCATAAAGTGCATATAAGTAAATTCACATCCTATGGTGGAGATTAAAGGGTTCACAATATAATGGTTTAAATTTAAATTTATCATTATTTAACTCCTTCCCTCTAAGAAAAATTTAAATTTCAGATGCTTAAATATTTGGAACCATTTTGGAATTTTATGAGGGTTTGGAAGGATTTTGAGGGCTTAGAAAATCATAGAGGGTTGATAATAGTAAAGAGAGGGTTTATGAAATTCAAGAGGGGGTTATAGAAGCTTACTTAAGTTGAAAAGGAATCCCTAATCATTTTTTAACATAAAATGTATCTTACTTAATCCTCTTTAATCGACTCTAAGACCACTCCAAAGGAATTTTGAAGGAAAAAGAAAAGTGAAAATATCAAAAAAAAAATTATTGATGTATTCTATACCCTCTTCACCATAAGATAATAAAGAAAAAGGACACCAAACCTAAGAAAAGTCATCTAATATAGTTATATTATAGTAAAAATATCAAGCTATAGAAAGATACCATGACCATGAAAATACCAAACACATGGTAGAAATACACCTCTTGTAAGAATAATATGTAATTATTAAACATTAATTGGTATGACCATGTCTACTACTAGGACTACTCCAAGGTACTACCAAACCACTGAAGATTCAAAATAATCTAGATATCTAAGAAGGTAACTCACAAACCAATGACATCACACATGAATACCTAAGAAAAATGAAAATATAAATTGAACCAAGGGGTGAATCATGAATTATTGAAGAAAAGATAAATCATCTAAGGGTTAATTAGGACTAGAATCTTGGAAAACTTAGAGGAACATTTTTTTGAAGAATTGAAAAGAAAGGGGGTCCTCATTTTTCTCAATAAAAATAAACTGTTTTGTATAGGGTACAACAAATACATTTAGGTCTATACATGTCACCTACTATCATTTTTTCTCATTTTTCTTCATCAATAGTGTTTAGCAACACCATGGGATCTTATTATGCTATAGTTGAATACTTCACTTTATTTAGCCTTAGTTAAACCCATATTTGATTGTTATTCATAATGAGAAAAAATATGTTATTTATAGATATTAAATAGATGGTGGTGAATACAAGAGTTTTCATGATCTAAATATGCTCTTTGAAAATTTTTAATGATCTCAATTATCTTATATTTAGATGATTATTCCAAGATGAGATAGAATTTTCATAGAAGTTATATTTGAATAGGAAATCTTATATGTTCATTTTGAAAGTTTCAAACCAAGGTTGAATGTAAATGGTCACTTTTTGGAGTGATATTAGTTCATGGAATATAAAATTAGATATTGAAACAAATTAAAAAAATAACACCAATGATTTTGAATCATAGTAGTTATTTTTTCTAGGGTAGTGAAAGTGATAGGATAGGAATTGGGTTCAGAACATCGAGGATAGATTTGATAAAGAAAAAGGTAAGGTTGGATTTTTAACATTCATTTTATAACTCTCAAGTTAGACACTAGGATCATTGATAGGTGCAAGAAGTTGGGTCCAAAACATGTTCAAAAAGTGAAAGTGTTTTTCCTTATTTTTAAAAAATTTCATAGTTGGACTAAAAATTTGAAGCACTTACACATTGAATCTTAAAACAATCTAGTAATAAGAAATTTAGTATTTTGAGTTTAGTTTCCAAATATGTAATTTACTCTAATACCTAGATGAAAAATTATTTTTTAATAGATATGTATAAAACCACATTTTAAAAGACTTTTTTAGGACCATACCATGCATGTGTACGAACACCATAATTTGACCTAAATAAAAGTATTTTTATAATTCATTTTAAGGAAAGATGTATATTATACTAAAGAGATAAGGATATTTTTTATATTTTTTTCTAAATATTATTATTATTAATTATTTATTTGCCCTAATTGTTGTTTTTTAAAATGCCTCATGTGTGACCACCATAATTTGAGCTAAACTAATCATTTTTTTTATTTTTTTCATTATGTAAATAATTATTTGTAGATTGATTTCATATATATTTTTTACAAGAAACTTAAATTTAAAATAATTTTTTTTAAAAAAAATACAAAAACTTGACATTTTATGGACTAGATTCCTCAAAAATTAATTAAAAAATGGAAAACATAATCCAATCATAAAAAATTACATACTTGAAAGCTAGACATCGTCATCTATAATGGGTTGTAATTTGACAAAGCAATTCTGAAAAAAAAGAAGAAAAAACGCCATCCATATTGCCAAAGTTAGCTTTTCTCTTGGTATTGCCATGACCTTGTACTTGTAGTTCCAAGGCTAAGGGTTAGTTATATCATGCCTTTCATGAGCCTAAAACCAAATCAAAAAGTATATTGGGATATTAATTTTTTTTAAATGGTCACCCATTTTAGAACGGGTACCATTCTATTTTTAGAATGGGTACCGTTTTAAAGCGAGTACGCATTCTAAAAATAGAATGAATACCACCCTCTTTAAAATACATATGATCCATTCTAAAAATAGAACAAGTATTAAAAATAGAACAGTTACCCCTTTTAGAATGTGTACTCATTTTAGAACGGGTACTTGTTTTAGAACGAGTACCCATTCTATTTTAGAACAGATACCCATTCTAAAATGAGTGCATGTTCTATTTTTAGAATGGGTATGCATTTTAAAGTCGATACCCGTTTAGGAAAAGATCCCAAAGCATAACGGGTAGATAATGGGTAGCCCTTCTAATTTTAGTCTTGAATCCCCATTCATGTTGACATTTATTCTTTGCATGAAACTTCCTCTCTTTATGGACCCAACTTCTTGTGGGTACTCGAATGATATATATATAGCACATAAAAATTAAAAGGAATCAAATGTGTATCATCTAATAATTATTTATATCAAATATATGCAACATTTGTAAAACAATTTTTTATTAACTAAAAATCCATATAGGCATAGAATTTTATATGTTGGTAAAACTATAACATAGCTACAATAAATCCATATAGGTTACAAAAAATCCATATAGGCATAAAATTTCACATGTTAATACAAAACTAAATGTACAAGAAATCTATATAGGCATAAAAAAAATGCATAACATAATCAATCCTCTCCATTGAGATAGAAGAGTCAATGACCCTTTGACTATCAAGTAGATGGAAAGGCAAGAAATGATTGTTGCTCTCCAACCCACTAACTTGATCTCCTAATACAATAACAAAATGTATACATTATGTGAAAAATAATAATTTAATTACATATAATCACTTAATGCTATCTGATAATTAGTCTCAATAATCATTGCCTCTCTTCATCCATATGATGGTTAGATGTCCAATCTAGAGTTGTGATTCCCTATCACAATCATCAAAAAAAAACTAGACTACAGATAAATATCATTCATTTTTTTACTAATAGATGTGGGATAAAATAAGAAATAGAATATGAAATTTACTAATATGGATAATAACTTTGTCAAATTCATAAAAGATAAAAAAAATTACAATAATTCACATCTCCATTGCATGCTATGAATACCAAGAATCTGAACTTTAATGTCATCTAATAAAAATAAAACAATGTTATTTTACCAAAATTTACATAACATTTTACAAATGTAATGATTAAAAATAGTCAAGCTTACCTCTATGAAAGTTGTATGACCACTCTCACTAGTAGGACCCCATGTTGACTATCTAATATCCACTTTTTCATCATCCAATATGAATTTTAAGATTACCATTCATATAAGGAAAAAATATTTACATGTACTATATTTACTAGAATTACATACTTGTGGACACAACATGTTTGTGTAATCATGAGCTAAAGAGATGATAATTTAGGATGAGAACTTTGACCCTAAAATTTTATTACAATCAATATACATTAATTTTAAGTTATCATAGATGAATATAATTAATCTTACATTTCAAAATAAAATATAGTAAATTTCATTCAACCTTATTCAAAATTACTTGTCTATCAATGTGAAATTTTATATCCAATAGGTCATCTTTGAACACCATATTATCCAATATGAGTGTGTCTTTATATTCACCAATATGAATGTATGTCTATAATTGTAAATAGACACAAAATTTTGGAAAATGTGAGGTGATCATGAAAACTTGGAAAAATTTCCCTTGTCACCCTATGTTAAAGGCCTAGTGTGTTGTAACAAGGTTTGTGTGAGCATGTTGATGAACTCTAGAGTCTTCACCTCAATATTGTCTTTCACAATGGAAGGGACAATGACATGTTCAATATTTGTCCTAGCAAGGGGTCTCCATGTTTGATCTTGGGCATGATGTCTCCCCTCTCTATCCTATGTAGATCCCCCACCCCTGCCTTGGAAGTCACACATGTCAAAGTAGTTTTAGATCTCATTGAGAATAAACTTGCTCTAAATTTTCCTCAAAGAATATTATGGGAACTCATTATTGCTACATGGAGGATGGTCAAAAATTATCCACCACCTCTCCTAAAAAAACTCCATTATTCCTCTATTTTGGCACCAATGGATAGGGAACCTCTTGCAACTACCGTGTAGGGGTGCATTAGTTCATGGATCAATGAACAACACACACAATCATATTTTAATATTTTATTTTCTTTTACTTCTTGTTCAGGTAATTTTAAGGCTTAAAATTTTCATGCTCCTTGCATCTTATTTAATCACATGTTAGTTTTTCCACTCATGGAATCTATAAGAGAGATGATAAATTCCAATGAAGTGGTCAGGATTGCTGTCCAATGGCAGATATTTCCACTTGTATTTTTTAATCTATCAATCATTGTTTTGAATTCTCGTTTATTATTTTTAATTTGATCTATTAGGTTTTCTTGTGCCTCAAGAGGATGTCAAGGAATTTATGGAGGATTTTTTTGCGGGTTTATTTTTCCATTTTATTCACCAATGTTTCATGAATTGGTGAAGTAGTTTCAATTCCTTAAAATTAAAAAAATGTTGAATCAAAAAAATTACTAAATTACTAGTTGTAGACACATAAAAATGACCTAGGTCTACAAGCACTATTTTTCATCTTCTTTCATCCTAGCATAATTATGACATTTTAATTATGTTTGTTGTCCACCTTCGACTATTAATTAAATAACTCATAATAATTTAATTAACTCATGTTCTTTTATTCTTCATGATTATTAAATAAATGGATCTTATTTGTTTATTTAATGTGTCACTAATTATCTAATGCTTTCTAATAATTAAATAAATTTCTCAATTTATTTAATTAATCTTTGCCACTTATGTCCTCCTAATTATTAAATAAATATATATAATTTATTTATTTAATATGTCAATAATTCTCAAAAGTATTCTTATAATTAAATATATTTATTAATTTATTTAATTAATCTATCACCTTCTGTAAATTGAATAATTATCTTTAATTATTTAATTGCCTTATTTGACATTTCCCTCATTTTAAATAAAATAATTTATTTAAAATAGCCTCACATGGTCAACTGTCACTTCTTTTAGTAAATAATCTTAAAATCAATTATTTACTATCTCACTAAATCCATATTTTGAATTAATTTTAATTCAAAATGGTAATATTCTTCTACAAATCAAGTAATTGCTAAAATTACTGATTTTTTAAATCTCATCTTCTTGTTCAATCTTTATCTTTTGATTTTTACTAATTTTCATCTCACTGTCACATTTATTCTCCATCCTTGATTTAATTTGTTAAATTAAATCTTGTCCACTCATTTGGGAATCTTACCCTAACCCTAATTGAGAGTTGTCATTTTGAATCTTGACCATTGATTTTAGGGCATTTCTCAATCTTCAATCTCATCTATCCATCCAAAATTGCATTTTCTATAAAATGTTAATTTTGTTCTCATCTCTTAATCTCTTAATCTTGCATCTTAGAATTTGATCTTGTGTCATTTAGTTGTTTTCCTTTAGAATTTAATTTATTTTGCATAGCTTATAGAAAATCCTTCAACACTTAGCTTAGGACTAGTCCATAGCATAGAAGTTTGCTCATCACAATCTGAGAGCATACTTTACATTTCAGCGAAGCTAGAAGGTACAATAGAAATCAGTCATGGAGGATAAGGGATTTGGTGAGCTCGTTTCATCTATTTATTTTATTTATTCCTATGCATTCTATTAATATTGTGGATTTGATTAATATACTATGTATGTTGCTAACAACCTGATCTTGCAAAAAATCCTCAATTACATTGGTGAACCCGAATTTTTAACACGGTTTTTTTAAAGGTTACTGTACAGTTTTTTTTGTCATTTTGTAGGTACAGATATAGAATGACACATTTGACATCTCTTGCGACACAACCACTCTGCTACATCACATTTTCCAACTAAAGTGAAGCATATGCTCTTTCATGACACACTTGATATTTTTTGCGATGCATCTGAAAACCCGAGCCATATCTGATAGACAAAGAACCACATTCGACATAATGTGCCACATCTGCAACCCAAAATGATGCATTCGCTCTGTTGCGATGCAGGCGACTAGTAAACAGTTTTTATTTTTTATTTTTTTAGATCTTTTTGTTTTTCTTTGTTTTTAGATTAGAGATTTTTTTTTATACTAATCTGTCTTTTGTAGTGTGTGTCAAGCTGGAATCTAACCATTGATTATTAGTTGTTTTTTTTTCAATAACTTAATCAATGATGCATTTTCACTCATAGTTAAAACAAACAATCACATTTGCATGGATTTAAAAAGAACATTCACACTGTCATTGGTTTAAAATGAACTATTAGTTAGCTCACACTACAAAAGGTTAAAATGAACCATTTGTTTGCTAACACTACAAACAGTTAAAATGAATGAGTTCTTGTTTTTTTTGTGATTTAGTTAGTTATCACACTTCCACATTTCAATTTGGGCTTAAAAAGAACAACATGCGAGTGTGAGACAAACATATTTATGTGCTCTCTCTTTGTTTTTAAACAAATATTGATTGAACTATGAATATGTTTGCTTGCTTTTTTTAGCCTTAGAAACTGGGCTTGCTTTGGTGGGAAAAAATACTCACTCCAAAGTGACTCAAATCGGCAATGAAGCTCTTTAGCTGAGCTACTCCCAGCCGGTATATAAATTTGAATCCTAAGGGAAAACCTAGGATTACGAGTGCAGATATGTCATACAGACCAAGTAATACTCCCCAAAACCCTGTTGAGCTTAACCTCTTCAGGCTGGAGTGTCTCCTTAATGGAGCTTAATCTTGTGCCCCATGTATGACCACTCGAATGGGTGCCTGAATTAAAACCTTTGTTTTTAGTGGCCAAAAACCTTCTATTATTTGGTGCAGCAACGGTCATTGCCAAGGCACCCACACCTGAGTAGTTTTTAGTAGAGATGATCAATCTGCCATGCGAGCTTCATGGAGGCTGGAAGCTTGGTTTCCTTGAGAAGTGAGTGCACTATAAAGGGGAGCTCATGGGGCCAAGCTTCTGAATTCATCTACTAAGGATATGCGGTTGGAGTAAAATCCATGTGGGATCCATAAGAATATTTTCCTTGTAGCCATAGGATTTTGTAAATATTTTCTATGTGGTATTTTTTCATTTTTTACAACTTCATGCGTTTGCCAAGTGTTTTCAGACAATTTGAACAAATGAACATCAATCCCAAAATCTAAAACAAACTTGCCAAAATTGAAACAAATCTTTGCAATCTGCTGAACTTTTGTCCAAAACCACTTCCAGTGACGCAACTGCAATTTTGAACCGCAAGTGATAAATTTTGAGCCGCAATCTCTCTGTCGCAACGTATGTGAAACTTAAAACATTGCAATTGACTATTTTTTACAACAATTGATTTACCAAATGCCGCAATTGCCATTCTACACCGCATTTTCCATCTGTAGCACCTCAAATGCCTTTCTTGCGACGCATTTTCTCTGTCAGAACACATTTGTTGTGACACATTTTGCAATCTCTAAAAAATTGCTTGTCATTGTCAAAACTGAGACTCAATTTTGTCCTTACCAGGCTCCAACACGTTTTTCTCTACTATTTCTATCAAGCCAGACATTGAATTGCTCAACTTCCCTCATTATTATATTATAGGTAGCATTCTTAAGTCACCATAGGATCCCATTGCATTTCATTAGTTGCATTGTTGAACTTTACCATCTCCTTGGACACTCATTTTTGTGCAGATTTTAGGAGTAGATTCCTTATCACCCTTTGTCAAACCTTTGCATTCAAAATTAGGTTATCATTGGACTCAATCAACCTTTTGTCTTTATTCAATGCCTATTGTGAATTATTTCCCACTCATTATTCTAGTGTGGAAATTTCACTTTGTCCTCATTTAGTCCTTTTTACAGTCCATTAATATTCCAAACCTAAAGCATTGCCAAAACTTAGTGTGATCAAGTTTGTATCTCCTTAGATTTACCATTAGTGAGTGCATATTAGAATATTTTGCATACCATTAGTCTTTTCACTTTTGGTCTCATCCCATTTATAGTAGTATCCTTTGCATTTACATACCTTTAGTTTCCTTTTAGTCTCATTTTTGCATAGCATTATTTCATTCCAAAAAACCCAAAAAACATATAGTGTCATAACATTTGCATATTTGGATCATCCTCCACCATTTTCCAAAGTTAAGAAAAAAATTTTATGGTTGAAACTAGATTATAGAGAAAGAAAAGATTCATGGGTTTTTTTGGTCAAGACACCAACTTTCTCAATTTCACCAACAACATGAATTCATTCCCTAATGACACAAATACCTTTTCTAATGACATGGGAAATTCTGCTATCAATCCATTTAGTGAGATTTCATTACCACAATCTTCAAACAATCCTTTTGAATAATTTGTTCGTAGAGACCAAAATGGGGATGTCTTTGAAGAAGACATACAAGCTGCTGCCCAAAACCCAGAAGTGGCCTCTTTTGTGGAAGAATTGGTTTTAAACAACTCAACCAAATACCTAGCCATGCTCCTTGACCAAGGGGCTAGGTTACCAAAATTATTTGACCTCAACACTATTAGAGCCACATCTCCTGATCCCAAATCACACAATACTTCCATGGGATCCACATCACAAAACATCATTAACACCATTAATTCTACCTCCCTTGGTCATGCTACCACCACAACCAATGCATCCACAACTATCAATACAACATCTATTGGGGGATCATCTACCCAAACCAACACCACATCACAATCCATCCCCAACAAACATCCACTATTACTTCACAAACGTCTGGATCAACAATGGGTCCAACCAACTCAAACCTCTTTGGGACTTCATCTAGTTCCATGACTACATCAAAAAACCTATTATTAGGTTCCTCAAATTCTATGGCAACCAACTCATCGAACCCTTTTGGAAGGAATAAATGAAGAGTTTTCATTCAAGGCACCCAACCTAATTCCTCATAGGTAAATACCAACATTCCTTTGATGAAAAATACCCACATTCCTCAAGGCCATAATTACCTATTTGGGCAAGGCAATCAAGGCACCCAATTTTCCACTCAATTTGGGCATCAACATGCTCAAAGACAACAAGGCCCCCAAATTCAATCCCACATGGTGGGATCCCATGTCTCCACTTATGCTTCTCAAGTTCATACACATCTACACATCCCTCATCAAACCACTCATTTCCAACAACCACAAAATCATAACATTCATTTTTCTCACCAACAACAAATCACAAATCAACACATCTCATCACAATAGATGGGCACTCAATCCATACCTATCACCAACATGTGTGATGCTACCAACAACCCAATTGTGGAGGCACTCACACTCCAACTTGCTTCTCTTCAAACACAAGTGGAGACCTTGCAACAATCAACCAAAAAGTCTTGTATGTCACATGACTTATGTCCATATCTATTTGACACAACCTTTTTTTTGCCACCATTTCCTCATGGATATATGGTGCCACATTTCCGTAAATACAAAGGCAAGACAAACCCCATTGAACACATAAGAAAATTCACCACCAATTGCATGGACATTGCATATGGACAAACCTATCTCATGAAACTCTTATCTAGAAGTCTTTTAGGCCATGCATTGGAGTGGTTCTCGCTATTGCCTAAAGGAATAAAAACATGGGATGAATTGGCAAACAAGTTTGTTGAAAACTACATCTATAACATTGACACGAATATTGACATTGCCTCCTTATGAAGACTTACCCAAGAGGAGGCAAGAGAGACTTTTATCCCATTTTTTCAAAGATGGAGAACCTTAGCTAGTAGATGTCCAGTAGAAATGCCTGAAAATGAGAAAGTCACCATGTTTGTACAAAATCTCCTAGGACCGCTAAGATATGGCTTACAAGTCCATTATTGTACCACCTTTTTTTACCTTGTTGAAAAGGGTGTGCAACTTGAAAAATACTTGATCGCCAAAGGCGAATTGAAATATGGTGGAAAAACAATCAACACCACCACAAACACTAACCCAAGTAATTCCAATGACAACCAAATACTGGGTTAAAAATAAACACATCACTAATGATGGTGTGGTCGATGCAAAAACCATTAATGCAACAAGTCATGTATTCACCATCAAAGGAGTTCAAAATCAAAATGCACCTATGACCACACCCACACCAACTACCAATGTTATTCAAAATAATCCTACTCAATTTAATCAAATGCAGTCATGTCAACCATGACAACTTCAAAAATGCACATACACTCCCTTAGGTGAGCCTATCGAAATTGTCTTAAAGAAACTTATCCAAAACGGTGTCATAAATTTGGAAGAACCTAAACCGTATGACCCTGGTCAGTTCAAGCCATCATGGTGGGATGATAATGAATTTTGTGATTATCACCATGTCAAAGGGCACAAAACTTCCTGTTGCCACCAATTGTGAAATCTTGTGCAAGACCTTATTGAAAACCATACCATTGAGTTAGGAGTTCAACCATTTGTGTCTAATGTAGACCATATAATCCACAAGAACCCATTGCAAGATCATGGTTCCGGTAACCCCTCCTCATCTAGCACAAAGAATAATAATAATCAAGCCAATCACGTCTATCCTACCTTCAATTATTCTGGTGGTACCATCATTAACAACTGGTGGGTTGTTGATGAAGACAAGTGTGTCAATACTATTACCTTTAAAAAGGACCTGGAATGCAATGTCACAACACGTAAAGGAAAGGTCACCATCCCAAGTCCCTCTGCACGTCAACCTAAAATTACCATACCTAGTCTTTTTGCTAGGCAATCAAAATCTAAGCCAAAGTTCAACCTTATTGAGAAATTGAACAAAACACCCACTCAAATATCCATCCTTGAATTGCTCCACATTTCACCCGCACATAAGGCCATCTTGGATAAGGTTCTACAAGAGTCTTTTGTCCCAAACAATATTGATGTCAATCATTTTGAAACCATGGTTGGATATCTGACTTCACCTCATCACATTACCTTTTCAGATAGTGACTATTCCTCACCCAAACCATCTCATAATGATTCCCTTCATATCGAGGTTTTTGTCCACAAACATAAGGTTAGATGAGTCTAAGTAGATGGTGGAGCAGGATTGAACATCTGCTCTTTAAAATTGGTTAAAGCTCTTGGCTTCTCTGATGCATGTGTGGACGCTACCAAGAGCATTGTCATCAAGGTGTATGATGATGAAGAACATTCTTCTAAAGGCGTCATCACAATTCCAATTCGTGTGGGATGAGTTTTTATAGATACAATATGCCGAGTCCTGGATCATGACATACATTACAATATCTTAATTGGTCACCCATGGATTCATGCCCTAAAGGCCATTTCTTCCACATACCACCAATGCCTAAAGTTCCCTTTTGATGGTATTGAAATTACTATCCTAGGAGATCCTAATCCATTTCAATACTGTACCAATCTGAGAGCCACTGTTGAACACTAGGTACCCATTAATTGAGAAGCCTCAACTTCCACCTCTTCCAAATATATTGACCCATCTGCACTCACCAAATCATCTATTCCATCAACTTCTGTTGCACCATCCTCTTCGGCCTCCATACCAAGTAAGGACCTTCAAATCTAGGACTTTGGTTGTGGAGAATTCAAACTGAATATGGCTTACTGTATCACCACAATACCTAAGCCACCTAAAGTCTATGGTAGACTGTGTTTCACAGTCGAGCCCAGAACAACTTTCAAGGTTCCACCAAAAAGTGTTTTCACACTATGTGGTGATATGGGTAATGAATTCATTATTGACATAGCTAACTGGATCTACAAAGACCCAGAAGAATTACCTCCACTACTAGTGAATCTCTATGGAAAAGGCTATGACATATGCAAGGCACTGGGTTTTGATGACACAAGTGGTCTTGGAAAGGCCAACAATGGAAGAAGAGAAACTGTCATTATCTATGCAAGACCAAGGTACATTTGGATAGGGTTTTGACCAACTCAAAATTGATGATCGATGTACTTATGAAATTTCAAGTGAGGATGTAACGGCTACAAAAAGTGTCGAGACATGTGAAGAATCCCTTACCAAAACTGACTCTAATGAATGGGAATGGGGATCTGAGAAAACCCTTAGTAACTTGATATTGACGAACTATTCCTAGAACCTAGCCAACTCCATTTTGAAGAAATATTCTGACAAGAATACAACATTGATCCTATTGACCGTCACTCTAAAAATAAGGAATGGGTAAGCATTCCTTGGGATCCAGAAGAACAAAAATTGTTATCGACATCTAAATTTCCCCACCCCATTCCTGAGTCCACCCATGAGCCTGACATGCCTGAACCTACTATCCATGCCTCTGAAATTCCATCCAGTAGTCATGATGTTGATACTTTTGTTCCCTATTATGACTATGAATTCAACTCATCTGAATCTGAATATGGCCCATCCATTGCATCTGACACAAAAGTTGAGATTGACAACTTTTCCTTCACACTTGACACTTCAATTTGCATTCTTTCCGCATCTTCCCCATATTTTACTAGCACTAATGATAGGATTGCCCTTGTTTACCAACAACTGATTGACTGGGACCAACAAGAACCACTAGTTATGGATATCTTTCAGAATGATGAGGCAATTGCAGAATTCACGGGACTCCGAGAGGGCATACCATGGGGTGATCACAAGCCAGGATTTTCCATTCACCTAGATTGTCCAACTTACTTCAAGGAGACTGTGCAATTCTCTAGGCAAAAATACAAATAATAAGCTAAAAAAATAAAATTCTTTAGGTGAAAACCACAAGGCGCCTTCTGACAATAAAATAGTAAAAATAAAGGATGTATCTGAAGGTGAAAACCTCTCTGAGGCGCCTAAGGATGGATGATTGGACTTTCTTCCCATAACATAGGAAAAATTGGATATTCTTATAGAAGACACCATAGAACTAACATAGCTACACCAGAGAATCCCAAAATGGTTCTCTTGGCTGCTTCATTGTCACAAGAAGAAAAACCTGAATTTCAACAATTCTTCACAAAAAGGAAAGTTAACTTCGCATGGTCATATGTTGACATGCCAGGCGTTGATCCAGAACTAGTATTGCATCATTTTCCTCTAATCCTGGGTATAAAACCAGTCAAACATAAATTACGAAAAATGCATCCACAGATTGCATTACTTGTAAAGGTTGAACTAAAGAAGTTACTAGATGTTGGATTCATAAGATAAATAGACTATGCTGACTGGATATCCAACATTGTCCATGTCACAAAGCCAAATGGACTAATCCGCATCTATACGGATTTTAGAGATTTAAATAAGGCTTGTCCAAAAGATGATTTCCCATTACCAAATATAGACATGATTATTGATCTCACAGCAGGGTATGAGATGATGTCTCTCATGGATGGTTTCTTGGGCTATAACTAAATCTGCATTGCAGCTGAGGATCAAAACAAAACTAAATTTGTATGCCTATGGGGAACATACTGTTGGAATGTCATTCCTTTTGGCTTAAAGAATGTAAGCGCCACATACCAAAGAGCTATGACAACAATCTTTCATGAAATGATGCATATCCTAATGGAATATTATGTGGATGACATTTTGGCCAAATCTTTGACACAAAAGGATCATCTCGGGGTCCTGGACAAAATATTTAGATGGCTAGAGGATTACAAGGTTCGTTTGAACCCAAAAAAATGTATCTTTAGGGTTACTTCAGGAAACTATTGGGCTACATAATTTCATGACGAGGCATAGAATTTGATCTCGCAAAGGTGAAAGCAATACTGTACATGCCTCCACCAAAAGGAATCGGCGAGTTGAGAACACTTTAGGGCAGACTGCAATCCATCTAATGTTTCATCACACAGTTGGCAAACAAGTGTCAACCATTTCAGTACTTGTTACGCAAAAGTATCCCCTTTGTATGGATAGACAAATGCAACACAACCTTTGAACAAATCAAATAATATCTATTAACACCACCTATCCTCATGCCACCCATTTAAGGCAAGTCATTGATCCTGTATGTATCTGCAACTACAAATAGGCCAGGGGCATTATTGGCACAAAATGACTAAGGAAAAAGAAAGATCTATATACTATATCAGTCGCACACTAATAGGATATGGGTTGAACTATCCAACCATTGAATGTGCATACCTTGCAGTTGTATTTGCAGCACATAAACTAAGACATTACATGGTGAGTCACCAAACACACTTGGTAGCTAAGATTGATCCACTAAAGTGTCTTTTAAGTCGAGCAGCATTGACAGGTCGGTTAGCAAAGTGGGTCATGATTTTAAGTGAATATGACATACAATATGTTGAGTGCAAGGAAATAAAAGGGCAGGTAATAGTGGGTCAACCTACATATGCACCCATCCAAGGCACCCATCCACTGATAATTGATTTTCCTGATGATTCTATCTTTCATGCAGATCCTACATCACCATGGAAACTATATTTTGACAGGTCTCATACTGGTCATGGCTAAGGGGTTGGTATCTTTTTCATCACACCACAAGGGGATTCCATTGCTAAGACATTCTAGATTGCCTTCCCTTGTACTAATAACATTGCAGAATATGAAGCATTGGTCACATGACTCAAGATTGCAATTAAATGGAAAATTCAGACACTACTAGTATTTGGGGATTCTCAGTTAGTTATCAACCAAGTGAATGATGATAATAAAAAGAAAGATGAAAAATTTCTCCCCTACAAGCAAATGGTGGATAGCTTCTTGACATATTTCAAATTGATTGCCTTTGAACAAATCCCTAAGACACAGAATAATGCAGCCGATGCAATGGCTGCTATTGGATCTCTCTTAGACATCCCCAAAAATGTGTCACAATTTGAGTTCTTAGTTGAACAACTATTGATGCTGGCATATGACATCCCAGAGTCAGAAATGGTTTGCAAGATTGTAGGTCCCAATTCACCTTGGTACCAAGACATCTATGACTATCTTAAGTCCCAAACCCTACCACCCAACCTTTCCAATAACCAGAGAAAGTCCTTTATATGAAAATCCACCTAACACACCATCGTTAGTGACACCCTATACCATCATGGCTTTGATAACACCCTTCTTTGTTGTCTCGACACTAATGAAGCCCAAACAAATTTACGAGAAGTACATGAGGGTATATGCGAATCTCATTTGAGTGGTCCAAATTTAGATAGGAAATTCACCAGACTTGGATACTACTGGCTGACACTAGAAAAAGATGCTCTTCAGTTTGTCAGAACATGTCAGAAATTCCAGGTGCACAATGACCTAACCCATGCACCTTGCATGAGCTGAGACCGATCACTTCTTCGTGGCCTTTCGCACAATGGGGACTCGACCTCATGGGAAATATCCATCCATCCTCCTCTAACGACCATAAATTCATAATCACTGCCACTGAGTACTTTACTAAGTGGATTGAAGTCATCCCCCTCACTTACATCACTAGTAAGCAGATATCCAAGTTTATCACAAATTACATCAGCTTTCAGTATGGTGTTCCACAGTCCATCATCATAGATAACAAGAATCCATTCAAAAATTAGGATGTTCATGAAATCTGTAAGCGGTTCCACATCCAACATCATTTATCCACCCCATATTATCCACAAGGTAATGCTCAAGCTGAGGCGTCAAATAAAATAATTCTTCACATTCTTAAGAAGACCGTCAATGATGCTAGCCAATATTGGCACCTACAACTTAATCATGCCTTATGGGCCTACCATACCAACATTTGTACACCCATTGGAGCCACTGCATTTTCCCTTGTCTACGGATTTGAGGCCATATTGCCCATCGAGGTCAAAATTCCTTCTCTCTGAGTCTCCTTGAAGGGACTAATCGATGATGAAGAGTACAGATAGTCTTGCCTATATGAGTTAAAAATGTTACAAGAAAGAAAATAAAATGCTTTGAATCACTTGCAAGCATATCAAAATCATCTTTTTCAGAGCTATAACAAAAGAGTGATGGTGACAAAATTTGAAATCGGTGACTTGGTCCTCATGCAGAATCTAAGAAATCAGGTTGACCGTGAAAAGCCTGGAAAGTTTGAGTCTAATTGGCTTGGTCCTTATATTATTACTGTAGTATTTGGTTCTGGAGCTTATCAGTTGGCCACACCTGATGGAGAACAGTTGAAAGAACCCATCAACAACCTACATCTATGAAATTTCTACACATAGCATCAGAGAGCTTGGCTAAAACTCAAAAATACAAAAAAATGAAAAAAAAAAATCGACCCTTGATGAAAACGTGGCAAACAGGCGTCTTGGTGACACCAAAAAAATGGAAAAATGGAAAAAATAAATACATTCATCCAATAGTGAAAACCTAGCAAACAGGCGCTTTGGATAGGTGCCATGGTGAAAACCTGGCAAACAGGCGCCATGCGTAGTCGATCGTTGCTTAGCCATCTACTATTACTCTAATTGGTTTTTATCCACTTTGCATAATCACAACAGCATGACACACTAATGATATTCATCATAAGTCTTGTCAATTCCAGCCATGGCTAGCATCGGTTGACATCACACCTCACATATCCTTGCCTTTTTCCCTATGTCTGCCTATTTCCATCATCCTTGACCTATCTGGGGGCAATACCTTTATCATGTAACTATAGTGGGTGTCACATATGATTCTGTATTTGTAAAAAGTCTTGAAAAAATCCTAAAAATCTGAAAAACTCTTGAAAAACATCCTAAAAATTCTGAAAAAGTCCCAAAAAAAGTCATATAACTCCTAAAAAGTCCTAAAAAAAGACCTAAAAATTGAAAAATCTCCTAAGAAAACACAAAAACATTCAAATCAATGTCAAAATCTCTAAACAGAGTCAAATTCAATGCTAGTCCCATCAATCGGTCACGTCAATCAATCTTTTGTCCATGTTTGAACTACATGATCTCTGCGCATTTGCTACGTAGGTAAGATTCATCTTTGAATCCCCAAGACATTAGGTCAGTCCTTCTAGGTTTGTCAAAATAAAATCATGGTTCAATCCTCTGTCCTTCGGACAAATTCATTGGTCATGTTGAACTACGAGGTCTCTGAGTGCATGACGTAGGCAAGGCCATCAATCGATGAGCCCCCGAGGCCGCACTAGGTCAGTCCATTAGGGTTCATGGCACTACACTTTCACACACGTCAAAAATCTTCAAATCAAATCATTTCTCAATCCTAAATGAGAAATCTACCAACAAATCCATTTCATCAGTATTTCAATCAATTTTGCATGTCAAGCAATGGCATGTCGTAAACTCTATTATTTAGTCAAATTCTATTAAGGAAAATCAACCTGTCAAAATTTGGGTTCTTCTTTAGATGTGTCCTTCTGAGAAGAAAATCTCATCATTTATTTATGCTTTTGGATGTGTCCTTCCTAAGCATCGTCATCACCACTTGGCATTTTGATAGATTCTCCTAACTATGAGAATTGATCCTCTTGATATCAACGTCATTCAGGATGTGTCCTTCCTAAATCTGGTATCACTCTACATTTGAAAACTTTGACCTTGTCAACCTTGGCATTTTTAACATTAAAACAATTGGAATTTTCAACACTTGACATTCTATTCACTTGGCGAACACTTGGAAAACACTATTCTATCTTTTTGATGATTATCACGATATTAGTTCTTTACATCAGAAGAACCATGATGTATCACGATGATCATCCTTGTCCTTTTGATCATCCTACTACTAGTTCCTCAAGGTTGTCCCAACTTCAGGATTTAGAGGAGCAACGACGTAGTACGATGATTTTCTTGTCTGTTATTGACTGTCATGTGACTATTTTCTCAAGGATGTCCCAACATCAAGATTTAGAGAAGCGGGGACATTCCATGACTAATCTTGTCTATCTATGGTTTGTTGTGACAAAATGACTAGGGGAAAATTGTGTTCCTCGTATGAGTCATGATCATCCTTGTATGCGAATGTTGATCTACGTGAAGGTTCAACCTTGCACACTATTGATCTACGTTATATCATATTTTTTGTTGGCCATCATGACATTTTCACCCAATGATGATTAAAGAGCAACAACTAGGATAATACTATGGCAAGTGTTGAAGGATTTTTTTTGTTTATGCAATAACATGCATATCTTCTCCATACTAACATGCATATATTTCTCCACACTAACATCCATCTTCATCTTCTCTTAACTCGTCCTCTGATGATATCCTATGACATACAAAAACAAAGTTGTGTACATGATCATACGAGCATTTCATATTCACATTTCACATTTGCATAAATCAAATACCATAATTCACATTGCATGACACTATCATTTACATTCATCCATCTAGCATACATAAAACCACCATTTGCATTAAGATATAGACATCATAAACATTATTTTGCATTAACATATAGGAATCATATCATCATACATTACACAATGCATACATACATAACCATATCCATAATTGCATTCATAAACATAAACCATGATATCCATACATCTCATAACATCATAAATGCATCACATCAGATAGCATCTGATAAAGAATAAAGCACCATAACACATAAAATCATATGGTTTGCATCAAAACTATATCTCATATAGATAATCTTAAAAATACCATGTCACAGGATAGAGTCATAGGATATCCCAAAAATGGAGCTCGCAAGCTCGAATGTCAATAATGTCTCATACAAATATAAAAAATGCAAGTCCTATGTTGTGCCTCCTCTGTCCCGTGGAGGTGAATTGTGAGGTGGTTGTGACTGACTCATCACATGAAAGGTAACCTAGATGGGAGTGGTGTCTAGAGTCTGACTCTGGGATCTCAAGGGCTCAACAACAAGAGGTTGGCTCTGCTCTTCTTGGTATCCTGATGACACTGATATGTGACTGTGCTCTAACCTGTGGTTGTGGTATGATGAATGCCTATGTGAACTATGTGACCTATGGCCTAATGACTTCCTTGATGAAGTGGACCCCCCAATACTATTATGACTACTACTATGTGATATGTTGTTGCTGTGAGTTTGGGTGCCACTACCAGTCCAACTATATGATCGGGACAATCCTAGGTCCCATCTCTCTGGTGGAGTGGCCTGCTCATAGAGCAACTTGTATCGACCCCTGCTCTGGGCCATCCTGGCCAGCTCCCTAGCCATATCCCCTGATAGTCTGGCACATAACTCAGTGAACTCGGTAGCCCATCGATCTGACTCTTTCCATAGAACAATGGTTTGATCTCTCTCCACTCTCGTAACCTCCAACTCCACTGCCAAGGCCTTGTTCTGAGACAAGGCCACATCTAATCTACTCTATAGGTCTGCAACCCTCTAATCCATGGTGGCATCTATCAAAAATATTGGTGGCCTATCCCCTCCTCATCCCCATCAATCATCTGCTCTCGTAACCTCCTCTCGGCCTCATCCTCCCTCTCCTCCTGTCCTTTGACCTTGTCCACATCAATGTCAAGAGGATGGTGCTCTACAAGTGGATCCTCCTCTTCCAGCATCTCTCCCTCTACTCAGACCTCCACCTCCTCTCCCCACTAACCTCATCCTCTCCTTGGACCTTTGCCTCCTACCCAACTGGTTGCTCTCCCTCCTCTCGGATGGGTGACAATGGTGCGCCACCCACTCTCTGCCTAACTCTCCTAGGCTGCCTTTGCCCTCCATCACCCCTCCTCCTCACACCCCTCTCGTCTTTGCCATCACCTCCTACCCTGCCACCCCTGTCCTCTCCTCCACCTCTGCCTCCAGCTCCCCGGCCACCATCTCTCCCTTTGTCTCTTCCTTCACCCCCTTTCCATCTCTCCCTTTGTCTCTACCACCTTGACCTCCCCTATGTACCCGCGGGATAATTGATCTATGATCTATGGGAGGTGGACCATCTAGATCTTTCAGTGGAATAGGCCTGTGAATCTGCCACCAGGCATCAAACTCAACAGATGTCCCTACATCTACTAGACCTCATTTCTATAACCACTACTGCATGACCAAGCCATCTATCTGCTACTTTTCCACTACCACTACTATTGGTGGGCCCCATACGGTCTCCTTGGATGACTGTGCATACTCTGTTGTACCTACTAGTAGAACCTGCTGCTCACCAAACTATTGTAGTACCCACTGGGGCAGGTACATCTCAGTAATACACTGGCTCTGGACTATGCGGCCAATTAGGTATCTAAACTATCTGGATAATGACAAATGGCCATCCTCATCCGACCACTGGGTGCAATCTCTATAAGGCCTCCAGACAAAGCTGATCAATGTGTCAATTTGATATTGCCATTACCTGGTATCTCCTATGCAGGTCTGGCTAACTGAACCAACGTATAGGTAAACATAGGGCATCCCATCACCCAACTGTTGAATCTATACCAATGGTCAAAAAATGGGAATGTGCTCCCATGCCCAAATCATAATTAATGTGGTACCACAATTGATACGATGTCCCTCATGGTAAACAACCTCATGAAGCTAATGATACAGCATGGCTAACAAGCAGGTACCCCAAGAAAATATTGTCCTCTACACTCGCATGCGAACTAGTACATCCCTTACCAATCAGAAACCCATGTCTGCGGCAATCTAGAATCAACACTCTGGCAATCAATTTCATGAGCATGGCATCCCATCATGGATAATGGTCATCCACAAAATCCCATCCGATCTCATACCTGTGGATGCCTAGACCAACACCATCTGCATCGTCATACATATCTCCTAGGGCCTGTCGTCTTCTATGGGGATCATATACCTCTTGCTCCCCATTGATCGGGATGCGCAGAATACGATAGACATCCTCAAGTGTAATAGTAGCCTCTCCTGTAGGTAACTGAAATGAACATGTCTCTGAGTGCCACCTCTCGCATAGTGTCATCAGTAGTCCCCTATTTTCCTGAATGATGGGCATATAAGTGACGTAGTACAAACCTAGTCTCATCAACCATCATCTCTCCTTGTCACTCAGTTAGTCTCTGAAAGCATAAGTAGCTGGCATAAACTCACACGTATAAATGGGCACTAATCGTCTCTACACACGTAGAAACAAGGGTTAGCACACATGGGTCAAAAAATAAGCACATTATTACTATTTGAGAAACCAAAAATGCATCTGAAATAAGAGTCAGCACAAGGTCAACGTTGGTCAACCCTGGTCAACTACAATTGTGTCGCGTTGACTTCAATTGTGTTGCGCTATATCACATGCAGCTCTGCATCTCGCAGTTGCATCATAATTTCATGAATGCGTCATTTAATCTATCAATTGTGAAGCTTTATAGAGATTGCAGCTTTTCGTAGGGCAATTGCATCATTTTATAACAATTGCATCATTTGGCCTAGCACTTGCATCACAAAAAACTGCAAATGTGTTGCATCTTGACACATGTGTCGTTTTACCTTGCAATTGCACCCTTTTAAACTAAAAGCCTGTCTACCCATTGCACTTACGTCACGACGCAATCAAATGCGTCGAACGCGAAGGTGATTGTGGTTTACGTGAAGATATTTGCATCGCATTGCATTTGTTTTTCCTCCCAAAACCCTAATAAATGCACGAAAAAAAAAAAAAATTCGGATAGGGTACTTACCGGTGCCTCTGCACCCTTAGGTCGTTAGAATTTCCACACGTAGTAGCCATGGTGGTCTATCATGAGAATCACCATCTTCTCCTCGAACTTTGATCTCCAAAAATTATAAATAGAAAATGTGAAAATGACACTTGGTTTGGCTTTTTCAACTTATTTATAGGTTGAAAATTAGGGTTTGACCTGATAGGTTTGTATTGAAGGCTCTTTTGACCACCTTTGTTTGGCATTTTGACTAGCCTAGCATCCTCCGTTTTCAAAACTGATCACGTTATTTTTTTGGTCATCAAATTGATTAATCGGGACACTTTCCAAATTTTTCTAACCCCAAGCTAAAATTCAAAAAAATTCCCGAGGGGCCATAGGCACTTTGTACCTTCACTGGGGCATATTATTAACCTTTTTTCTTTGCCATAACCTGATAAACTGCATTATGACAAAGAGGGGCAAATGTAGACACATAAAAATGACCTAGGCCTGTAAGCACTATTTTTCATCTTCTTTCATCCTAGCATAATTATGACATTTTAATTATGTGCGTTGTCCATCTTTGACTATTAATTAAATAACTCATAATAATTTAATTAATTCATGTTCTTTTATTCTTTAGGATTATTAAATAAATGGATCTTATTTTTTTATTTAATGTGTCACTAATTATCTAATGCTTTCTCATAATTAAATAATTTTCTCAATTTATTTAATTAATTTTTGCCACTTATGTCCTCCTTATTATTAAATAAATATATTTTATTTATTTATTTAATATGTCACTAATTCTCAAAAGTCTTCTTATAATTAAATATATTTATTAATTTATTTAATTAATTTATCACCTTCTCTAAATTAAATAATTATCTTTAATTATTTAATTTTCTTATTTGACATTTCCCTCATTTTAAAAAAATAATAATTTATTTAAAATAGCCTCACATGGTCAACTGTCACTTCTTTTAGTAAATAATCTTAAAATCATTTATTTACTATCTCACTAAATCCATATTTTGAATTAATTTTAATTCAAAATGGTAATATTCTTCTACAAATCAAGTAATTGCTAAAATTACTGATTTTCTAAATCTCATCTTCTTGTTCAATCTTTATCTTTTGATTTTTACTAATTTTCATCTCGCTGTCACATTTATTCTCCATCCTTGATTTAATTTCTTAAATTAAATCTTGTCCACTCATTTGAGAATCTTACCCTAACTATAATTGAGAGTTCCCATTTTGAATCTTGACCATTGATTTTGGGGCATTTCTCAATCTTCAATCTCATTCGTCCATCCAAAATTGAATTTTCTATAAAATGTCAACTTTGTTCTCATCTCTTAATCTCTTAATCTCTTAATCTTGCATCTTAAATTTGATCTTGTGTCATTTAGTTTCTTTCCTTTTAGAATTTAATTTCTTTTTCATAGCTTATAGAAAGTCCTTCAACACTTAGCGTACGACTAGTCCATAGCATAGAAGTTTGTGCATCACAATCTAAGGGCATACTTTACATTTCAGCAAAGCTAGAAGGTACAATAGAAATCAGTCATGGAGGATAAGGGATTTGGTGATCTCATTTCATCTATTTATTTTATTTATTCCTATGCATTCTATTGATATTGTGGATTTGATTAATATACTTGTATGTTGATAACAACCTCTATCTTGTAGAAAAGTCCTCAATTACACTAGTTTATTCAATTTTTATACACAAAAATTAGAAAAACTACCTCCTCAACCTCACAGATTTTGTGGTGGCATTTTAATGATGGCTTGATCAACTTTAGAATGCATGTGCACTTTTTCTCACTCATGGTTTTTTGTTGTAGATGTAAGATGGTGAGTTCAAATGAGCTTGGCATTTTTGGATTTTGAATATTATTAGACCTATAATATGAGAATATTATATCTCAGTAGTGATCATCCTAGGCTTGGTCATTACCAAGCCATAATATGAGTGTGTTATATCATGCTCTTTTTATGGCATAGATGGATGAAAAAGTGGTTATGGCCACTTTTTGGTGCCCCATATTTTTCCACACACACTGTGTAATAATGAGGAAGTGTGAATCATAATTCTTTATTTGACCATATTGAGATGAGTTATGATCATGTGAAGTAGAAAAAATCAAAATTAACATGGAAAAAAGTGAAGCTAAAAAAAGATAAGGTAAAAAGAAACATGCAAATAAAATAGAAAACAAGCACCAAGCAAAAGGTGAGCTATGGAAAGTGGGAAAACTAAAAAGAATGATCACAAAAAAGAGAAGAAATAAATATGATCAATCAAAGGATACAAGGAAAATTAAATGTTGGAATATTAAAAATAGGAAACAAAATGATATTAAGAAAAACATGACAAAATCAAGAGAAAAACTAATTAGAGATAAAAAGGCAAACAAAAAGTGCTTTGAAAATGCATTCAAGATCAATGACTTGGATCAATGGGTTTTAAAGTGTGGTCTCAATTTTATGTGCTAAGACTAAAAGAGGTTTAGTTAATTCCTATATTTTATGGCTTGGAATGTATATTAGGATGTGGAAAGGATGATGTAATAGCTAGGAGATGTATGACAAGTGAGAAAAATGGATGCAATGTAGAGGGTGGTTATGTCTTTCTATGGATTTCTTAGCCATTTTTTAAGATAAACTAAGGATATGTGAGGGATAATGAGGGCTGATGAAGTTGATATGGGATTATAATATGGAAAAGTATTGAGGCTCATGTTAAAGTAGACATGTATTCTCAATCCATTTATGATAGAAGAAAGGGAAATAAGGCATCCTGAACTATAGGAAAATGGGTGCTTTATAACCTAGGTCATAGAACACCACCTTTCTCCTATTGTCATTCAAAGATTTCTTAGGATCCCGAATTGGATTGACTATCAACCCAAAGGGTGATTTAATTCTCAATAGGGAAGACCTAGGAGAGGTTCTTTTAGGCTTTGAGGGGTTCAACACCAAGCAAAATATTGAAAAAGACAACTTAACATTCAACTCACAAAACCTAGAAATGCAAGCTAAATGAAGGATGCAAATGATGAAATTAAGCAACAAGAAGTTATGATGTATGTACCTAGGAAGTCTAGAAATGTGACGAGGATTCTGGAAATGCAAAGAATTTTTCAAAATGTGTTATGGAGGACTAAGACGCCCTTACTGTCTTATTAGTCCCACTATTTTTTTTGGGGCAGATGCAGAATATTCGGATGCCGGAACTGGATCTGAAAGAAAATCTACAAAATTCCACTTGGAGAACTAAGACACCCTTTCTACCATCTTAGTCTCAATCTGAATTTCTAAAATCACCAAAAGTGGTCCTGAGGCTTGGTGTATGCACTTCCTTCTTCTTTGGTCTCAGGTCCTAAAAATTTTGGATCTAGCTTGTAGGTGAGTTTCCATGAAGAGGACAACTATTATATGCAACTATGCAACTTTGCACTTCACATGATCTTCAAGTCTTCAACCTAAATCTACAAACACAATCATGCAAGAGAGGAAAAAAATTTTGATTGTTAGTGAATGGGGGTTTGCCTTGGTCAACCCCTTTTTGGTAGTTAAACCTTGAAATAGAATGAAATGGAGGGGAATGATGAATGAAAAAACACTATGTTGCAACTCACCAAACCCTTGTAACAAGGTGCTACAAATATGATTGAAATGGTTGCAATGGATGTGGTTCTTGAATCCTTCTTGAATGATGTAGATCTTGCATGAAACACTTGCTTGAATCATAAACCCTACATCACAATTTTTAGCACAACAAAAAACATGATGCAACAATATCCTTGTTATGATGCTTGAAAGATAGTGCCTTGGACTAGTTTTATGCATTATCGAATATTTTAAATTTTTCATTTAATGAACTTTTTGAAGCCTTTATTAACCATTTCCAAGTGCTTATGGTTCCTAAAATGACATGAGATGATTTTATGAGATGTAAGAAAGATGAGAGTGAAAAGGTCACTAACTTTATTTCATGTTACCAATCCCTTTATTCCCAAATTAGTGTGAAGACTCCTTATTCTCACCTTCAAAATGTATTCATATAAAATTTACAAAGAAAGATATGAGACAAGCTTACCATGATGAAATTCCCTTTCTTCATGCACTTATGCACTACCCTTCGAGAATATTAGAATTTTGTAGGTAGTTGTGAACCAAAATCCACCTCTACCCATCTTGAAAAGTATGAATCTTCAAACCAAAACACCTACCAGCCTTTTAGAAGACAAAATAAAAATTTATTTCAACTCAATTCCACCTCCCAACCTATCCAACAAGTTGATACCCAAGTAGTTGCTATAAAGAAGATTAATCCTTATATATTTAGGGATCTACAAAGATAATTTACTCCCTTACCCAACACACTTCAAAACATCTTAACTCAACAATTAAACAAAAAAATGCTTACCTTACCGCCCATTCAACCTCTTGACCCTAGCAAGCTATTACCTCCTAGCTTTAGACATAATGCCTATTATGTGTATCACCAACAAAAAGGGCATGATACAAAAATTTCCAAGTGTCTTAAACATGTGGTGCAAGATCTCATTGATTCTAAGAATATCCAAATTGGAGGTGTGAATGATAAAGGTAATAAATATGTAGCTCCTCCTAACCATAACTTGCAAATCTTTACCAATCCCATTCCTAACCATAATATTTCATTTGTTAAGGCTAGTGAAACTAAGCCTGATGTGATGAGCATTGGCATAGATGATGATAACAATAACAAACATAATCCTATGGATAATGATGAATAAAATCCTATGGATACTAATTACCAAAGTCCTATTAGTACAATGATAGGATTGATTGAAATTGAGCCTCATAAACAAAAAACAAAAATGCCAATTGACATTACTTTCTATTTGGAAGAAACAATTAAAAATTCACATGATGGTCCTCTTTACATAGTCATTAGAATCAATGACAAGCCCACTCCTGGTATTTTAATTTATCTCATTTGTGGAGAGAATGTGATCATAGAAGAACTCTTACATGTGCATGAACTCACTCAAGATAGATATGATAAACCGAAATCATGGATTAAAATGCATGATGGTTTTTCTCATGCTACGATGGGCTCGATCACACTCCCTTTACAAATAGGACCTAAGAAATTAAATATTTCATTCTCCATCATCTCTAATTCAGCTCAATTTCATGTGAAGTTAGGCTACAAATGGCTCACCTAGTGAAAAACTAGCTTTACTAGCCCTTGTGAGCATGCATTTTTGTACCTTATTAAAGTTATGGAGGTATGGCTTTGATATAGTCTCCTCGGGCTCACCTGATGAATAAATAGCTTCACTAGCCCTTGTGAGAAAGCATTTTTGTCCTTATCATAGTCATGGGGTATGGCTTTGATATGGATCAGGGCTCACCTAGTGGAGAACTAGCTTCACTAGCCCTTATGAGCATGCATTTTGTTTGCATAGTGTACAGTGTCTTCCACTTGTAAACCATTTTGGACAAACAGCCTAGACCTGGTCCACAATGCATTGGACTTCTAGTCGAAGCTTGATCTGTTGTATTTTTCCTTTTTTTCCTTTTTCTATCTTTGATAGTGTATTTTTGTGATCTGGTTATGGCTTCATATATCATCCACAGGCATGTTCCTTTGTGCCTAAATTGTTCTATCATAGGATCTTGATCATGGGGGCTTACCCACCCTCTTGGTTATTGTCATCCTATCTTACTAGAAATTTCATTTGAACCCCTCTTGATTGTGTGGTTGGCTACTTTAGTGTGATTTTGAAGCAAGTTCATCCTCTCACTAAAGTGGGGGCTAAATGTAGTGTAGGAAAATGCATACCCTTTCATTTTCACACTTGTTTGGGCCTGCCTTGCTTTATTTATCTTTATTTATGTCTTAATTGGTCCTATTTTCCATCCATGAGCCCAATGAATGATATCTTTTTATGGCTAATTGCGACAAACATCAATGAATAAATAATAATTTAATGATCATGGTTGAGTGTCCCTGATTTTTGGGTCAAGACTAAGACGCCACCTAGGGCGTCTTTGTCCCCCAAAGGTCTTGGGACCCTGATTTCAAGTGGACCTTAAATGGGGCCATTTTTGGATTTTGTGCCCCAAGTTTCATGCCTTGGGACTAAGACACCACCTAGGGCGGCTTAGTCCCCCTTAAGGTATTTTCAGGATTTCATTTTAAATCTTGGTAGTATTTAGCCTCCTTTAATTAATGAATTCATGTGTTTTCTTGTTGTGGTGTAATTTCAAGATATTAAGCATGGATAAGTATAAATACAAGGTTCATTCACTCATTTTTATCCCAAGCATTCAAGTATTCATTCCTAAGGAAATTTTATGAGATCAAGAGCAATTCATCAAGAATTTGGAGTCATCATCAAGATTCAAGCATCATATCAGGGATAATGTTGTATCATGTTTGTTGGGTTGCCAAAAAATATGATGCAACAATATCCCTGATATGATGCTTGAATCTTGATGATGCCTCCAAATGCTTGATGAATTTCTCTTGATCTCATAAACTTTCATTACGAATGAATATTTGAATGCTTGGGATGAAAATGAGTGAATGAACCTTTTATTTATACTCATCCATGCTTAATATCTTGAAATTACACCACAACAAGCTGACACATGAATTCATTAATTAAAGGAAGCTAAATCTTGCCAAGATTTAAAATGAAATCCCCAAAATACCTTAAGGGGTACTAAGATGCCCTAGGTGGTGTCTTAGTCCCAAGGCATGAAACTCGAGGCATAGACTCCAAAAAGGGGCCCATTTAAGTTCCACTTGAAATCAGGGTCCCAAGACCTTTGGGGGATAAAGACACCCTAGGTGGCATCTTAGTCCCGAACCAAAAATCAGGGACACTCAGCTAGGATCATTAAATTATCATTTATCCATTGATGTTTTTCAAGATTAGCCATAAAAATATATCATTCATTGGGCTTGTTGATGGAAAATAGGACCAATTAAGACATTAATAAAGATAAATAAAGAAAACCGGGCCCAAACAAGTGTGAAAATGCAAGGGTATGCATTTTCCTACACTACACATCCTATCTTGGGAGATATCATAGAATGACTCATGATGGATCAAAGAAAATGAAAGTAAGGAAAATAGGAAACCTCAATTTTGGAAGAACAGTTTCTTTAGTTTTATGTATCTTTTGAGTTTCTTTGAAATGACTTTGAAATATTTCTCTTAGGATTACATGCTTTAAAATTTTTATTTTCTATTTTAAATTTTCTCTCTTGAAATTCTATCCCCATGATCCAACCTCGTGTAGCTATGAGTCACTTAAGTGGTTTTGGATAACAAAAATAAAAGTGGAGAAATCTCACAAACTTAATCATGGACATCACATTGAGCATATGACAATATGGATAAGAGATGGATATTGATGGAGTGTATGGAAAGATAAAATATCTCAAGTCTATATATGATTAAATAAATATAGTTCCATGAAAAGGAATAAATATTTGTACAAAATTTAAGGAAAAGGTGGTGTGTATATGGAATGTGGAATGGTAAGTGGATACTATACAAGAAAATAATATGAAAAATATATTTTTTAGAAAACTCATAATTATGTTTGATGCATAAATAAAAGTCTAATGTGAAATTATTCAGGCACTTAGATAAAAGAAGGAAAAATAAATAAATAAAGGTAGCATGAAATAGGGATGCAAAAAAGGATAAGATAAAAATGATATAAAAATCCTAATGGGATACAACATGAATAAAAAGGGAAAAAATTGGGTCTTGACATGAAAACAGATAATGAGTCCTTGATACTCTACATCATCTCCAATTTTTTGATAAAGAGAAAGATGAATGAAAAGATATATAAAGGACAACATAAATAGGAATAAAATTGAAAAATATAAATGATGTAATGAAGATATGAGGTACAATATAAAATATAACCAAATAGATAATCCTCAAAAGTGCATGTCATGATAGCTCTTCACATGATAGTAGATAGTAAACTCAATAAACTACCCCCAAATAGTGTGTGACATAATAGATCATCACATGACAGGAGATAGTAATAATAAGATGAATAAACTAAAGTTGCATGATAGGGTTATAGAGAGAGACTCAGAGAATCTAAGGTGGAATTTCACTTGTCTCAAGATCATCACCAACTATTGCAATTAAGTGGTGAAGGTGATAGGTAAAATTTATTCATTAGAGCACTCACAATTGGTGTGATTAGATTTTGTGGTGTTGTATATTTAGGTTGTACTAATAGATGGTGCTAGGATTTGGGGTGGTATTAATGAGTATGTCTCTATTATTGACTATATTCAAAATTTGGTTAATTGGGGTTCTACATTGATTGGTAGAGTGTCCTAGGAATTTATGGTAAGAATAAGATAATGTAAAATAGTGGTTTATTTTAGGTTTTATTTTGACTTGATCCTTTGTGGTAAGGTGATTGGTAGACGTTTGGGTGGATTATGGTATGATTTTTTTTCTCTTTTTTTTCAATTAGATGAAAAAGGGGATGTTCCTATAATGCTTAATAATGTGATCAATCTCAATATCTCTCAAAAAACCTTAGAAAGTGAGTTGAAATTTGTGAATAATAGTTTTTATTGAATATTTTTGTAAGATTAACTCAAATAAAATAGGTTGCACTATGGAATTATGAGGTTTGAAGTCAAGGTGGATATGTAATGAAAAGAAGTAGGTTATGAACTCATATATGGTTTTTAGGTGGTCTTTTTTATAACATGAAAGTTATAATAATGAAATTTGAACTATAAATTTAATTATAAGTGAAGATTAAAGGAATTTATAAGATCAAAAAGCTATGAATAGAACTAGGTGGAAGAATTTAGAAATAATAAACTGCATCTTATATTTATGGTAGGGATTTTTTTGTGAGGATGGCATCACTAGTGGTGGTCATTATAAAAATAGAATTATAGTGTTAGACATGTTTTATTGTATTCACATATCCTTTATCTTTATCAATTATATCAATTTCATGTCTTTGAGTTTAGGTACATCAAATAATGGCATGTTAGCTTTAGTTTTATTAAAATATTCTATGGCATTATAATTGTGATCAATTATGAAATAATCCTTAGTGGTGTAGATATGTATTATTATTGAATGACCCCCCTTGGGGTCCCTTTGGATAAATTATTTCATTTAATACCAAATGGAATATGTAGCAAAGCTTACACCATGAATCAAGGTTTGATCATACCAAGATATCCTTTTATAATTTATTTGTCAAGCTACGAAATGGAATTAAAAGACAAGGTCCATGAGTTCTTAAAAAAGGTGCAAGAAAGAGCTTGTCTTCAATTGATCAAATCCCAAGATCACCTAGTAGTAGTTGATTGGATGGAGTTTCAAACCAAATTATTCCAAGGGACCTCTCTATCCAAGGCCCTTACAATTCACTTTTTAGTAAGACGGATGCCTTTGGTATTGAACATATCAAATGGATGTGCACCCTTGTTACAAGTTATTAATTCATCTATCTAGTAAAATATGGGATGATCTCACAAAGTGTGGACTCTAAAAAATTGATATCAACCTCCAAATAGGGTTGGTTCCCTTGATGATTCACCTAAACTAATTTAACCTATTTATTTTGTTGAGGAAAAGGATGGAGAATGACATGAAATGAAATATAAATATTAATGGGGTGATGCACCATATGTTTGTGACCTATACTACTACTTAACACACATATTTGTTTTAATGGACAAGATAAAATTATGCAAAACTTAGGTTTTATGTCATATTTATGCATGGGTGTTTTATAGGAAAGTTGGAATTCAATAGTCTTAAGAGGAAATAAAATGTTTTCACAATCAAGAGCTATGTAAAAATAACATACCTATAACCTACATTATATCTACAGGTTCCTTCATAAAGGTGTATTGAAATAAGACATGAAATTTAGGACATATTAAAACATCACAAAACCATATCAATAACTTTACGATTTCACACAAAACATAGATTTGAGAAGGCCAAAAATACAAAAGGTGTTTTACAATAGTACAAGATTAAAAATGCTTTGAAATTAGTTGAAAATTATGAAATTATATTGACTTTCAATCATGAAGTGACTAATTTTTGAGTTATAGTACCATCTTTTGGTAGAAAATAACCTCTTATAGTTACAATGTTATTTAAAATATGCAAGAACTAACTAAAATGAATCTAGGCATCCCTTTTTCTCTATCTTGAAATGGGAGAGAATCTAGGATGACCTAAATATAATTAAATGACCTCTACTTTATTTTGATGATTGTTTGACTTATTTTTGGGCATTGGAAAAAGGTCCTTTCCTTGTTTGATTGTTGGAAAAGTTCATACATATCTTCTCTCAAACCCTTTAGATACTTGCAGTTGTCCAATATTGTTGAAATTATGACCCTAAATATCTAGAACTACTCTTAGTTGACCCATAAATCTCTTTCAATTGCTAAAACATTCATCTCCATGTTTTTTGGGCAATCACAAGGGTTTGACATGGTGAAAACTCCTTAGAGGATGTAGGATAAATTCAAGGATAAAGTTGAAATTATCAAATATTCCACTCATTTATGGCTTCTTTCACCTCTCTATCTTTTATGATATTTGTGATGCTCTATTTTTACCCATTATCATACAATATATTGCATGTGACATTTCATGTCATTGTGACTTAGTTCATTACTATTAGGTCTCTATTACTAGGTCTCTTTTTCATGGAAGGACAACTATAAATGTCATCAAACTAGACTTGTTCTTAGTACATAGACCTATATACTATTATCTTTATCTACTCTTTTATCCACTATCTTCTCATCATAGGGCATGTTGACCCCTTATCTCTTTATCTATCATATAGACATATTTTATCGTGCATCATTTAAGATTTCCATGCCCTCATCAAAACTTTCTTATTTTTATGTTTGGCCTATTACATTTAGGATTGCCATTTTATATCTCTATACCTAAGAATATTTCCATCTATCCTTTTATTACTATCCTATTCTTCACTTGACCTATGAAACCTTTAAGCCTTCATGTCATAACATAATAAAATGTGCTTGATTGTTCTCAATGTGTTGAGTTGTTGTCATTCTTTTACTATTAATTAGAATAATTTATCATTATGCCTCTTGCCTCTTCCAATATAGGTCTATAATTTCATTCAAATGTTTTTACTATTTGACTCAAATAAATTAAACTCCTAGCATAATATCACAACGAAACACTCAATATTGCCTTCATGGTGACAACCTACCAAAGTGACAAATTAACATTCACGGCTTTTAAGACCCAGAAAGAAATTTTAGTACTTCTTACCCCCATTGTCTATTCAATGGCTATTTCCATCTTCCTTCTCACTCCTCATAGATTTGTTCCTTTCATATCAATCATGAATACCTTGTTTTTATCCTTCCAAGGACTGTATGCATACATTATGACTATTGATTTGATGTCACACTGTGAACTTCCTTTTTCATTTTTGACTATTTAGGGTTTTTATCCTAGAGTGTCATTGTATTCCCATCATAACTATGTTCTAACTCCATTGAAACTCTTGTACATAATGTCCCTTATGGACTGTATTGTCCTCTATGGATTGTCCTTTTTTCATTGTATCCTTTCATTGTCACCTACTATCAGTTATGAAGGCACTATAACTTAGTGAGACTCTCAATAATAACTCTATCTATTTTTAAACTCCCCATGATAGGTCTGTAGCCTTCTCTACCTTCTTTCTGACCTTGTTTGCCTTCAAATTGCACATGGTTGACATGACTCTCTTTATCTTTAAAATATATATGTCCTTGATACTACCACATATTTTTTTCATGTATGTTTTTGACTAACTCTTGGATCCACTATCATAAAAATGGGGATGCTTTATCCCCTCCAAAAATTTCTCTATCCTTGACTTGTATCTTACATGTATATCTTTACGATTCTTTTGATTTCATTTATATGATTTTATATCTACCATTGAATTCTCACTCACTATTGTATCAAGGTCTTTTACTTTCATTTGGTCATTCCTTTAAAACGCTTAAGGTTCAAAAACCCTATCAAGGTTGTTACCTTTGTTCATTTTATTATAGACTGACTTTTATCACACATCATTGTCATTACTTACTACTGTCACTTGAACTCATCATCTTCATGTTTTGATCTTGCCTTACTTGAGGATGCCTTTATCTCAAGTGTCTTTAAAAAAATATTAGGTCCAATCTTATTATATCCACTTAACTCAACACTTCATGAAAATCCAACGAAACCCTTAAGATACTGAAGATGCATTATCCTCTAATTTGGTCTCTCTTCATACTGTCTTCAAACAAAACCCTCTTGCCACTATCATTAGATGTATTTTTTTACTTTTAATAGTCATCTCATATTTTTCTATCATCACATCCTTTACCTGCATGATTGTGTACTTTCCATCATTAGGACTATCCCTCTAAACATATCTACTCCAAGTAATGGATCTATTTCTCATACAATAGCCTTTCATTATTGATTGGTGAAATGTCAATGTTTGTCTAATGGAAATTGTATTTTAATGTTTACATTGTCTTCAAATGAGTATGCAATTTTTATTGTGTTGAGGAAACTTTTAATGAATTGAAAAAAATTAACAAAGTTTCATGTTGTGCAAATTTTTTAGTGACAACCCCTCAAGATAGTGGACTTTAGATTAAAAAAATGACAAGAAAAACTTGAAAATGCAAGATGGAACATGGAAAAGATTCTCTTGAACCCCTTCAAAACATGACAAAACCCATCGGCATGTCAATGAAATCCAAAAATTCTAAAAATACTTTATTGAATATTATACTTTTGTCTACTAATCTTGTTTACTATTTTCCCTATCATGAAAAAATGTTTATAGGTTGATACAAGCTCTTTCATTTGTTGTACTCTACCACCTTTTCAACAAACATAGAGGATGTTATTTCACTGTCATGACATTTATCTATGTGAATGTAAACCTTCTACTTTTTTTTTCAAATTTAACTATAACAAAGGTTTTTGTAGGGGTTTCGATGGTTCATATGAACTACATACGAAATTCCAAACTCCATAAGATTCAGTGAGAGCATTCATGACCAACTCTCTTGCTCCTTGTGAGATAATTTGTATTTTCTTCAAATCATAAATTATTCATGGGTTACTTGGCATTTGATTCTTTGTTATTTTTTCATTCTCCTTACAAGTATAGAAAAGACTAAGGATTTAATACAATAATTACTCCTTCCAAACTCTAACAATGTGTTCTAGGTATAAACCTTGCTCAAGATAATGGTGGCCTCTTTTACTTTGACAAGGTAAGGTTTTGCAAGCTCTATGAGAGTAAAACCTTACATGTCTAAGACCACACAACCAAAAACCTCTTATCATAGTGTTTTTATCATGTTCATTTGACACTGAAACACAACAAAATACGGTGCATGGAATATTTATCAGAATAAACTCCACTATGTACCATTTTCAATAGACTTTCCATAATCATACATATAAGTTTCCCTCTATTCACTATGTATGGATAAAAATAGGTTTTTATCACTATGTGTTGGATTTTTACCCTTGGAGTGTCTTCTCTCTTGAATAAAACATGATCATATCTTCAAACTATTCTTGTCTTTTGCATTCACTAAGACATTGTTTGGAATTTACATTATCTTTTATCCATTCATAAAATCCCTATCATTGGAAACTTTATCCACTCTAATATGTTTTTATTTGTTTTACATGTTGATAAATTATTCCTTCTGGCATAGGTGTGTGGAGCAACATAAGGATTATTCCTTACCCATAACACTTTCCTTAGTTATTTTTCATTTCTTTTTGTCTGATCATTGTTTACTCTTGGTATGTTATACTTGTTACTCCTTCATGGATAGGTCTAAGGGTTTTATAATGCTTTAAACACTTGGTAGAGGTTCTTCATTATGACTTTGTGAACCTCCACAATGACCAAGATTTAACAAGGGTTTAAATAATGATAATTTTTTGACCGTTCTTATTCATTTATTTCTCAAAAACCCATAGGACACCTACAAGACCTCATACTTGGAAGTTGCAGATCTTTTCATGGAAGAAATTTTGAATAAAGTTCAACACAAAAGTTTTTTTAAGTTAGTGAGTCCTCTTATGGCATCAATAAGTGAAAGAACCTTTCTTATTCTCATAGACATAACCAACTATGGACTCATTTTAATCCTACTCAAATATCCTCACTATATTTAGAGTGTTAAATTTATTAACAAGGCTTATCATTGAACAATGCATACCCTATCCTCTACCATACTCAAACCCTTGTTGAAAACTCCCATTAACAATATTAAGGTAAGATTAAAACATTTAAATGCAACAAAATGAGGATATTTTCTAACAAAAACAAGGTATATCCATATTTTCAATAGCATTTTACACAACTTTTCCCTTGATTTTATAAAAATATCTTAAGCTACATATTTAAAAAAATTGACTAAGACTACAAGTTTGACAAGGTTTTCAAATAGCCAAGCCTCAAATGATAGATAAATTTATAGGTGTAGAGAATTTATTATTCAAGGCCTACCTTTGAGATCTTTGAAAATATGGAGGAAGAATGAATAAAATCTTGGAGACTTCCCTTCTTTACCACAATGTGTCATGCATCAATCTCTCATTTATGCAACATGGGCTAGGCACAAATGAGCCTAAAACTTCTCCAATTCCTTTGCTATGTTCCAAGCTTCATTAAAATATTTGCAACATGTTCATTATTCAAGAAGCAAGCTATAATATCTCCTTCTACAATGTGAGAAAATTTCTTCAATGCAAAACTAAAAACCCTAACCTTACCGGGCATAAGATCATGATGGGCCAAAAAGTGGCAATATGAAAAAAGTAGTGTTTTGCACTCACCAAAAAATGCGAAAATATGGAGTTGACTTTTTTTGGTTGGGTGTCAATACATTTCTCCATAGCAATTCCCAAGCCTAATTTTTACAAATCGGATATCCGATTTGGGGTTGGGCAATATTTGAAAACATTAAAAAATGTATTGTGGCAGTAAGATTTTGGTGCCACAAATCGAATATCCGATTTGTGGCACACATAGACCTGAGAGTAATTAGGAGGTGGAGGGTGGACAAGAGATAGAGAGAGAGAGAGGGGAAGGGAGAGAGAGAGAGAGAGAGGGAAAGGGATAGAGAGAGAGAGAGAGAAGAAGGAAGGGGAAGGGAGAGGGGAAGACGGGAAGGAGAGAGAGGGAGAGAGAGAGATAATTAGGAGGGGGAAGAGAGAGGGGAAGAGGGTAATAAGGGGAGCGAAAGAGGGAGAGAGAATTAGGAGGGGGAAGGGAGAGAGGAAGAGGGGGAGAAGGGGAGGGATAGAGAGAGAATTACGAGGGGGAAGGGAGAGGGGGAGAGAGAGAGAATTAAGAGAGGGGAAGAGAGGAAGGGGAGAGAGAATTATGAGGGCGAAGGGAGAGGGGAAGAGAGAGAGAGAGAATTAGGAGGGGGAAGGAGAGGGGAAGGGCAGAGAGAGAGAGGGAGAAAGAATTAGGATGGGGAAGAGAGAGGGGAAGAGGGGAGAGAGAGAGAGAGAGAGAGAGAGAGAGAGAGAGAGAGAGA